>OY757278.1:6392852-6711537 GCA_963584085.1 Pyrausta aurata | reverse complement strand
AGCAGAAAAATAGTGCGTGAACTTCTATCGAAAAGATTGCAAAATCACTTAAACAACTGTTAACCTTTTGTCTAAGACAGACGCACAGACTGTCTGTCTGTCAATATACATAATTGAGAACTCGTGAAGTCTCGACTCGTGTGTGATTGTAATTAATGTTCTTTTGTGTTGCATCTTTAATCCCATTGCTGAGACGGTTTAGAGGTTAAATAAAGGTTTTTGGATTTTACAAGTAAATACTAGGTTCTGTGGCACTACAATCTTATCTTTATAGACCCACCAACTTATCTAAAGAAAATGACAGCATGGCGCCACGATAGAAAAATATTGCCGCTTTTTACAAAAATAAACACATCTGGGTTTTTTTTATATTCTCCGTAACTACATGATGATAAATTAAAAACGTATTTATTTAACTTTATTGCATAACATAAGGTGGAGTTACCGCCGAATGGCATTCTCTACCAGTTATACCTAAATACAAATGAGATGTGGGCCATTCTATTGTTTTCCTAACTCGCAATCACCGAAAAAAAAAGTTTATGAAAATGGACTGCCATAATATTATTTTTAACATTTAAATGCAATCAGCCCGTGTTTGGTGATACGCCTATTTACAGTTGCCCGTGCCTCGGAAAGCACGTAAAGCCGTTGGTCCTGCGCCTGATCTCTCTCCGGTCGTGTCAGATTGCTGTCCCATCGGGCTATGAGAGTGAAAGGAATAGAGAGTGCTCCTGTGTTTGCGCACACACTTGTACACTATAATATGTCCCGCGCAGTCGGTTAGTCGTTGTGACTGGCCACCGTAGTCGAAATCGGCTAGGGGGACTATTATTATTATTATTATTTACAGTTGCTTACGAGAATTTTTGATTAGCAATAATGGTAACTCTGGCTTGTACTGGCAGCAATGACGTTTTCAAAGTGACATCTGTAGTTCCATTTTCGGCCATACTACAACTCGCTCAATTTTTGTATAGAGTATGACAGTGACGTTTAATAGTGCGGCGTCAGGCTTTTTAGGAGGTCTCGTGTTTTAGTATTTTTTTTTAAATTAAAATATTTTGATTTCGACCAATCATAGATCATAATACGGACAACAGCACATCAAGGTAAACACCTCGGCATCTTATGCAGTTGTAATAAGGGCTAGTTTGCAACAAAAGAAGGTAACCTGATGTGCAGGCGAATGTACATTACATCGTAGATTGAAGTTAGTAAAAGAAAATTGAGATTACTTATGAAACTTCATGAAACCGAGCTTAAGTTAATTTCACAATAAAACACTCAAACTATTGCATGAACAAGAAATTGAACCTGATACCATGACGAAAGTACCCACAACTCGTTGTGTAAGTAATATTTATAACAAGTTCTACATTAGCAATTTTGAATTCTATGTCTATGTGTTAGAGTTTATTCTTGCATTTTTGTATGGGATAGGCAAGTGCTGAGTGGTTGGCATGCTAGGGTCACAGGGTCGAGGCCCGGCCCTTTCACTCGTTACGTAACGATGTATCGATTCAATAGCAACATCGATTAAGTGGTTTTAATGTGCGTCGTGTTTATTTTGATCGGTATCGATTGATGCGAAATGTTTATGTTTTTTTGGTCGTGGTGTAATTATGTAAAATATTTGTATGGACTGCACACGTTTTCTGCTAACGGTTATTGAATCTATGTTACTGTCTTTGGATGCCTTACCAGCGGCTAAATATTTCTTAATGTGCGTCTTTTAAAGAAAAAATGCATAACCCATTGGTCATTAAAATAGCCATCATATATCTTTAATGTTTTTTAGTCCTGTGTAAGTACTTTGCTAATGTCTAAATATACCCGAATGTCAGTAGCAACATAAAAAAAACAGACTTTCACCCAACTTCCTACACCATGTGTGGTGTATTACGTAACGCTAACATTAATAACTTCCTTAAACGTTTACAAAAAACCGCAAATGACAAAAAACCGGACACATTCGAAACCGCGACAAATTTTGGGAAAAAAATGTGTTCTGGCTAAAAACAGTCATAAAGTGTGGCACCATAAAAAATGGCAAATTTATTTCTGGACTAATTTGATACGATATGGCTTCAATAAATCTCGCAACATTGATGAGGTCACGCAGCCTACGCGTTAAAAGAAAGCGCTTGCAAAATTCAACAGGCTTGTTAATGTGACGGTGGCCGAGTGGTATAGGCAAACGCCCGGATAGCGTAAGACACGGGGTTCGATTCCTCGTCTGTCACAGAGTCACGGTTGCTTTTTACAAGTACATTTTATACGATATAGCTTTCAAAGAGTTGTTTCAGATCTAGCTAGAGGAAATACTAAGCATATGTAGGTCGCGGTTTCTGGTGCCTAACCACTTTTTCAAAACAAAAGACTTGACACACACGACACAAAAACGGGCGTCACTTCAAGGAAAGATGACGCGAGGAGCAAGCGTTTTTGGCTCTTATTGTGGTTAGGCGCCAGAGACCTCGACCGTACATAGGCATAAGTAAACATACTACCAAGTAAATCGGCATTGGTTTTAGGTTTAACTGTTTATAAAGTACCTCAATCACGAATACTTGCGTCGAAGTATTCGTATAGTAACGTAATCATTTGTATGATAATTTGAAAACGCCTCTATCCGACGTAAAACAAACTAATTTTTTTACACTCGAATAAAATAATATATTTCAATAATTTTAATTAAATAGATCGTTGAACTTGTTTCTGGACGGGCCATATTTACGTTAGTATGTGCTGTAATGCTTTCGAGCTTACTACACCGGGAATGGTCCGTGCTGCCGACTGACGTAAAGTCGCTACGATTACGTGACGAATACGTCAATCGTTCGTGATTGGGGTACTGTTCTCCCATCTATGCTGTTTATTATCATACTTGCTCATAGTTTTTTGTGAAAAAATGATCAGTCACATTTAGCTTTATTTTCCACGCAATCCCCAAAAATAATGTTCAATGTTGATAGGAATTATGATATAACATAACACTAAATACCGTTATCGCGCACTTTTATTTCAATTAATCAGTCTTCTAATTCTGCTGATTGCACCAGAACTTGCTTGTATGATTATTCGTGAAGTGGGTAGAAGCAAAATGGTCGTTATCTCAAGGGCGTAAAGCACACATTTTGCTGCAATCATTTTCTGTATCGATGAATTCTTACTCCCATCTGTTCGTACAATTAGCAATGTTCAGTCATGGGTGCTATTCTAGAATCGTTCGTTGTTCAGAAACTTGCTTAATTATATACAGGTACAATATCGAAACGATAACCTCAGGATTCGAAAAATAACAAATTATGAGTAACTATCATATTATTATACTCTAATTTATAAAGGTATTAAAAAACTGTAGCGGTGTCTGATGTTACACTGACGGTTTTAGTTTAATTTAACCAACTCTACAAGTTTCAACCAGGTTTGAACGTCCAATTTAAAAATATCTTCACATCCATATCATTTACGAATCATTCATTACATATTTTTAAATTGGTCGTTAACTAATTAGCCCTGATTTCCACATGCCTAAACTTTTTTGTGTTAATGATGAGTGAATTTATTGTGTGTGATTGTCAAAAAAGCAACATTAGCAATTCGATCCTTTGAACCACAACCTCGCGTAGTATAGCTGCCTTTTTAAAATTATTTTATTCTAAAACTCTATCAGTTTTTCCTAGCACCCAATCTCTATTGCCTCCAGAATCCTCCCCCAAGGCTCTTGTACAATAGTAAGTAATTTTTCGAGCCATTTCCTCTCGCTGCCACAATTACGGCCGTGTCTGGGTGTTAATAACAATTGTTATATCATACCCCCCCAAGGGCAGAAACGATTGCTAAGGCCTAAACTTCCTTCGAGTTCAGTTATTTTAGACAATTGCAAATAATGACGCTAATAACTCAATTTTGGTTGCAATTCCGCTACATAGAACACACTAACCAATATGAAATTGCGATTTTAAGTGGCATAAATGTCACTGTGTACTTGTCGACTTGGAGTTGATATAATAAATAAATAAATTGTTTATTAAAATTCATTGGTTCTTAAATAAATCGTAGAACTTAAAATTGATCAGTAAGTGCGTTCTCTTATTTTGCCTGAACTAGGTTAAACCTGTATCTCAGGCTAAAACAGAGCTAACACAAGCATTTTAAGGCTTACATAATTTAACACTTTCCGGGACACTACTCACGACACAATAGATGTTTTATTGTTTTCACGCCTGTAGGCGTTCACTGTCCCGGAACGTGTTAACAATAATTACTAAAACTAACTATATATGACTAGAGATTATTTTATTCCTTGTGATTGTGCTTATACAATTACATGATCCCGGGTTATAACAAATGAAATGGAAAACCATTATTTTTGTAATCAAATATAATAAATTACGTAGGATATAAATAAGGTCTGATAGGTAGGATATAAATAAATTAATCATTTTTTGTAGAAAACACTTTGGGTTTTTATCCGCTAGTTTTTGAGGAAAATTGAGAATAAGGTAATTTATTTTTCCAGATTTTATTTTTTTATTAATTAAGGCTATGATTAGAGAAAAAGAAGGTTTGGGCATTGAATTGAGAGAGGCGAAGCCGATTACGTTAATAACTTTTAAATTGTCAGGGTGCAGTTTTACAAAATGATATTGTCTATGTTAAAGAAAATAATAAAAAAAAAGCAAGGCATACCTATTTGAGCCGTTTGGGGTAGAAACGCTAGGACCGTGGGGACCTGGTGCCCACAAACTGTTTCGTGAGTTGTCCCAACGGCTTGTTGAGACAACTCACGAAGCAAAGGCTGGTCTCTACCTCGGCCAGAGCATTAGTCTCGCCATCCAGCGAGGTAATGTTGCCAGCCTTTTGGGCACTTTTCCACAAAGCAACGAGCTTTTCGATGTATATATGTAAGTAGTTTAGTTTTATTAATTTAGTTATTATTATTACTTTTTAATTTTTGTATATATTGTATAATTTTCTGTAAATTATTTGATGAAATTTTCTATCTAGTAGTAATCGTTTTTGCCTAGGTCTGCAGTTTGGTCTTATATCCTTGCGTACTTCGTACATATAAAAAAAAATAGATTTTCCAAAAAATAATGATAGTGTCCTGTTTCTATGATGTAAACAAAGCCACTGTTAAAATATTATCACATAAAATGATTTGACCATATATAATTATCTGAAGTAATACAATTTATTTTTTAAAAAGACAGATTTTAACTACCATAGATTAAGCATACACGATTGATTAACCTCATTATGATCAGTGTAATTCCTTCAAAATTCAAAAATAAATTCTTACTAGTTACACATGAAACTACGTCTAGTTACAGTTTCAATTTAGCGATAGTTAACAACTTGTTACAACTTAGAACTTAGCCAAGTTGTTCCCCTAAGTTTTTAGGGTAGTAGAGGTTAGTTTGGCTTGTAAAGTCAAGTTTATTTAGAGGTAGATTAGTTTTATATGAACACCCCAGCTTCATTTTAGTGTTCATATATGGCTGCACGTTGGCATTCCTTGTTCTGAATAAATTGAGCTATAAAAAAGTGGCATTTTCTTTGGAGTTCGCCAGATATTTGACGTTTGCTATAGTTACGTATTTTTGTTTGATATTGAATAGCGTTAAGTAAGGCAAATTGTACGGCACCAAACAATCCGAAAATTTCAATGAAAAAAGAAAACACAGTGACATAAATTTTCATCAGTCACAACATGCTATCATATAACAACCGCAGATAAAACAGTACCCTTTTTGTGACTGTCGGGTAAAACGCATCATTCAACCCCTTTCCCACAGCTAAAAGAAATCTCAGTTACTTACCAAGTTCATAGAGATTTACTACTACAGAAGCCAAAGAAATATGCACCTTAAAACAGAGCGCTAAGACACCAATTTCAAAGTGTTATGAACGGTCATTCAAGACCAAAATTTATTGGTACCTACCCTCATAAGAAAGGTATGAGCGATGGGGTCTATCTTTATTCATAGGGTGTATTTATGGATGACTACCTTAGACCCGTGACTTCGGTCATGTAATATTTGTATGTTGTAATCTAAATTACTATAAATACAAGTGATATAAAAAACGAGTGTTCTTGTGCAAAGTTAAAACTTTGCATTTGAAAAAGGTTTTATTAAACAATGCATTATTTTTATCACGAAAGGAAATAATGATAATGATAAGAATTATTTTTTTAACCTGTAGGTAACATTTTAATGGTTTATTAGAAGAAAAAACGGCTTTAAAAATAAATGTTCAAAACCGTTAATAAAATCAATTTTAAAAACTCAATGATGACAGTGGTCTTAAGTAACAAAAATATAAAAAAAAACAACTACACTTTACTAAAGTGTAGAATAAGTGTAAGTATGTTAAAAAAGCAAACAGACAGACAGTACGTATTCCATGGTCAGATATTGAGCAAGATCATTTGTCAAACCGTATTTTATGGGTCGTTAAAGTGGGGTCCTAAAATTTACTAACTTTCCTGATAATTTGAGATGATCGTAATAATTTCATGGAGTTTCATTGTTAGTAGATAATGTATGATTAGTACTTTTGGTATCTGACAAACAATTATAGATGCATTGAGAAATTTCACATTTAATTCTAATCATTTCAAGGAAGTCACATTGTTTCTTGAAAGAGAATCTTGTCTTTTTACCGACTTCAAAAAAAGGTATTTAAATCGACCTGTATGTTTGTGATATTGTTAGAATTTGATAATATTTGAGTATGATGATGCCTAACTAAGGCTTCCAAACACGTATGCTAAGTTTCGTAAGTTTATGTATGCTTGTCCGAGGATTTCTCGAAAACGAAAAGTGATGGCGAGATTATTATTTTTTAGTTCAATCAGGTGGGTACCTTTATTTGCAATACCAAATTCATTTGGAGTCGGTGCATGATGTCAAGCTTACGTAGAGCACAACAATGTACGCATAATCATACACCGACTCCATATAAATTTGTTTCTTCTAAATCTAAGGGAAATTCGCTGTTAAAAGCTTTGGCTTTATAGCGAGTTTTTTTAAGGCGGTAGATTTTTATCAATACCTTTTTTTTGAGTTTCATGAATTCAAAATCGTTATTAAATTCTTTCTTCTGCTTCGAGAATTAGTCATACAAAAATTTGAATACAATTACTGTGTCTTACATAAAGTCAAAAGTGCCCCTTAAGCATATAGGTACTCTAACTTTCTGACACAACTTTGAAGCAAAGACAGACCTCAAACATTGCCATACCAATTATAGTTTTGTTAGCCATACTCATATTTGTCTTGATAATTATCTTTGTTTGATCTGCGTGTCCTTAGGGATCATAATTGGATGAAACTACTTGAGCATAGGGACGTCAGTTGACATCGCTTGGAGGCATTAAGACCGCTTCCACTTAGCTTTGTGTTATAATTGAATGTACATGTTGGTTTATAGGTTGTTGATAATCAGAGGAACTAGTATGTAGTGATTTAAACAGTATTAAATGAATTGGTTAAAGTAAAAAGGGCGATATGTTATAGTATTTTTATTTTAAGGATAAAACGACTATGTTCTTTAAAAAACTGGTAACATTGTTGGTATATTGATTTCGGGGTTGGAATCTAGTTTTTACCCATGTTATATCTCACCTGAAATCTTCTTCAATTCTATAAATATCAATGATGTATCAGATATAGAAAATGTAAGCTGATTTTTCCAACAATTGGCTGATGTTTTTTTACAAATACAGGAAAATCGGCAAGTGATACCGACCAATAAGAACCCAATTTGCCGACATATTTGTCGACGGCTGTGCACACCGTTTTGGCTTCAAAGCCTCATGTTTGGTCTCAAACCCTGAGGTTTTTTACACATTGCGACTTGAAAAATAGCTGTTTGCGATTTGTCGTAGATTTCCGTTTCTTAATGACGCTTACGCGAACTTGGCAGTGCAAACTACCGTGCGACGCTAAGTTATGTCTGATTTCTCTCATGTCATGTCGGACTGATGCCGTCTCACCGAATTAATGAGAGTGAAGAAACAGAGAGTGCACTTGTGTATTGTGCACACATCTGGGACTATAATATCTCCTGCGTACCTGACCTATCTCTCTTGACAGTGCCCAAAAATACCAAAAATCGGTAGAAAAATATCATCATCGTTGCATGAAGTCGCAGCGTGTAAATGCTCCTTATATTTGGCCTCAAAAGCTTCGTGTAAACAGTTCACTGGGATCACATATGTTTCCTTTTTTATTTAATTGGAAAGCTAATATTATGTTTGAGAAGGACACATTTACAAATCGTTGGAAATACGAGAATGATGATATAAATAGGTAACAGTAACGGATACATAAATATGAAATAAAATTATTTTTTTGCAAACGTACTTTCTTTCGCGTTAAAATTCGTGATTCCAAAGCTTACCCCATTGTATTAACGGTTTAAGTCTCTGGCGCCTAACCACCCTAAGTTCCAAATTCGCTTGCACTTTTGTTTGATGTGACGGCTGTTTTTGTGTCGTGTGTACAGCGATTTCAGTTTACATTTTAGTTACTACGGTATAAGTCTCTCATGCTTAACCACTTTTCAACTAAAATCGGTTTCAAGGTAGGTAGGTTAGGTATCAAGAATGAGTATTTTTTAATTATGTGTCCTGATTACTCGTGTGCCTAGTATTTAATACAAAAAAAAAAACACAAAAAGTCGCTATGACGTCTCAACTCCTCCAGGGATATGAAATGCGAAATTCCTTAGCCACTCATCCATGCGTCATAAAATACCAAGATTCGGTTTGAAGAAAAAAGTAAATACAACAACGTATTTTGTTATACTCGTAATCCGAAGTCGAATATCGGATATACGGGGCATATCAAAAATAACAGGGATTCATATGCATATAGAAATGTTAGGTTAGCGAACGGATGGGGTGCGTAGGGCTGAATCAAAATCCGTCAGAAATATTTGCTTAGACTCGACTACGCCATCTTTATCATTCATTATTTGTCATAGGACGTCCACTGCTGAATGTAGTCCATCTCCACGATTTTCCACGGCGACCGGTTGTGAGCGGGCTGCATCTAGTGCGATCCTGCCATTTTACAATGTCGTCTGTCCATCTCGTCGGTGGACGTCCTATGCTGTGCCTTTGGTCGAAGAGTCTCCAATCTAGAAATTTTCTGCCCCAATGGCCATGCCGTATCAACGGATTAGATCGTGGCCAAGTTGTTCAAACTTTATTACTAAAGTAAATAAATATTTATGTTTTAATCTGGATTGTGACAACCCTATCAAGAGGAAAGGGTGGTCCATTGAGGATATATATTGGGAAGTACAAAAGGTGTGAGGCAAATGAAGTTTTCAGAGAATTGAAGTTTGCTATAAATTTTTGTTCTTTGCATCTCATGTGTTCGTTGTGCAACTTTCTTTGGGTTTCTTTTTGGTGACTTAGCATTAAAAGTTATTTTTTTTGGGTTCATCTTCAAGTTACATATGATGAAAAAAATATTCTGCCTTTTTCTGTACTAGTATCTGTGTATGATCTGAGGTCGAGCTGAAAAAAATAACTTTACCATATACGAGTTAAGGTCTCTAGTTAAATTATCTATGACAAAAAAAAACTAAACGGAAATTGGTTCATCCATTTGGGAGCTACGATACCACAGACATATACACAAATACACCAGACAGAAACGTTAAACGTATAACACCCCTCTCCTTTTGCGTCGGTGGTTAAAGATGAACTTGAATGGATTCCTTTCATTCAATTTAGGAAGTTCATTTATTATTGATCCCTTTAAGCAAGTCTTACTAATTTGGTAAGTAGCGTAGGTTTATCCATTTTATTTCGACCTAGAATTTGGATAGGATTTTGTCAATAGAAATTCAATCTTATATTGACTGGATGAAGAGTGAGCTTTAAGTGAGATGTTGTGTTTACTGAATCTTCTAGGAGTAAACACGCGTGGTTACAGTTAAGGATCTTTGCTCATTAAGAAAATATACGATAAACTTTCCTTGCGTTTGAAACTTATCATATCTGCGCATTTTCATCAAATTTTACTTCACATAAGTTTTATATTTTTTGCAGATATTATAAAATCTTATTATAAAGTCCCATGTTTGACGGCTTTTGTGTTTTAAATCAGGGTTCAGGGTTCTTGTAATGACCTAGATTTTCTGCGCAATCTGATTTTTAGTTATTACCCATTTGTTAAAAAGTACTATACCAATTTTTACGAAACTTACGCTGTAGGTACCTTTAGTTGAGGTAAACTTAATTGGACTAAAAAAACTAATCATCTAGCTATGAATTCTCTTTATAGAGAAATTCTTTAAATAACATATGTGTCCGTAGACAAACATACATACACTTTCGAAATTTTGCACACGTGTTTGGAAGCCTTAATAGATCAACATAAACCATTAGATCAACATACTCAATAATTATCAAATTCCAACGATTTCACATACAAGTCGAATTTATAACCTCCTTTTTTGAAGTCGGTTAAAAATACTTCATATTATTAGCATTGATGTGTGGTAAACCTTACTGCTTAGTGAAATATTTATTAGTCACAGCAACCTTATTTTGAAGTTGCTCCCAGCCACGTGGAAACCGCTCGGAGGAACTTAGCACAAACATACTCAATGTTGATATATTCAGTTTGAATAAGTTAGGATATTAGCGGAGCCATTGCACATGAATACACGCTTTATTGTATTGAAGAGTTCGTCTTGTTTTTTATGACATGGATGTCTTAAAACTAGACCTCTAGACTGTCTACAAAACACGCACAATTGGACATTTTCAACCGCTGGTAAAGACATTTAACCATTTAATTGAGTAAACTATCGCATACGAAATCGGCCCTTACGTCCACGGCACGGCGGCAGGTTAGCTCACTCTGGTTAATTCATACTGTTTCTGTCAATTTCTTCGCCTTTGACAGAGATAGAAAGATACTTTCGCAATTGACTTAGGGTTGAATGTTAAATTTTGTTGGACACTACAAGGGGACTTTGCCCCTTGCATTCGGCCGCAGGGCGAATTGCTGAAGTGCTGTTTCAGAATGGGGTTAGTGGCACCGCAGTGATCTATGACATGGGTCGTTTCAAAAGATACCTTGGGCGATTTGCACCGCTTTTAACCACTGTCGATGCGAATTGCCCCATCCTGAGTTAGTGCTTGGGCTTTTCGCACCGCGCGGTCCGAAAACGCCACAATACCCCTTATTTTTAAAAGTTCCAAGGAATAACTGACATATTAGTTTAACTTTTTTTTTTGTTTCAGGTATGTACAAGTATTTATTTGCTTACAAGCCCACCTCAAACAATGGATTTGTAACGATGAAATGTTTCAAAATGAATAATGTAAGCGTACGTGAAATAAAGGTATGAACATGATTAAATTATTTAATACTAAATAGATCTAAATTAAGTTTAACAAAACTTTACTACACGCAACACTCAGACATGTAATTACAAATTCTCCTCATACAACCAAAGTCTTGTAAATTAATTAGAACTCATACAAAATCAAAACTATTTATTTATAAATTAGATTCGGTTACAATTCTCAACAATCAGCTGAAAACTAATTACGGACTGAAAATTCCGAAACTTAAGCCAGACACTTAATTTTATTCAGTTGTCTAGATTTGTTTTATATGTAAAACTTTGTGCCATCCTTTCACCACAGTCTTAAAGAACGCTGATCAATTTTGAACACTCTGTTGTTAAGTTAAAGTCGAAAATCGATGTGACTGCTCACTGCACAGTGGTACATTATCAGACGTCTACTGACATTCTTATGGAACCCTCAAGAGTTAATTTGGGGAAACAATAGGACTTTAATTACAGATAACACGAGCCTGGGTGAATTTAAAAAGTTTGGTATTTATTTAGTGGCAGGGAGTCTTGGAATTTCACAAGTGATATACCACATTGCTGCCTTTAGAGATTTATTATTTCGCAAAATATAAGTGTTCTGTAAAAAGACACGTTAAGTTTTAAAACGCGACTCATCTAAAGCAGTCCAGTCAAAAGAGTAACATGAGCCTAGAAGTTTATTAATTTTTTTACGTATAGTACCAAACATATGTTTATACTGATTTGACTGATGTACTGAAATTATTTATAAAAAAAAATGACATTGCTCTAAATTACACTCTCTACCTGTTTAAACTAAAGTCCTGCATTTTGGCATTCAGCTAAAAAAACAGCACACCTAAAAGGGGCAATAAATATTGTTTCACATAAAGCAATTTATACCTTGACATTTGTTGCGTTGTTCATCATAGAGGACGTTATTCAATTTGGGCCTCCTTTCTTATTTGAGCCTTTATAAAAGGCTTTCCATGGCTTGGTGGCGGAAATGCTATTTCTGGGGTTCGATTTTCGGGCAAGTATTTTTTGACGAAAATAATTTCATATTGATTTTTGTCCAGGCGTGCAGATAAAAGTAGCATTGCTTTGTAACGGAACGATATTGAAATTCATCAGTGTTATCTTACTGCAAAAAAATACAATTAAGTTTTAAAATTGTGTATATCCCGAGCCGGTGTTTAATTAAAATGTTATTAATTTTTATATTGTTGATTTTTATCCAAGGCTTTTTTAAAAAATAACGTGTTTATGAGAAGCTTTTAATATCTAGGATGAAGTATTTCAATCAGCCTGTAAAAGAGACATTTTACTTTCAAATCACCTTCCTATCAACAAAATGTGAAGCCCTAACATCACCATCATACACAATTTGGGGAGAACGACCCAATATGGGCCAGCGCTTAGTCATATATCAGATACAACTGAGTTTAAGAAAATTCAGTGTGTTCATTTTAATACTAGACAAGATTAAAAACGTAACACAGATATGAGGATATCATTCGGGGTGATCAAAAATATTTTAGGTTAGACTTTTCTAAGGATATCTATTTATGTATATGGTAGAGAAATAACCCAAATTAATGAACGCTTGAGCTTTTATTTTGTCCGTTTGATAATTGTGCAAAGAGTAAAGTCACTGACTTAAAATTCTGGATCACAAAAAAACTACTTATATCGTCCGCAATGTCAAATTATTATTACTACCTACCCTTATAAAATTCAATAGTTAACTGACTCGGTGGCGCAGCGTTTAGAGGGTCGCATTTAAAAGCGATGGCTGCGCAGCCGTTCCGGGTTCGATCCCCGGGTCGGGACAAAAATATGTACCTGGGTTTTTCTGTTCAGAAATTCTCAGGGTGCCCAGAGTTTGGAAGTTAGCGGTGTTTCACCCCCGTGCCTCGGAAAGCAGTAAAGCCGTCGGTCCTGCGCCTGATCTCTCTCCAGTCGTGTCAGATTGCTGTCCCATCGTTATGAGAGTGAAAGGAATAGATAGAGAGTGCACTTGTGATTGCGCACACAAGTTGTGCACTATAATATGTCCCGCGCATTCAGTTAGTCGTCATGACTGACCACCGTAGTCGAAATCAGCTAGGGGGACTATTATTATTAATTCAGTAGGTCCGTTACTGGACCTCTGTGTATTGTGTAAGCTATAAATCAATAACACGATATTAAATAAAACTCCCCCGTATATCACATAGCGGGCCTATTGTATAGAAAAACGACCAGTTTCTCCTGACCCCACTCTCCCCTCGTATATTTGTAAAAACTGTAAGAAACCGGGAAATTGCTTGTAAAAGTGAGATCTACTTATAATAGACGAGTCGTCTGTCAAAGATACTAATGCCGCTTTAATATGAGAACTTATTGTTATTAGAGATTGAACGGTTTGTAAATTATTATTTATGGATGTACAAATGTAAGTGATTATTGAAATGGAAACAGATGTTTTTGAGATATTTCTTGAATTTTTATTTATTTCACTTTGTCCTTTTTCTTTTATTTATGCAGTTTTATAAATCTGTTAAAGCAATGACTATATTCAATACGTAAACACATCGCCAAAATAAAGAACCTTTAAAAAAAATCATTTTGTAAATATACTAGATATTAAGTTCCTTTTACCGCCATGCTCTTTTTGACAAAATGGCCAAGTTTAAGTATCAATATATCTAATCCTATTTCACATCTTGGCAAAATTTGGTGTATACGGCACCCTGATATGGCGGTTAAGGGTCGATTTTGCTACTCAATATTGTTGTAACGGCGCTCTATTTATCAAATAAAGTTCTTGGTATTCACAGTTGTAGGGTTTAGGCAACTTTATCTCTAAATGGCACAGTTTTTATAAAGGGTTTTATATTTATAACTATGGAGCGTGGCTCATTTGGTTTTAGATTTTTTACGAAATGACGGCCACGACAGAAACTTTCAGAAATATAAAAAAATATAAATCGAAAATATACTTTAGTAAAAATTTGACATATTTTGTGTTGTCTTCGTTAATGATGGAAAACTTTGATGTAGATAGCTATACATTTGGCCACGACCGCACCAAATATTAGGTGATCATGCGGCCTTAGATGGACCTTGACGGTCTTAATAGTAGGTATAAATAGTATTATAATATTTTTTTGTATAAGTGCATATTTTTGTGCCTATGTATCTATTTTTTATTACTGCCACGTACCAAGTAGATTAGCTTGGTCTGGGGGCGTATTGCGATCCAACTTAATCCGTTGAATTCCGAGGCAGTTCAATTCCCACTCAGTGTAAACGAATATTATCTATATAATAATATTATAATAATTACTATAATGGTATGAATATTATTATTTATATTGTTATATTATAGTAATATTATCAATAAACTGCGAAATTGCAATGATGGATGAATGAGAAATGCTAATTTGACAGTAAAGCAGAGCTGTTTAACTGTCAAAACTGCATCGCAATACGCATCCTTGAGTCAAGAGCAAACTCATACTAAATAAAATTTTAAAAAGTAATGGTTCACTAACCGTCCTACCCTTGTGTCTTATCACTAAAAAAGCGAAACGTGATCTATCGCCACCAGGTGACGTATGACGTCATCAGCTATCGCTCGCCAAACGCGCCGTCCGTGTGTATCGCTTATTTGTCACTTGTTATTGAGTGGGGTGTTTTTTCGAATTTATTGATAACCAAAATTGCTGTGTGAAATACGGGCTATAAATTCGGGTAGCGGGAAGTAGGTTAGTCATTTTTGTCGTGGAAAAAATTTGATGGTGAAAAACATTGACTACATAACCACTATTATATAGGTAGACCGCGAAATTTTGACCACTGCAGGTGTATCTCCGCCACCCGCACCCTTTACGCACTCCGATCTTGCCTCCCCTTCCCCCTGTACCCCGCAAAGAATCAGTTTACATGTATACATCTACATACAAAAAAAAATGCAGGACGCTCGTGATTGGTTATTTTGCTAGCTATCATGTTCAATTACCTCAGTGTCTGAAGACGAAAGTCTTCAACCAGTGTGTGTTATCAGTAATAACATGCGGATCCGAAACATGATCTTTAACTATGGGCCTTATAAAAATGCTCAAAATCACACAACAAGACGTGATGGAGAGGGCTAAGCTCGGTGTTTATCTGCGAGATCGAATCAGAAATAAAGAGATACGTAAAAGAACTAAGGTAACATATAGCCCTGAGAATCAGTAGGCTGAAGTGGCATAGCGCGAAGAACTGATGGCTGTTGGGGCAAAAAGTCCTAGATTGGACACGATTCAACCAAAGACGAAGGGTAGGACGTCTACCAACAAGACGACCAGACAGACGACCTTGTAAAGATCGCAGGATCACACAAGATGCAGACCGCTTGCGATTAGTCTCTGTGGAAAACCGTGGGGGAAGTCTACATTCAGCATAGACGTCCTTTGGCTGAAACTGATAATCTTGATGATGATGAATTGTGTTCACATTCACAGAAGTGATCGAAACTGAACGAAGTATTTGTGCGGCAGCGTGTTATCATATTTTATTAGTCAGATACGTTGACAGACCAGGCTTACCTGTTATTAGGAGTCTAGTGGATATGTGGTCGATGGATTCAGAACAAGTAAGATATAATAGTCCCCCTAGCCGATTTCGACTACGGTGGCCAGTCACAACGACTAACCGACTGCGCGGGACATATTATAGTGCACAAGTGTGTGCGCAAACACAGGTGCACTCTCTATTCCTTTCACTCTCATAGCCCGATGGGACAGCAATCTGACACGACCGGAGAGAGATCAGGCGCAGGACGGCTTAACGTGCTTTCCGAGGCACGGGGGTGAAACACCGCCAACTTCCAAACTCCGGGCTACCCTGAGAATTTCTAAACAGAAAACTCAGGTACATATTTTTTGGCCCGACCCGGGAATCGAACCTGGGACCTCCGGCGCAGCCGTCGCTTAAAAATGCGACCCTCTCACCGCTGCGCCACCGAGGCAGTAAGTAAGATATAAGAGGTACATAATACAGTATGCCTGGGTAAAAGGTACGGTTATTTCAAAGGAGATCTCTCTTACAAGAAATTACCAGGAATTCTAAGGCGGGTAGAAATCATGGCTCATTGTAGTGAGGCTCAAAAGAATTTCACACAGCTAAGGTAAAAAGGATATTTATTTTTAGGGTTCTGAATAACAGGGTAATACGATTATTAGGATCGTTTTCTTTTCATTTTTAGTTTTGAAATATTTCTATGCGTACTCGTTGGCATTGAATCTGATTTACCTTACTTTTTAAACCCCGAAGCAAAAGAAGAGGGGTGTTATAAGTTTAGCGTGTCTGTCAGTTTATCTGTGGTATCGTAGCACCTATTTGGATGGACCGATTAGCGTTTAGTTTCTTCGTTTCATAGATAATTTACAGTTCAAAAAACTGTTCAGTCTTCTTTTCCTGTCCGACAGGGTTTTTTAATTTTAAAATTAAATATTATTCTTATTATGTAGAATGTATGCTCTCAAGCTTAGTGCGGCCAAACCGGAGTGGAAGATGGTACGAGCTCAATGTGAATATCGGAAGCTCATAAACAATAAGGTACATGGTAGCAATCCCTTATCTAACTATTCTTATGGTACGAGCTCGCCCAGAAGAAGCCTGTTCACTCTAACTTTGAATAATTTCAGTTTGTAATAATTAGTTATTTGTCCACAATTTCACCTGAAGGTAGACAAGGGTGGATTATTTCTGCCTAGTAACAGCCTATTTACTCCTTCTAGGACGTCCAAAACATATTGTTTAGGGAACACTTCAGCCGGCAGCGAATTCCATTCCCTGGCCGTAGGCATCAGAAATGTAGAGAAATATTTCCTTCGCACCTACCCTCCGCAAATACTTATCCATAACTGAAAAGCAAATACGGACCATAGTTTCTTGCCGATCCGGTAGATACGTTGTCATAGTGTATGTTTGTTCGGTAGGAAGGCTAGCGCATGTTTCACGACGTCTGAAATTTTGGATAAATAATTTGTTAAGGGCCGTTTCTAATGGCAGCCCAGTGGACACAAACCCGATCTAATGATTATAGCTATCCCTGTCACTCATACCAGGCCGTGTATGCGTGTGACAGGGATGGCTATATTCATTGGATCGGGTTTTGCGTCCAGAGAAAGGCTGCTGTTCTGCGGGATTACTGAATTACTGGATCGGGCAGGAAACTGGTGTGTTCACACAGCAGTTTTTTGCAGGTACGGTTGTCCGTTAACTGAGTCATGTCAACTCCCGTCAGGCTAGGGTGATGATGATGATGATGATGATGAACTCCCGTCAGTGTTATGTCTGTCTCGCTTGCACTTACCGATAAAGCGTTAAGCTTTCACAGCGTTGCCATTTTAAAAGTGGAACTCGTCCTGTTTCATAACAAAACTGGATCAGTAAAAACAGGTATTGGGTTTTAGCGGATTACTGCAAACGGGATATCCGTGTGAATATGATTAAAAAGCGCGCGTGTACTACTAAACTGCATCCTGCAGAAAACAGTACCTGCAAAATATTTTCCTAGTCAATTTGTTTCGATAATTTTTGGTCTAGTATCCGCACATTTCATTCGATTATTTTTTTGTAAAAAGACATTGTTTAAGCTAATAAGCCTACTATATCTTTCTATCTTACATTAATATCGTGATTATGGTCCTTTGTCCAATTGATGAGGTGTCCTCAATTATACCCAACAATCTGTTTATTGCAAAATACACCTTATGACATTACCATTAGGTTGATAATAAGTTGAACTATTATTTCCTTTGAGGAGTTGTGTTTATCCAGCGTTTACCTTAAAACAGTAATGAGGAAAATTAAGTAGAAATAACATAAGGATTCGTGTTTATTTACTAAATACATTTATTTTGCTATCTAAATCGTCCCAGCCGCTTATTTTTTTGTTAGTATATGTTGTTATAGCGGCAAAGGAGACTTCATAAAAGATGAAATAAGAAACCAAAAATTGCGCACGGGCGAGACTCGAACCAGCATCTTTCTATGACGCAATGACGTATCCCTAAGAGACCAAGAAATTCGCGCGGTCGGACGCACAACACGGTAGCTCAATTGGAAGAGCAGTTGTCCCGGTTAGCCAGAAAGATACTGGTTCGAGTCCCACCCGTGCGCAATTTTAGGTTTCTTCTTTCATCTTCTAAGAATAAAAATATGACACTGTGAGTGTTATATATTCTAAACCAAAGGAGATTTCAACTGTTAAGATAGCACAGTTCTTGATATACAGCCTTTTGTCACACAGACGGACGGACAGACGAACCAACAGACAGCGAAATCTTAGTAATAGGGTCCCGTTTTCCCCTTTAGGTACGGAACCCTAAAAACCAGAGAATACATAAGACGTTTGACGGAGTTATAATAGGTACTAAGAAACGCTAAATAGCAGACTTGTAATTTCAGAGCATGCTTTTAAATCATTTCAAACCCAAACAAGTTTGAGAACTTGTGCTTCAATCTTGATGAAATAACATAAATATTTAAGTTTTAGGTAAACAAAATAAAGCTGGCTGGTTTCTAGCTCAAAGGATTAGCATAGCTATCCACCGCGGCAACGCAGCCAGCATTATAGCCTCCTTGCCACAAGGAAATGGTATCGTTTTTGAATACGCACAGCAAAAATGTGGAACTCTCTACCCGCATCAGTGTTTCCAATGGATTATAACCCTAGAATTTTCAAAGTTAGAGTGAACAGGCTTTTTCTGGGTAAGCTTGCTCCATCGTCGTCTCTGTCTATGCCACTGGTCTAGCCTGGAGACAAGAGCGAACCCATTTCAAATAAAAAAATAATAAAAAAATAGAGTAGTCTTATTTTTTTAATGTTGCATGTCTTGGTTTAAATTTTTTCTTGTTTATTATTCTAAGATTAAAGTCTAAGTTTATAGTTTTAGGTTTAATCAAGTTTACGAGTAACGTTTCGGAATAACATCATGCTAAGTTCACTCGCATACATCACGCGTAATATCTTACACTACTCGCCCGTGATAACAGGGTTGCCAGGTTTTAAAAAACGTTAAATATTTGTATGATATACACCTCCTTTTGTTAACCGACTTTAAGAAAGTAGGTTCTCAGTTTGACCTATATGTTTATTTGTATGTATGTTTGTCCGCAAATATCTCGCGTTTGGCTGGATCGATTTGGATGCGGTTTTCAGTAAAGTATGTGTTACGTTAAGGAGAATGTTTAAATATCTATTATAGTTCAATCAAGTACAGTACAGTCGCCAGCACATCAGGTTACCCACTTTTGTTGCAAGCTAGCCCTTATTACAACTCCATAAGATACCGCAGTGTTTACCTTGACGTGCTGTTGTCCGTACATAATAACAAAAACGACGATTTTTTTTTATTGAATTATATAAAAAAAAATCGTCCCTATTAATTTTTCACTGCTAGTCCCTAAATTTAATAATATTCACCCTAAATTAGTAAAGGTATTGCTGTAAGATATGAGATTGTCTTAATTCTAAAAGTGTATGAAGATTTCACTTTTTATCTAAAATCTTGAATGGAGACCGTTAATTTGTGTTATAAAGTGTAATCAATAATCCCGCAGAAAGATTTGACGTTTACAGTGTTACTACTTTTTGACGAAAAATAAATAGTGGTGTGACTAGAAGAACGAATTCCATCAACGTCATTCATTCACTCAAAAATTCTTCTAACGTCTCGAATTAAATAACATTCTTATTTTATTTACTGTATTAAGCAATCTTTTAGGCTGGTTTCGTTAAATCGTTATATAAATATTTGCATTGTTGGAAGAAAAAGAAGCCAAATGAAAAACAAACGCATCTAAATTTCCGCGTAGGTAGCCAAAACAGGGTACAATTTCAAACAGGTTTCGGCTATTGCCCCTTAAAGTTAGGGTTTCTGTTACACCTATTTAGGTGGAGACTATTTAGTCTCCGTTGCCGATTTCGACTGCGGTGGCGAGTCACAACGACTAACCGACTGCTCGGGACATATTATAGTGCACGTGTCAAAGCGCAGGCAAACACAGTTGCGCTCTCTATTCCTTTCACTCTCATAATTTCTAAACAGAAATATCCAGGTACATTTTTATGGCCCGACCCAGGGATCGAACCCGGAACCTCTGGCACTGCCGTAGCTTTTAAAAGTGACCCTCTAACCGCTGCGCCACCGATGCAGGTACATCTACATTATTAACTAGTCAAGCCAATAATCCGATATTCACTATTTTTTTTCGGTTTTCATTCATTTTTGCCTATTCCTATCTTTGATTCCAACTCCTTAATCTCCGTGCATCTCGTCTCTGATGGAATTCGCATGCATAAATACTTTTTTATAACATATTATGTTCGTTCGTACAAACTTTGTTTGAGTGAACTGATGAACGAAATAAAGCAAATGAACGTTACACGTCACTATTAAGATAAATGTGGCAACATTATTTTACAAAGTGACATTAGCATCTGTCAAATCTTTCTACGGGATTATTGATTATACTTTAGTAGTACACTGTCAGGAATCACAAGCATTTTGCTTTAAAAACCCTTCTTAATTTTATTCTAACTCCTGGGTGCGTGCCTCAAGTACATTGCGACTCAAATAAGATAAGTTTTGACAACCCTACTGAGGCCGTTTATTTCCGAGGCGGTACCTGAGACACAAATAACGCTATATGCATATTCATTATAACATCCAAGTGATGTAACTCTAGGCCAGGGATGTAGAAATATTTAGATGCGGTATCATTCGTTAGAAAAAAAAAATTGAATTAAAAAGTTAACCTAACATCGGCATAATGATTTATGAAAAACTCATCATCATCATAAACAGCCATAGGACGTCCACTGTTAAATATAGGCCTCCGCCACAGTTTACTGCAGCGACCGGATGCAAGCGGTCTGTATCCAGTATGACCCTGCGATTCTTACAAGGTCATCTGTCCACCTTTTCGATAGATACCCCACGCTGCACCCGAAGTCACCGCCAATCTAGAACTTTTCTGCCCTAAAAACTATTTCATCATCAGCCTATATTAGTCTACTGCTGGACATAGGCCTCCCCCAATGAGCGCCATAGCGCCCTGTCTTCGGCTTGGCACATCCAGCATCTGCCTGCAGTCTTCCGCAGATCGTCATGGCCGGAGGGCGTCCCACACTAGAACTATTTCGTGAGTATAGAAAAGAAAATACTGTCTAAATCTGTTAGTCTGCTTTGATAAAAACCTTAAATCGATTTATCTTGAGCTGCAATTCAAATAAAGTAATATCCCCATTTTTACCGACTTAAAAAAGGAGGTAATAAAAGAACTGCCATTTCATTATAATATAGGTAATAATTGACCATTTCAATTGTCATTTGTGTGGAAATATCTAAATTACCACATCCATTCTTCCTAAAACCTTCTCTTTCATCGTTCCATGTATCTTAACAAACCTAGTATTGTGGTCCAATAATTAATTTTATAATTTATGCGCGCAAGCCTCCACGTAGCTATGTGTAACTGAACATCAGCATTGATTAATATCGATCGACTACGTCATACTTATCTGCATATTTATCAGTGCCCGTTGTAAATCATGTTTAGGTTGTGCACACCTGCTTTGTCATTTTACGATTTTAAAAGCCAAGGAAGTTTGATAAAATGCATTCAGAAGCTTAATCAGCACAAAAATAAAACACGCTGTAAGTCCTTTAATAAAAACAAAACAATTTTGACTCTGTTTATTGTTACGTATGAGAGCAATTCAATAAAGTCCATTTACTTCGTTTCCGGCTTCAGTATTTTATTACACTGCAAATATCAATTGGGAATTGCCCTCTCAATAACTTTAATGCATTTAACTTGTTTTAAAATACCGATAAAATTAATTCACCGATAACCTTCGATTCGATAAACATCTCTTATCTTATGAGATTACGAATTAAAAGCACTTACTTGTGAATGGAAAAAACTTCAAAGCAATTCGAATAAAATAACTCGCAATCATCCGAGAGACTCGGTGTAAGTAGTGAAATAATTATACTTTTTTTTAACCTCTATCATCCTACTGCTGGGCAAAGTTCTCTTAGATATTAATACTTCATAGTCTTTTATTATTTAAAGTTAGATCACAGGCTACGTAAGATGCCCTATAACATGTACTGTGGCTTCATACTTATATAATACCGTTTTCATTTACAACACACAGGGTGTCCCAAAAGCGGAGGATAATCCTGTAACTGCAAATAGGTCACGTTATGGCCTATTATATGCCGAAAAGTTTTTCAAGTTAAAGTCTTACCATTTTCGAGATACCCACACTGTTAATATTTTTTTGGAAATTTCGTCTTTGCTCATGAAATATCGTTAGAATTAGATTTTTCAAAAATATTGCAAAACAATGCATTTTTGCAATGCAAACAGGATTATCCTTCGCTTTTGGGACACCCCGTTTATTGACAATGTGCGAAGTCCAGTAGTCCAATCATTGCAACTTATAGACCCAATTCTTTTTTTTTTCTTTTAACATTCTTCACTTACACCCATTAAAGACCTCACTCGAGGCACATCAATTTAAATTAATAGGCAATAACAATAATCAGTGAACAGAAGATTTGTTTCATGCAAATCTGTTACTACAATATTAGCATAGTGGTTCGATTTCGCTCATTAGAGATGTGGCAATTGATTTATCGATATCGATATTGAGGTCTTGTTTAAAACGCCCGCCGCGGGTACGCACGAGTTTGACTTCGTAAATTGATATTATTATGTTACTACTAGCTTTTGGTAGTTTTCTGCTAGAATAAGCTAAGTGAGACCAATATACAGTTATGGAGTATGCGAGCAAAACTACGATATAATCAACACACACGGCAGAAGTTATCAATAGCGATAATTATATCTTTAGAAACATCAAGGACCTCGTCTGCCACCGTGGTGGCGCTACGTTTTCAATTTACAGCGTTTCAGTCTATTTTTATAAGGATATTGCTAAATATCCTGATTATCAGTTATGTATTTCAGCAATTAAACAACAATACAACAATAACTTAGACATTTTTAGTGACTCATTGCGTATCAGGGGGATGATAGAGAAGGGGTTTGTTTGCTCTTTATTCTCGTAGGTAATTTTAGGGTTCCGTAGCCGAATGGCAAAAACGGAACCCCCCGGAACGGAACGCCCCCCCCCCCCATCTTACTTTTGAACTAAGAAGGTGAAAATTTAGAAAAAAACACATAATGTAAATCTTAACAAAAACTTTCAACGAAAATAGGTTTGAACGAGATCGAATCAGTAGTTTTTGAGATATAGCACATTTTTATTAACCGCAAATATAACTTTGTCTTTCATACTCACACTATGCAAAACAAAGTTATTTTTGCTGTCAAAAAAATATTGTGATATTTTAGTTAGGTGGAAGTAAGTGGACCCTGATTTTATGGCGAATGCTGTGTATGTCTATAATTAGTGTAATGTACTAGAACTAAACTGTGTCTTACTTAATCTATGTAAGGTGCTGTGTAGGTACGTTATACTGTTAATGTACCTTATTAAATAAATAAAAAATAAAAGAAGCGATGTTACAAATAATTTATCAAATTGTATGACTTCTATAATGTGATTCTACAGCAATGAATCACAAGTACAGATTGAATCTCAGGAAAATAAAGTATTTTTTCTGATGCTCAAACAAAAGTTAAAAAAAAAAACCATAAACATCTCCCAAAAAACTTATATAAGTACACTAAAGAAACATTAGAACCTTTCCAAAAATATTTGTTGAATCGTAGTATGACTTCCTAAAATGCTGAAGGGAATTATTATTTCCTCTGTAAATATTTAATGTACTCGTGCTGTGATAGATTTATCACATGAATTATTGATACCAAATGTCTTTACAAACTTTTTTGTTTGGGAGCGAAGCAGAAGATTTTTGTTTTTATTTCAAACAAAAGATAACAGAATTAGTACAGGTATGAAAAAGGATTGTTCTTTGAACTAGATTTTTATAAACTACCGTTAAGAGAAGTGACAAATAAAAAAAAAAATACAAAATTAATGAGATAATGATAAAAATACAAAAAAGAAACAAATGGACAGAAGAGGCTTTATAAAGTATACTCGACCCAAATTAAGCCGAACATGTTTTTATTATTACGTATGTAAATTCCGCTGTGTGGGAAATTATAAATATTCATCACAATCAATTCGTTAATCAGTTTCAATTGAAATGGCTCTCTTCAGTGAAAACTACGTATTGGCATTTCACTTGTATTGTTGTTTTAAAAAAAATATATTTAATATTTTGTAAAAAAAAACTCCCTGGTTTTATTTTAACAGGCAGGATTTATTTCCTACCTGTCATCAAAGAATTGCAATATATGCTCACAGTGGTTTATACCCACGCACACAGTAACATAGCTCTTCAGTATATCGGAAACTCAATTAATTACGTAACCACAATTCAAATAAAAGCTCAAATATAAATCAGTGCTTGCAAAACTATTTCAGTTTTTGCCGCATCGGATTAAGCTTGGCAAAGATGCATCCGAAAATCGGCATTCCGCTCATTTATCGAAACGTCAAAGCGTTAATTTTTAACGTTCGCACATTTCGCTCCGAATAAACCGTTACTTTGTTACGCCTATTTCCAGCTGAATACATTTTTTCTCTCATTTTTTCCAACGAATAGGCATATAATTGTTTTACGGACGGACCGACGAGTGCGGTGTGACATCCCATTTCAATTTGAATCTCAAATTCGTTGTATAATTTTAAAACTGCTCTCAAACTTTCATATTTTTTTGCTGCCGGAGATTTTCACATATCGCGTACGGGTTTTTCGTTAATAAATTTTCGGATCCGACCAACTTCGATATCTGCTTTTGTGTCGGCTAACTGTATTGTCTTTTCGTTAAATATTCAAATTGGGGAGATAATTTGGAAATTGCCGGACGTTTTGGCACGTGAAATTTTGTAAAACTTTTTTTGTGTCTGGTCGGCGGGAGTAATTGGATAGTTGCAGTTCTTGATCTTCTAATTAGCTGGTTATTTAATCGATCACTGCGCATTCTGGACCCAAAAATATATATCTTCTTTTTGATACATAAAAGAGAGCCGTGTTAGTTAGCACAACTTGTCGAGAACGGGTCGAACGATTTTTAAGATTTTTACAAGTTTTTATTTAGCTTGTTACTTTGTTGGTTTCGATGTCACCCCGAATAGGACATAGGGAAGAAACAAAGTTCGCCAGGACCGCTTGTAATTATTTTTAATAAATAAATATTTTTCTTTGATGTATCTGAAAATCGGGTATCATCAATGACTACCCCTTTGTATTTTCATTCGTTCATTAAAACATTTGCTTGCTAAAGTGACCTCCCGATATTAAAAAATACGACATTAACACAATTTAACACGTTCCGGGACACTACTCCAGACACAATAGATGTTTTATTGTTTTCACGCCTGTAGGCGGGCACTGTCCCGGAACGTGTTAATGAAATCCTAATAGGGTTAATTAAAATGTTATCGATAGTTGAATTTTCCCATCTCTATAAGTATATTGCATTGGATTAGCAATGTTTCCCAGCCTTATTAAGCTTTGTTTTAAACAACAGGTTTTTAGACATGAACACTCCATTTAGACCATTTTTTAATCTACCGCTTTGTTGTGCTAAAATATTTTAATATTCAAGTGGTCATTTAGAATGCAAAATGGGAAGTAAAAAACTTGTATTTTGATAGGAAATTTAAATTTATGTTGCATAACGAATAAGTTTGAATATAGTCATTTATAAAATTGCCTTTTTACGAGGAATAACACACAAAAATACCAACTTAATTTTACCAGGTTTTTATTGGAATTTGAAACCTTATTAATTGACTTGCCTCCACTACAAACCTAGGGATGGAAAATTACAAGACACTTCGCTAGACGATGAACGAACTCATATTATTAATATAGAATACACTGGAGGATACTCTCACACGTCCCCCGAACTTTAACCTCACATAGCCCATAATTTTTCCTCCCAATATATTTGCTCAATCAAAACAATTTCGGCGCGAGAACCTTTTCTTCGCGTATTTCATTGTGTTCACAAAAAGGGACCTTTGTTGTAGAAGGGCATTGTCGTACGGCTAAGTCCGGGAAGTATCCGGCATATAGGATGATGTTGTTATGACTCTGACATTTGCTATGTATTTTTGTTCTGTTTTACTGGACTATATTGAAGCCGAATGAGGCATTATTTTGGCCGGTTTTTAGAAAAAGATCGTAACAAAAATTATCTAAAAAACCGGTAATATTTGCGCCCAATAACATCAGACAGTAGACGTGTTCCTGGGCCCCGATTCGCGTATTTTCGACATCTACTGTTGGACTACAGTAGTCATTCAATGGTGCTATTGTAACACATCGTGTGCTTAAAGTCAGCAGCACTGAAAGGTGACACGCCGCTGCCAGAATTACGAGGTATATCAATTGTACTCTTGTAGTACAACTGATGCACAACTCAGTAACGACTCAATTTGCGAAATTGAGGAGGGTCTCAATTTTAAGGAACCCCCGTTCCTTCACGACTACCTCCATGGAGTTTCAAGGCGTCGACTTCCGAGGTCCCGGGTTCGATTATCGTTCGGGTCAATCTAGAAATCATAATTTTCTATGCTTCTTCGAGTCTGTGTGTTTTGATACCACCATTGTGTTTGATTTTAATAACACATATGCATTAGCTACTAACTTTGGGATCAGAGCAATGTATTATATAATGTGGGTGTGTGTGATTGGTTTCCAATATTTATATTTATTCACTCTCAGATCCAATGTAACGGAATTCCTTCAAGAGCTGAGATAAACATACAAAAGAAAAAAGATGGTGGTGAATTATTGAATTTGTGTGAAAAATTACATTTCATGCATAATTTACCTATTGTATTTTCAAGTTCGGTCGGATATTTTATGGACATGGTCACAACATAACATGAATTGCATACAGTCGTAAGGGGAATGCCCAGTGATTCGAAAGAAATCTAACAAAAGCCGAAATGACTTCAAAGTGCATTGAAGATTGAATTCATCCCTTACTATTTCAATCTTTGATGTCTTCAAATATATCTTCGCAAACACTTTTTCACGAATAAAAAAGTTTTATTGGATTTCACCTTTGGTTAAGAGCAAAATCAAAAGCTTTTCTTTATATTAGGTAAGTATATAAGGTATGCAGCACATAGGCTATAATTTACAATGAAATTTTCTGAGATACGATATTTACATGGGTGAAGCCACAAGAAACTGTTAGTATAAAATATAAATATATCAGAAAGAACAAGAAGACAAACATAGACCTGAGTTAGGTAATATTTTTTTTCTTGTCTTCAACATATAGATAGGAAATGATTTACAAAATCAATCTTAGCATGATTTCAAAACGAAATCGTAAAGCCTCCGATGTGATACCGTAATTTACAAATGAAACTCACCGATCTCCGAGTATTCGTTAAAAACCAATAATATCGAAAGTCATTAATACATTTTTAATTCTCAATAAAATTCGGCTTCTAGGAAGATATAAGGCGTACAATATAAATTTGGTTCCGTACTAATTACTTTTAACTACTTACTTTTCGAATACGCTAAAACGTTTAAAACGATGCTAAGAAAAAAGCAAAAACAGAGAATATTGACCATCATATTCCAAAAAGATAGTACCAAGCGATCAAGCGAAGCTTAGTACTGTAATGAAGTATTAACCAACCAATTAAAAAATAATATTACAGCAACAACGTTCAAATTCAAAGGAGTACTTTTCTAATTGGTCGGGTTATGTGAGTTTTGGTTTAAACTAGGTACATGTGTTTTTATAATAATGTTTTTGTTTAAAAGTGCGTGAAATGGTGGAAATAAAACCAATAGGTTACACTGTATTACAAATTACCAAGATTTTATGAATGTATTTTGTTCTTTGTTCGTCATAACATAGTCACATGAAAAGAGCGACTATGGAGAATGCAAACGAAACATGCTCATATTTAACGTTCATTAAAATTATTTTTATTCACCTTTGACGACCTCCGTGGTGTAGTGGCTAAGCACGCTGAGTTTCAAGGACGCCGCTCCCAGGTTCGATTCCCGGTCGGGTCAATGTAAAAATCATAATTACTCGTCTCGGGAGTGGATATTATGGTACCATTGTTGTTTTTGATCTCCATAGCACAAGTGCATTATCTACTTACTTTGGGATCAGAGCAATGCATGTAATGGTGTCCAATATTTATTTTCTTTATTCAAAAGGAACCCTAAAGAAATAGTCAATCCGCTTAGTACATCCTACGCACAGGAAAGCGGTATAAAATGTTAATTCCACTCGAAATTAATTACTCTGGCATTCGGATCGATGAGCTGTGATTAGGGAAACATTATATTATTTCTAATTTATTCGATAGCATACACACTTGTGTGGGACGAGCAGGGTTAATAACATTCTATTCGAAATGCAGGCGTTGGTATTGACTATGCAAACAAATTATGATGAGTACTACATAACCTTATTTTCATAAGAGTATAGTTTAAAACTTTATAACTTAGTCGCTCATCATCATAATTTTCAGCCGAAGGACGTCCACTGTTGAACATAGGCCTCCCCCATGGCTTTCCACAACAACCGGTTGTGAGCGGTCTGCATCCAGTGCGATCCTGCGATCTTTACAAGGTCGTCTGTCCATCTTGTCGGTGGACGTACTACGCTGCGCCTTTGGTCGAAGGGTCTCCAATCTAGGACTTTTCTGCCCCAGTACCAGTACCTACTTAGCCGCTCAGATAATGCTATTTTGACCTTTTAATTTTTTAAAGGTCAATACCTTTTAATTCAATAATAAGATAATACAAATAATTGTCAGTTACGAAGTTTGAAATTCTTTCCATACATTGTAGGTCAAAATTGTAAACATCAAAGCATTTTCTAAACGGCTAAATTAATACAAGAAAAGCATTTTATTTTAACTACAGAATCACCTATTAACGTGAATTTCGTCGAACAATATGTGTAAATGAGGATTTAAACATTTCGACTACTTTTGAACTTTACGATAAGGATTGAAACGAATCGTCGATACGAACAAACACGGTTTGACCGAAACAAACTGACGTTTTATTTTTATTAGAATGTAATACAAAAAGGCTGACGACCCCTGTCGATTAGTTGTGACGGGTTGGAGTGGGGACGTCATTTCGACCAATCACGGTACATGTCACTTGAGGGCCAGTTTGCGGTTCTCAATCTTAGAACTTTTAGTTTGTTATTTTTTCTTTATTAAATTTGGACTCCAGTCACATTGCCCGATCCCAAAGTAAATAGCTAATGCACTTGTGTTATGGAAAACAGAAATAATAGTGTTACCTCTACACCCAGGCCAGAGACAATATAGAAAATAATAATTACACGACAGGGAATCGAACCTGAGCTCTCGGTCAGAGTGGCGATTCCTTGAAACCTAGCGTGCTTAGACTACATTAGGGAGGTCGTTATGTTTGGGGAGAAAATTCTCCTGTATGTAATTACTAAACAGCTTTGCACAGAAAATAAAAAAACAATATTTTGCATAGTTTAGTGTCTTGATGTTCTCGCGAAATTGTCCATGGATCTTGATCGGATCTCTGAAGTTGCTAAAAAATTAAGAAATATTTTTTAGCAACTTGGAGCTGTTTAGTTTGATGTGCGAACGCGGTAGCTCAGTTTTACGTTTGTTCGCCACCGAGTTAACACTGTCCTAGGAACTGCTTAGTGTTTCTTCGCGACCTAGACCTAGACCTAATTATTGATTGTTAATTTTAATTAAAGTTCCGAAGTAAAAGTTACGAATCGTGAAAGGGGTTTGCTCTTGTTGCCCGTACCCAAATTGTGCCTACACTTTGTCTGATGCTGAACCGCTGCCCGATGATTCGACATATATAATAGAAAGAGTCATTTACTATAATTTTAGTCGTTGCGTATTTAAAATCAAACCCAATCAATATCTTATGCAAACTTTTGAGAACCACCGCCCGAAATACTTCCAATTGACAGAAGCATTCTTCAAATGTCCGATGATCAGATCTACAATTGTCACTTCACTGGACATGACAATAAAGTGGTTCACTTGATATATTGCTTCAAGCTACTTTCAATCTTATGTCTTGAGCAATAAGAGTGAGAGAGAGGAAAAGATAAGTGGATTTAACGTTTTGTTTAACTATCGACACACGATTGACTTCTGTATGTTGTCAATTAATGCTCTTTGTATTTTGTTTAGGTGACATTTTGTCAATTAATGTATCTTTTAGAGCGCCCCTTCACATTTAGGCGACTTTAGCAGCGCGACTTACGCGCGACAGTCGCGCTGCCGATAATTTCATACTATACACGGCAGCGCGGCAGCGGCGCGTAAGTCGCGCGGGTCCGTGCCACTATACCCATTACCCATTGCAGTGGTAATACTATCCCCGTATTAGCACTGCAAACGGGTAATGGGTGTAGTGGGAACGACCCAATCGTGCGACAGACGCGTTGCTAATGTGAAGGCATCCATCCGCTGCTGCCGAGCTGCTGTCGCTCTAATGTGAAGGGGCGTTTAGAAAGTTAAAAATGTAATGACAGAAAATTAAAATAAATATCATAGATTAATATCAGATATTATGATAAACAGCCAAATACTTGCAAAGCAACAAATTCAAATTTTCCTGTAAAGGTGGGCTTAGACCAAACAAAGAACTAGAACACGACCCTAGATAGAACTAGACCAAACGAACAAAGAACTAGAACACGAACATTCTTTCTTGATCTTTTATTGAAAATAGAAGCTCGATTAGATAGATAGAACCACGAATGAATGCTCTGAGTGTATTATATTTAAATAATGTAATGAAGTGGGCATAGAATGAGCATTCGCTCGTCGTATGTAAATGGGCCTTCAGAGCTTCAAGTTAAGCTCTTTTTTATTATTTTAATTCAATTTTGTCTGAAAATGCGTCATCATTTCCAAGTTGAATTTATTCTGTAAAGAATAACTACTTGGCCCGCTGTTGCATAAACAGACGGGGTAGATGGCGCTAACGTCACGTAATGACGTATACTAAGAGACCAAGAATTTCGCGCAGTCGGACCGACAGCACGGTAGCTCAATTGGAAGAGCAGTTGGCCCGGTAAGCCAGAAAGATGTTGGTTCGAAGTCTAGAGTCAGGAAGTTTGAAATTTTTGCAAATCATTTTTTGTCGAAATCGAAAACATCAAAATATAATTAGTTGCTGTACTAATAATTCTCAATATTTTTCGAAGCCAAAACACGTTTTTGGTACCTACTTAAAACCCAATTCTATTGAGATATCCGATCACTCGAACTTTGCGACATCCCATCACATAGTTAACCCTTTCTGATCACATCGTTTCTCAAAATTCTAACTTGATTAAGAACACGTCAACTAGTTAACGGGTAATTTAAGACTTGAAAGTTCCTTGTCATCTATTGGAGTGTTAAAGTTGAAGTAACTTAAAGTTTAAGTTGGTGTTAAGCACCCTTTATCCGCTTCGGAGATTATAAGTATTCTGAAATCGGGTCGTTTCGGGATTTGCTTGGTTGTACTCGTAATTTGAGAATTAGCCAACGTAAAGGCTAAACGTTAAACGTTTTAGTAATCTTAAATTACAATAAACTATAAACAGTATTTTTCCAATAAGAAATCATAATATATTTGGTTTTTTTTACAATGTTTTTAACACTCACAGTGTCATATTTTATTCTTAAAAGATGAAATATGAAACCAAAAATTGCGCACGGCGGGACTCGAACAAGCATCTTTCTGGCTAACCGGGCCAACTGCTCTTCCAATTGAGCTACTGTGCTGTCGGTCTGACCGCGCGAAATTCTTGGTCTCATGGATACGTCATTGCGTCAATCATAATATACTTATTTTGAGAATATAGGGCCGGTTTTGTGGTCGATAGTTAAATCAAGTAAATGGTTAAAATTCGATACCATTGGTTCAATAACGTCCACGGTCTTCCGCAGCGACCGATCGCAAGCGGTCTGCATCCAATGTGATCCTGCGATCTTTACAAGGTTGTCTGTCCATCTTGTCGGTGGACGTCCTTGCTGCTTGCGAGCGATGATGATAATATTTATCTAACGAAGTATTTTCGCTGTTAGGTAAATTTTGTGTAAAGAAAGTGTTTTTATCAAACTAGCTTGCAAAGTTAAACAGTTCAGGGCTTCATAAAGTTGGGAGCTTTACAGCTCTTTGGTCCCGACAAATAAATTGGATTATTGTCACCTAAATGTAGATTTTGGTAATATTGTGTGGTACGAGTTATAAGGGGTAACTGTATTTTCTCGCAGTATCAAGGAAGTAAAGAGTTAAATAGATTTTCTTAAAATTTTGATTGAATTATGCGTCCTTCGCATAGCACAAACTTTTTTTTTTTTAATAAAGTGGTTAGGCTGTGTGTTAGTCAAGTCCTCAATATAGTTTTACCCAATATTAAGTAGATTAAAAATCTAAGTCAATTCAGAATTTACTTCTGGGATCGTCTGTTTTAAATAACGTTACTTAGAAAATCTTTTTGAATTTTATTGTTGTTTTTTCGACAACAGTTTTTAAGTCAATCAATAAAGATTGATCAATTAAATCAAGAAGACAGAGTATTTTTTTTGTGTTGCATGTCAACTTTACGCTATGTTACTCGTATGTCCATTACCATTTGAACCGACTGATTTTGTATTTAGGCGTAGGTAGCCTACCGACAAGATGGACAGACGGCATTACAAAGATCGCAGGATCACACTGAATACCAACCGCTTGTAACCAGTTTTGCTGTTAATGACGATTATGTTTGTCTACTTTGTTTTTATGTAAAAAGCTTATTACTTACTCCCCTCATTAATCTCGAAGGCGATGGTTAGAGGATTAAGGCCTAATTCTATAAAATGTAGGACGTAGTCTTCAAAGTCTCTATTTTACGTCCTGATTTAATTATTCAAGATTCATTGGTTAATTTTGACTACGAGAAAGCTAATGAAACGGGTAAATGTTCTAAGGTGTAATTGAACTTGGATTGGAATTGGTGTTGGGTAGCAGCAAGATAAGTACTGGCAGAAGGCTAAAGATATAATGTACCAGGAAAGGTTTTTGACTGGGAACTGAGAATTGAGAAACCGGCGGTTTTTAAACTGCAGTGCGAAAGGCAAAGGGGAAACCTCCACAATATCTTCCTTTATTTGGAGTTTTATGTAAAACTCCACCGACAAGAGCCTGGCTCGTAAATTTGAACTAAAACATTTATTAAATAAATTACTATAGATCCATTTAAGTTCACCTAAGTCAAAAAGTTACCCGAGTTCTATATAAAGACAGACTGATAAATGTGTCCTAAAGTCCTTATATTCGGAGCTAACTGGTTTCAGGTCGACATGACCGTAATATTGAATTTCTACTCCAATTATTATTCCATTCTTTGTAATAATTAAAATGAGTGCAACTGTGCAAGCCACTGAAAAGCCAATTTACTTTCATCTCCTATATTTCAGTAAACTCTTGATTTACATTGCCGTTTTGTTTCTGTCAAATTGATATTTAGAGAAAAACTGTACTGTGTTAGTTGTAAAAAAAATACGAGTAACCATATTTATGATATGGCTCAATTGGACCAAACGTACTAAAAGGCAACACTGGAATGCAATCATAAAAGCTATTAATAAAATCAAAGACAATAAAACACTTCATAAATCATAATTAACCCTGTTCTATCTAAACGTTTTTTATAGTAACCATAAACAAAAGATTAAAAGCGAAAACGCAACTCATTCTCTGGTAATTTGTGAGATTTAAAGGTGCCTGTGTATTCATACTTTAAGCTTATTAATGTAAATGTCTTGTGGTTAATAAACATATTTTTATTTATTATTATTTATTATTATTATTCTCCAGCCATTCATTCTGTCCTATAATTAGATTAAGTGAGTGAATGAATGAGCATGAACGACGAGTCATTCGTTCTAAAATTTATTACACTTTTTGTGATAAAATTCAACCCTGGGTTTCCGTTGTTTGTGGCCCTAAAAGGGTTAATTTTCGTCTTTTGAGTGATAGTGTAATCAAATCTAATGTAGGCTAATTATTTAGGCAAGTACGTAAGGAAGTACTCTTTACGTATTAGGAATTTTAGGAGTAGATTTAAATGTTTTTAGGGTTTCGTAACTCGATAGGAAAAACGGAACCCTTGTAGGAACACTTTGTTGTCCATCCGCCTGTCTGTCTATCAAGAAGTATCAAGATAGAATTAACATCAAATACTCAAATGTGCTGTCCCTTGGAGCTGTGAAAAAATCAAATTTTTAAGCCTAAGCGATACAAAATACACCCGCCAGGGAATCAAAACCTACACTTGCAGTGAACTCAGAATCTAGAAAATTGGTACGAAGCAAAGACTTATAGCACGCACAGATAAAGAAAAATCTGCGAAATCCGTTTTTTTTTATCTTAAAAAGATTTTTTTATCAATTTTAAACATACTACGGAACACTCGGTGCGCGAGTTCGACTCGCACTTCTCTGGTTTTAATTATTACCACATAATATTGTGCTGCTTCTATAACGTTTCTGTTAATCATTTTTAATAATTAGTCATTCAACTGTTCGCTAAATGTGCTACGTCAGCAAGCGGACTCGCATGTGTCATTCGTGAAAACAAATTAACTAATTGGTTGAGATAAAATACATTTAATTTTAATATCTGCTTTTACTCGAATGACAGTGCATGCTATTTGTTAAATTAAGTGGGGCTTAGTCATGTGTCACTGTTTTTGTGTAGCATTTAATTTATTATTTAATTATCGCGGTTTTCATCATCATTACAATCAGCCGCATTCATGAACTTCTGTACATAGACCATATCATAGTTTTCCATCGTGTATATGATCCCACTGCTGGGCAAAGGTCTCCCCCAATTCCTTCCATACGTCTCTGTCAGCGGCCAACGACTCCCAATCTCTCGCGAAGCTAGACAGATCGTCACTCCACCTCTTTCTAGGTCTACCCCTTCGTCGGTAGCCGTCTGGTAGTATCCATCGCGTGACGATTTGGGCCCATCTATTCAGGTGCATTCTACACACATGTCCCGCCCACTCCCATTTAAGCTTCGCTGTCTTTTCGCCTACATCTGCTATGCCAGTTCTGGAGCGTATTGTGGTATTTCGGATCTTATCGATCCTTTCTTCTCATTTTTTGTAAATTAATATCGGACACCATCACTTAATTCATTGCTCTGCTTAACTAAAATGCACTTGTGACATGGAGACAATATCAAAAATTACGATTTCAATACTGACCAGACCAGGCTCGAACCCGGAACCTCAGAGTGGCGATGCCTTGAAACCCAGCCTGCTTAGCCACTACACCATAGAGTTTTTAAAATTTCCCTCCTTTGATTTCCAAAGAGAATCAGCGACCCAGTCTGTGTTTAACATCAATTTAATTCAATTACATTGCCTAGTTGGTGTAGCGGTTTTTTCGCTGGTTGCTACCCAAAAGGTCCCGGGTTCTAATGCCGGGTCAGGTCGAAATTTGTTTCAGGGTTTTTCTGTTTCAAAAATACTCTGAAACAACTCGGAGTTAGGAAGTTCGTGGTGATGACACCCCCCATCCCTCGGAAAGCACGTTAACTGTTGGTCCTGCGCCTGATCTCTCATCGGTCATATCGGATCTGCCGTCTCACCGAATTAATGAGAGTGAAGGAACAGAGAGTGCACTTGTGTTTTGCGCACTCATCTGGGTACTACAGGGTGACTTTGAAAACATTAGCAATATTTTAAACTAAGAACCTACTCATGATTCATAGTCCCTTCCACATATTAAAATGAAAATCAAATGTTATGAAATACCATTTAAAAAATCGTACAGTGTCACTCCGAATTCCGTTTAGGCGGAGTATTTTTTGGGTACGTTTACACATTATTATTAGTAAATTTTAAAATCTTCAACAAAGCTTTAAACTGTAATTTATTAATTTAATTTGAAGAAGTGATCATTTCTAAAGTGTTTGATATGATTTTTATCAGTTTCATCATATAGATACTTTATATCATTTGATTTTCATTTTAATATGTGGAAGGGACTATGAATCATGAGTAGGTTCTCAGTTTAAAATATAGCCAATGTTTACAAAGTCACCCTGTACAATGTCTCCTGCGAACCTGGCCTATGTCTGTTGAGTGGGGCTGCCATTACCAAAAATCTGACGAAGAATATTATTTTTATTATTGAATTAAATGTGCCTTAACTAGGGGTGAAATCAGTTTAAACGCGTCATATGTTAGATCAAGCCCGGGAAACGCGGTAACTCCTCGCAATAACATATCTTACGTCACGCACAAGGCACTGTGTTCCATGGGACATTATTGCCTATTTAGATAACACAACCCTCGGTATAGGGCTGCCATTCACTATAGTATTTTTTTGAATTCGCGAAACATAACAAACGTTGCTAGCCATTGGTACGCTATGCCGGTTAATCGAAACCTATTTTCAAAAATCAAAAATTGAGTTTACGGTCTCCGCAAAATAAAACAATTGTTTTTTTATAAATTCATTACTATTTGTGTGCTTTATAATTGGATATGATAATGTTAAGAAGAACTTTATTCTCGTTTCTCTTTACATAAAAAATAGTAAATTTACTAAATAATTACCTATATTTAACTTTAACGGTTATAAAAAGATTATTAAGACCTCATACGATATATTTTATTGGATATACCTACACCACACTCATAATATATATATGACTTATAAACATAGCTATAAGACCGCCTTAATAGTACATTTCCGAAACAAATTTGTAACTGACCTTTGTGATATGCAATAAAGAATTATCTTATCATATAAAATTTGCTTCCCATTTATAGCGAGTGTCAACCCTACCTTCAAAGTATACTTAACCAGTCCTGAGACTGTTATTGTAGTCCTAAACAAATATATTCGCTGTGAAATGTATGCGAAATTAACGGCCATGTTAAGTATGAAAATCATTAGACATGGTAGATAATTTTAAACGATTTCGTTCATAACTTATTTTTTGTGTTTAGTCACCTTACAAACATTATAAATTGCACTTGAAAAAGCAACGCACGTGTTGGCAAGCACTTGCAAAATTCAACAGGCTTGCTAATGTGTCGGTGGTCGAGTGGTATAGGCATGCGCCCGGATAGTTTAAGACACGGGGTTTGATTCCCTGTCTGACACTTTTGCTTATTACCGATCTCATTAAAAAAGTTGGTAATCAACTCGATCTGTATGTATGTGAAATTGTTTCAAGTAAAATTTTAGCTGATAGCTTGAAGCAATTCACTCATGAATTCGAACTTCTGTCTTTAAACTAAAATGTATCAAAAACGAGTTGGTCATTGTAAAACTTTAGTATAGCAATTTTGTACGACATTTCACCTGGCATTGTACGAAATTACATTATTTCATATTCATTGCCGCTCTTCACCTAAAAGTTTATACTCTATTAATTCTTAACGACACGGCCGGGTGGCAAAACCGTGTACCCCAACTAAACAAGAATTTCGGGAAAAATTTTACGGCACAGCACGTAAACTTTTATGAGTGTATATGACAATTTGCTGAGACGACATTTTAAATTTTAATGCAGTTTTATTAAAAAGAAGCACGAGTATGCTATTACAGCATATTTGTAAATATTTTAAATCAAAATCTAGGTAACGCTTTTGCATGAAAATCCTTTTTTTTTGGATGTTAGTAAAATATTCAAAATATTTTTGTTACATAATATTGTTACGATTGCTGTGACTTTAACAATTTAAATTTGGGTTTAGTTTTTTAAAAATCTTTTTTTACGAGTTGTGTTGTGACTGAAGAAACGACTTTTGTATTATAATTGTATTGGAAAAAGGTTCTAGTATGTTTTGCTTATCAGGCATCATTTTATATGTCACGTGTTATCTGCCTCTTACAATAGTTACAATGTATAAAAGTTGTTTCACATTTTTCCTCTGCTATGCAAAACCAAGTGTATATTACATTTTTTAAAAACCTCATAAAAATCTTTATTCACCAATCAGCAGCGAATATCAAAACAAAAGACGAACTCATTGCTATTCACCTCTGCAAAGCTAAAAGAGAACGGTATGCTCATCTTTACTAATATTATAAAGCTGAAGAGTTTGTTTGTTTGTTTGAACGCGCTAATCTCCGAAACTACTGGTTCGAATTGAATAATTCTTTTTGTGTTGGATAGTCCAGTTATCGAGGAAGGCTATAGGCTGTATAACATCACGCTACGACCAATAGGAGCAAAGATATTGTGGTAAATGTGTAAAAAACGGGAGAAAGAAGTCACTATTCCACGCGGACGAAGTCGCGGGCAAAAGCTAGTACACAATACACATTCTAGTGGATTATGGGATAAATATGTTATGACGTAGCAGAAACAACATTATGGAGACAGTCCGTTGAACTACGGTCTCAGTGTAACAGAGATATAGCCCAAACGTATGAACCTGCTCATTTGACTAAACAGTACACTATTTTACCAGAAAATTGCTTACAGATTCAGATACCTACAGAAGTGCAATTCCATGTCGGCAGTGTTCTCTAGTAACTATAATTTGGAAAAAATATAGGCTTTCAAGAAAAAATATAGGCTGTTACTTGACAGACATGAAACCTTACTCTGGACCCAAAACCCGATCTTATGAATATTGCCATCCCTGTCACACGCATACACGGCTTGGTATGAGTGACAGGGATGGCTATATATCAATTATCAATCAATCAATCAGCCTGTTGCAGTCCACTGCTGGACGTAGGCCTCCCCAAGGGCACGCCAAAGTGCACGATCCTCTGCTTTCCTCATCCAGTCACTACCAGCGACCTTCTTTAGGTCATCGGTCCATATGGTATCAATTATAGCTAGCTATAATCATTGGATCGGGTTTTGTATCCAGAGTAAGGCCACTTGTCTATTTAAAGCCGCATTGTCACTTACCATCAGGCGAGATCGTGGTCAAATGGAAATTAAAAGAAAGAAAAGGAAAAAAATGCTGGCCTGGGATTTTCTGGATCTATTTTGATCTAGCTTGCTTCTTGCTGCTTATTCTCTCGAAAAAAAAATATAGAAAATCTGGTTCTTATGTTAATTATAAACTGCTTTTTAAAAGGTGGTCACCCATCTATACGCATCGCGTCTTAGGTTGTTAAACTTTGGTATGACCACCAACGCGTTACGAGGACCTCAAATACTCCTCTAATTTTACAATCTATGTCTTGGCTGTTCCACCCAGGCTGTGACCGTGGCGAAACAAGATTTCCACGTGAAAACATTTTTCGCTATGTGTACACACAAAATTGGACTTACCATGTGTTGTCTCGAATGCATAATTTTTTGTGTTAACACGCTTGAATCTGCTTGGGGGCTGCAATCTGGTGGTTTGGGAAAGATATGCTTTTTGTCTGACTGCGGCGTAGAATGAAAGAAGGGTTATGTGGAAAGTCCGTTTTTTTGCTTGTCAAATATTTTTAAGCAATGTTTTTATAAATTATAATAAGATAATATTAGTCAATAAAATTTACTATTTTAAAATATCAGTGTTAAACTAGTAGGCCTGGCGAAATGCGTTTCCCTCCCTAATGTCCTATGCAGTGTCAATAATAAAATAAATAAATAAAATAAAATAAAAAGCCTTTTATTTCTTACAACTAAAAAGAAAACATATTGTGCAGTGAATAAAACATTATGAGTTATCTATTACATATAATAAGACTGTAAAAGATCGATTTCTGTACATTGAAGATTTTTATGAAAAATTGTTACAGGGGGTCTTAATTATACCGTAATAGAAGCCAAAACAACAATTTTTAAAATTTCTGTCTGTCTGTCTGTTTGTCCGGGCTAATCTCAGAATCTACTGGACCGATTTTGATGGGGCTTTTTTTTATTTGACTCAGCATCACTTGGAGAGTAAACTAGGATAGAAATAATCACGCCAATAGACTTAGGGGGTAGGCAGAAAATATATATATATAAAAGAAAGTCGTGTTTGTTACAACACTTATAACTTGAGAACGGCTGAACCGATTTGGCTGAAAGTTGGTGGGGTGGTAGCTTAGAATCAGGAAAAGCATATAGGATACTTTTTGTCCCGCTAGACGGGGACGGGGCTGGGGTAGCACGGGACCGGGACGAAACGGTGGGGAGGTAGCTTAGTACCAGGAGAAGGACATAAGATACTGCATATAGGATACTTTTTGTCCCGCTAGACGGGGCCGGGGCTGGGGTAGCACGGGACCGGGACGAAACGGTGGGGAGGTAGCTTAGTACCAGGAGAAGGACATAGGATACTTTTTATCCCGTTCGATGGGGCCGGGGCTAAGGCGGGACGGGGCCGAGGCGAAACAATTTAAAATAAATGTGGGTGGAAATGAATCTGTAAAGTGTTTTAATTCAATGTGTAGTGTTTCCTCCATATTGGTTTGTATAAATTAAATGAATATTTGGTACTTTATGGTACTTGCCAAAGTATAACAAAACAGTGCCTTGAAAAAAATTATATTTAGATCCATTTTTTCCACACAACAAAGTAAAATGTTAGTAAAGTAGTAGTTTTTTTTTGTGGCAAAGTAGTAGTTAAAAGTAAAGTAACCATATTATCCTATCAAACAAAGGAATTCCTAATCGAAATACAAATTGTGAACGTCCAAATAATCGGTATGGTCATAATAATTGATCACCTTTGATGTACCTACTACTTGCTTCTTATTGTTGTAATATGGCCAATTTTAATGATAAGTGAGTACTTAAATGTACTATATAAATACTTTATATCTTGCGTACTTATAAGTACTTATACTTAAGTATCTTATTTGTAAAATCATAAGCCTATAAATTAAAAATTCTATCCAAAGTCACTATTCCACGCGGACGAAGTCGCGGGCACAGCTAGTCTTTAATGAGTATAAATATTCATATATAAATTAAATTTTTGCTTATGTAAGAACCCCTCTGCAGGTGAAGGCCTCCTCCAAAGATAGCCAGTGGTGTCAATACGAACCCAAAAAAGTAAAAACGATGAAAATCAGTCCATCCAATCTCGAGCTGCTAATGGTGTAACTAACACAACTTTCATAAGAATAGCTACTTACGTTTATTCAAATGATTACGTCGGAATTATTAAAGTGATAACTTATTTAACTTCACCCGTCATTTCTCACGAAAAATTAAAAATGCCAACCCCAAAATGCGAGCTGAAAAATGTCCACATAAAATTGTAAGTCCGGGTACATTTGTCCTTAACCATACAATATCCGAGCTAACTGTGGCATAGAGATGTGCTTATTATCTATCTATCGGTAAACTTAATCTTCTAACATGTTGTAACGTTAATAAAGAGATTTACGGTTTGCCAATGTCTTATTACGTTTTGGTGAGCGTTATCTGCCAAATACTTTTTACGAAATGACGTTCCATATTCGAAATTTTCGTTAGTGAGTGCCTATTCGTCGTGAATTATGGTTTAACAGACCCTTGATGGTTTGAATATAAATATTAGTTACGCCATCTTCACGTAAGTACATCTCTGCATGACCTAAAGGTTTAACTGACAGAGAATGCTTTTAGCATGAAGTCCACCTTTGTACTCCATGATTTGTGCAATAAAGTCTTTAAATAAATAAATAAATAAATAAGTACATGTTTTTATTTATTTTTCAATAAAATATTTGACTCTTTAGGACTGATAGAGATTGTTTAAAGTTTTTAATTCTGTTGCTCTGTCACTATTTCGGATTAGCTTAAATATTGTAGTTTATAATATAAGATTTTAAACTTTGTTGCATTTTTAAACTAAACCTAACAATCGCCCCAAGACTCGTGTAACCAGATTGAAACGTCGGGAAGGTAAATACAATTTTTACCTTTTAAACAAGTGAAATTTGCAAAAAATCCCTGATATTGTGAAGTTTATTTTAGTTTAGTATTCAGGTGTCTAAAAAAGGTATACTTTAGTTAAAACAATATTCACTTAAGTTATTAAAAATATTATATCATAAATTTATATTTTTATCATAAATTTATATTTATATTATATATAAAATCGCAGTTTATTTTGGATATTTGTTATCCTTTCACTATTTTGGATAAGTCTAAATTATTGTAGTTAGTTAGTTTAATGGTGCCTTTAAAAAAAGGTACTACAGTTAAAATAATATTTAATAAACTTATTAAAAAATATCGACAGCGCAGAGATGGCCTCTCTGCAGCTTTTTCACCGACTCGTCTGACGCGGACAGTGTTAAATTGCCGGGTGTTTCGGGACGTCCGGTTAACCCTCTCCTACCCGGTCTGAAGTACCCGGAGATAAGGATTTTAATTAAGTTCGCTCGGATTCCGAATTTATAAGGTTAAGACGCATCACCAGAAATTGGGCTTGAGTGTTTCTTTGTAATGAGTTTTGATAATTTGCGAATAAACAATATGCGCTTTCTGTTCACGTTAATGTCTCGGAACTTTGAATTGACACGGAATTATTGTTTGTAGGAAAGACTTTGTTAAGATAATTTAAAGTAATAGGACAGTGTCAATGAAATGGCCTGTGTTTTTTCTGATGAAGGAAAATACTTGTAAAATTTTGTTTACTTTTAGTGCATAAAAAAAATAATGTTAATATGACTCGCAAACATTCAACATGATTCAAAATTTTCCCTACCATGTTTTTCATCCAAACGTCGAATTTTTTCCTTCTCTCAAAATTCAAGTTGTTTATGCCTATTTAAGTTTGCCGCTATCTTATCGCCAGAAACCCGAAAAGCCTTCAAAGTCTGTCACGTTAACAAGCCAGCAATCTTGGCAGGCATTGTCAACCTTTTTGGGAGTCAAGAGGATAAAAGACTAATCAGGTACCAAAGGTTGAACACCTGAGAGCACTGGAAGTGATCTCAAAGGTGGTTTAAGTGCGGCTTTAATTGGTGCTCGACTTTTCGGTGCTTGATATAAAAGAGTGAGACGAAAGGTGCAACTTCAGGGCATTTTTTTTTTATAATATAGAGGTCCCCCGCCATTGCGTCCGCGCATTTTGAGTTTGCTCCTTCCCCTTCCGTCGGAGCGTGATTTTTGCCTTAAACCTTCCTCGATAAATAAGCTAATCCAACACAAAAATTGTTTATTGTTTTAAATTTTCATGGTCACTAACATTAGAATAGTTAGATACGGGAATGCTACCATGTACCTTATTATTTATGAGCTTCCGATATTTCGGCACTGTTGCAAGCGCCATGATCACGGAGTAACTCTAGTTAGTTAGTTACTCCGTGATCATGGCGCTTGCAACAGCACCGAAATATCGGAAGCTCATAAATAATAAGGTACATGGTAGCAATCCCGTATCTAACTATACAAAAATAGTTTTTCAAATTACTCTTGTAGTTCCTGGAAATAAATGAATCAGTTAAATCTAAACCCATTTAGTAGAGCGTTTAGAAGCGGGCGATAAATTGCAAAACTTCTAGCTCCAGACATTTTTCTCCACTCAGTCCCCAACCCGCATATCATTCTTAAACTCTACACAATTATATCTGGAATGAAGTGACTCTCCTTACACAATAACTCTTGACGCCCCCCCCTCTCACCCTCTCCTCCCCCCTAAACCCCCTATTTCCTCGAAAATAAATTAGCATGAGTAGATTGAATTGTCAACGAAGTTCGCCTTATTCTAATTTAGGCAGGAAAAACTTTCTTGTTTTTCTCCAATTCAATTACCGAGAGAAAATTCGTTGAAAAATAAACAAAATAGACGACATACATCTTTTAACATGTTAGACAATTTGTACGCGATTCGCTTTTAGGGGTTCGTGAGTGGAAATCGCTTTTAAAATAATTTAATCTGCTTTTCTCGTTTATTTTTTTTTTAAAGTACCACGTAGGATTGTGTTTGATGTAATTGTAAGTTATCTTTTGTATATCTTGGACTAGATGTTAGTAAATTAATTATTTTAAGACAGCTCCCGCAGGACCCCTCATGGGTTATTCTTTGTTAACTGAACGCCGATAATGAAAAAACTGAATGTCTTTTAAATATTTTATAAATACACATCACGAGCATCTCCGTGCTTCGGAAGGCACGTTAAGCCGTTGGTCCCGGCTAATATCGATTGGTATTAGTCGTTATGCCTAGTCAGAGGCCCTATGGGCGGCTTGATAAAAATCTGACAGCAAGGTTGGTCGCTTGCCTTGCAAACACCCCTCCGCCAATCCGCACTGAGCCCGCGTGGTGGAGTATGGCTCATACTACCTCACATTTGAGGTAAGGCCTTTGCCCAGCAGTGGGATGCTACAGGCTACCTTTACTTTTACTTTATAAATACACAACTCAGTACATAGGTACAATATTGTTTAAGTGAACTGGTCATCAAGACTTCCCTGAATCCAATTTTAATTCCATTATTCTGCATGAAACAAAACACTCAAATAGCACGAATATCATAAAACTATACTACCAAACCGAAAGCGTTAACAACGTTAATCGTTAATAACGGTAACCGTTATAAATAACGCTGGTACAACGCTTCTAATCCGCAAATAACGTGCTAATTCAACGATCAGGTGGTACAAAAACAACGGTGGTCCAGCAAGGGTTAACTGTCCGTTAGAGGTTTTAAGACGGAGTCCTACTGAGAGGAATCATTTTTTTTTATTGCGCCAAATAACACACGTATTGTTTTGTTTTGAAGTAGGGTTTTTTTTTCTTTGTGTTACGAATACCAGACAACGATTATGACGGGGCGTCATCCATAACTTTATCATCTTTAAAAAAAAAAATATCCATGAATATTATAATTTTAATCACAAAACGATAAAAAAAATTAAAGTTCCCTTAAATTGCCAATGTTGCCGGCAACTTAAGCAACATCCCTTCCATTATTCCGCGGCAACGGTGTCGGACCGCACATCTATACACAGACACAAACAAAGAGCGTAATATTATTGGAAATAATTAACACAATTAACACAGCCTTCAATACATTTCCAACAAGTCAACAAGTCGATAATATTTAAAGCGCTCTCACTGTACCCCAGCCCTTCTCCCAAAGAGACCGGTAGTTCGGACCAAGATTGAGGTTAGCAATTCTATTGCCGATCACAGACCCCTAAATTACGGTCTCTACGGTTCCGTATACCGATTGTTAACGCTCATGTCCTTTATATCACTTGTACGTTTATTGTATAGGTATACAGGTTGTAAAGAAGAGATCAGAATGCTTATATACCGATTTCAAGGATTATTACAAATAAACATGCTAGTGAAATGAATAAATAGTTTTGCATAGAGGCGAAATTAAATATTCTCTTTTTAATTCAAATGTTTTTAATTTTTTTTCTTACGTCTTCTGAGGTAATAAATTTGAATATTGTGTGAAAATAAGCATATTTATTGTTTCCTGAGATTTTGCCAACTAAATTTTGGTATAATATAACTTAAGTTTTTATTGAGTTATTAATAAAAAGCAGATCCTTCCCTATTTACGGAAAAGGAAAATAGCAAAAGATATTTATAGAGTTGCTTCAATATACGAAAAAATTTTATCGTAACGATACGTTTCTCTCCTTAGCTATATATTTTTTAATTTTAATGACTTTCAGGTACTTTACGACACTTAATAATGGGCGTTTGTATTTTTTCAGGTAAGTTCCCGGAAATAATAAATAAGACAAGGAAAAAGTCCAAAGTCGAGGTTGAGATGGTATGTAAACCTAGTACTTACTTAACGTTCTTTCAGTTTCTGAAGCTGAAACTCTTCAAAGTGTCAATCAAGCTCACTCAAGTCCCCTTCCTCGTAGGCCCATTGTAAGGGCCCTTAACACGTCTGGTACCACTGTACATTCGACACTATGTAGTGGTTGTATGAGATACTAACATATACTTACTGTCGTTATACTCGTATACAGGGTGTGGACTGTAATAAGAGCAAAAATTTAAAATACAGGCCCTTTTAAGACCCTAAACCTTTTTTTTTTCTTCACGGAGTAAATGCTTTATGCATGCCTTCTGCCTGGGTAGGGTGCATCGGATTATGTGGGACTCCCTTTTCCAGATTATAATTAAAAATAAATTTATTGCTATTTTCTAAAAAAAAAACGGACCAGCAATGTATTGTTACCAAAAATGTCCAGCCATGCAACTTGACATTGTTAAACAAGTTAGCTATTTAGATATACATTGATTGGGGATTATAACTTTGGATTTCTATGACTTTGAGTTTATGGGATGCCCTACCGTGAATATAAATAAAATACGAAAATAAATTATTAAAGTCTTATTTACAAATAGAACAGTTCCACATATAAAACAGTTAAACGAACACAGAAGGTTAAGTAAGACAGAAATAGATAAATTAAGTTTAGATTGGAAAACCGAAAATAATATTTTACAGAGATGTTGCCTGCGCGCGCGATCGTAAGAAATGAACGGTGCAAAGATTGAGCGTGCATTCGCCGTGAGATACCGATTCCGACTGCAGCGCGATGCGCTTGCTCCGGTGCCTCGTCTTGGACAAAAGGCTACGGATCGCGGGCGTCAGCAGTTTTGCTAAACTAGCTGTGCGCCCGACTTTACTCGTGAATTAAAGTTTTGATGCGATTTTATTATGAATATAAAACAAGTGATTTAAATAATGAAAATGAATTGAAGTTAAATTACAAAGCTTACAATTGAAGATAAATTAATTATTTATAACTATTATGTATACTATAATTATATGTGTGTGCATGCCACCACACTACACCCCTCCTGAGACCGATGCTTGCTAAGGTCGATAGTAGTCCGGGAAGCGAACTGTTCTACCACTCTTGGTTTTCCTTGTGTGATTGTCTTCATGACTTGGTGTCTGACTCGGTGTTGTGGTGATGGGACGTGTGTCATCACTGCTCGCTGCTCTCTGGTCTCTGGCTTCATGGATGTCATCTTTGGTGATGTATGCTGGCTTAACTCGATCAATGGATACTGTAACCTCTTTGTTTCTTACAGCCAGTTTTATGGTTTTCTCCCGTCGTTCCAAAACCTTGTATGGGCCTGTGTATGGGGGCTCCAACGATCGTCTGGAAGCGTCTTGACGAAGAAAGACATACTCTGCTGTGGCCAAGTCTTTGGGTACGTAGAAAGTTTTGTTGTCGTGGTGACTAGGGAGTCCTGGAGTCAACCTCGCCATATGGAGACGAAGTCGTGAAGTAAAGCTCGTCGGGTCGTGGGGGACATTGGTTACGGGGACGAAGAACTCGCCGGGGAGTCGAAGTGGCTCTCCGTATAGCAGCTCGGCGGTCGATGCTTGAAGGTCTTCTTTCCACGCGCTGCGGATGCCCAGAAGGACAAGGGGAAGAGCTTCTGTCCAGGTTGAAGAGGAATGGCACATGATGGCTGCCTTCAATTGGCGGTGGAAGCGTTCCACCATGCCATTGCAAGCAGGGTGATATGCCGTTGTGGGACGATGCTGCATACCGAGGATAGCAGCCATGGTGCGAAAGAGCTCGCACTCAAACTGCTTGCCCCTGTCGGTGGTTATCTTGGTAGGACAACCGAAGCGGGACACCCAGCCAGCGATGAAAGCGCGAGCACATGTCTCTGCGGTGATGTCAGCCAGGGGGTACGCCTCAGGCCATCGAGTGAAGCGGTCGATTGCGGTGAGACAGTACCTGTAACCAGATGAATAAGGTAATGGCCCTACTATGTCCATGTGGACATGAGAGAAGCGATGAGAAGGAATAGGAAAGTGAGAGGTGGGAGAATGGGTATGCCGGGAAATTTTGCTTATTTGGCAATCTGTGCATTCTCTGGCCCAACTTCGGCAATCTTTCTTAATTCCAGGCCAAACAAAACGATGCGATACTAGTTTGACAGTTGCCTTGATACCAGGGTGGCTCAATCTATGTAATGCGTCAAACATGGCTTTTCTGAAGTTAACTGTCAAGTATGGTCGTGGATGCTTAGTGACATCACATATTATTTCAGTCTGCGAATCTGGAGATTTCTGCTTTTTAAGGTTTAATGAAGTAGTGCCTGATCGTAGCAATTCTCGCAATTCAGGGTCAGCGCTCTGACTTCGTGCGAGAGCCTCGTAGTCCATGGGTACGGAAATGGCGTCTATTCTAGAGAACGCATCTGCAACTACGTTTTCTTTACCTTTGACGTAGCGAATATCCGTGGTAAATTGTCCTATGTAATCCAAATAGCGAAATTGCCTCGGCGAGCATTTTTCACGGTTATGCTGAAATACGTACGTCAGTGGTTTGTGATCGGTGTATATAGAGAACGGTCTGGCCTCGACCATGTGCCTGAAGTACTTGATAGCATCGTATACAGCTAGAAGTTCGCGATCATATGGACTATATTTCTTCTGTGCAGAAGTCAGGCTTCGAGAGAAGAAAGCTAGCGGTTTCCAGCCATCTCTAACTCGCTGTTGTAATGCGGCTCCTATAGCAGTATCGGAAGCATCAGTATGAATAGCTAGCTCAGCGTCCGGTGAAGGGTGGGCTAAAATAGTTGCTTGTGCAAGGCTCGCTTTGCAGTTCTCAAAAGCTTGAAGCATTTCTGGCGTAAGTGTTATGCTATCCGTACCTTTTGTCTGTGGTCCAGAAATGAGAACGTTCAGGGGTCCCTGTATCTGAGCTGCCCCCGGAACAAAGCGACGATAAAAGTTGTACATTCCGAAGAAACGACGCAACTCCTTAACTGTCTTGGGAACTGGGTAGTCCTGCAGTGCTTTTACTCTCTCCTTGGGTGGTTTCAGGCCGTCTGAGCTCACTTCATGTCCTAAAAAGGTAATGTGTGATCGACCAAACTCACACTTAGCGGTATTTATGACTATACCGTACTCATTTAAGCGCTGAAAAAGCTGCTGAAGATGCTGAAGATGCAGAGCTTCCGATTCTGAAAATACGAGAATATCGTCGAGGAATCCGTAGCAAAAAGGTAAGCCTCTGAGTGCTTCATCTATGAAACGCTGAAAGGTTTGGGCTGCGTTACGTAGCCCAAACGGCATAAACGCGTATTCGAAGAGTCCAAATGGCGTAGTGACGGCTGTTTTCATAATATCCTCTGTATTTACCGGTATTTGGTTGTATGCTTTAACGAGATCAACCTTGGAGTATATCGTACTGCCTGTGAGCTGGTAAGCAAAATCCTGAATATGCCTGATTGGGTACTTATCGGGAATCGTTCGGGCATTTAGACCTCGGTAATCGCCGCAGGGACGCCATCCATTATCTTTCTTGGGTACGAGATGTAAGGGAGACGCCCAAGGGCTTTCTGACCTTCGAACCGTACCAGCTGACAGCATATCTTCGAACTCTTTTTGGGCTATTTTCAATTTGTCAGGCGGAAGACGTCGTGGACGAGATGTGACAGGCGGGCCTGGTGTTGTTCTGATATAGTGGACCGTTTGATGCTTAACCACTTTCTCGATACCAGCTGGCCTGGTTATGTCTGGGTACTTACGTAACAGCTCGTGATATTTGGTGTTACCATTTACAGCTTTGACTGAGGCCACGTCCGCTGTACTCGATTCAGCTGATTGGGCTGCTGTTGAAATTGTCGTTAGGCCGTCGATCAACCTGTAGTTTTTCAGATCTACAAGTAGATTATAAAATCTGAGAAAATCTGCACCTATGATCGGCTTGGATACGTCGGCTACTACAAACCTCCATCTAAATACACGGCGAAGACCTAGGTTTAGTTGCAGGTGGATCCAGCCATACGTGTGGATACGAGAACCGTTGGCAGCGAATAATTCGTAATCCTCTCTTGGACGCGGTTCTCGGAGTGCCGAACGTGGATACACGCAGAGGTCTGATCCTGTGTCAACCAAAAAAGATATTTTAGTGGTATGGTCTTCAACAAATAGGCGGCCTGATTGTCTTGGGCAGTCGTTAGCCGCTAGTTCCGGCTGCCATTTGCGTTTAACGCCGATGGCGCAGTGTTAACGTACGAACATGGCGTAGTACATTTACGAGCTTTCGCGCCGAATCGGTCATGGTACCAGCAAAAACCGTTACTTTTTGAATTTGAATTTGACCGGCTGCGATTTCGGTTTGGTGTCGCACTTCGTCCTCGGGGGAATCTACTTCTATGACTAGAACGTACCTGCCCTTGTAATGAGGATACCTGCCGGGTCAATTCTTCAATCTGCTTGCTCATCTCACTTAAAATGTTGTTGCTCGTAGCTGGCCCGATGCTAGCCAACACTGGAGTAGGTGGTGCAATTTCATACACTTTGTCTGCCAATTCTGCAACGGTTTCTAGTGCCGTATCGGGTTGCGTAGCTATCACTGTTTGTATATTATGTGGCAATCTGCTCGACCATAATGTCCTGAGGAAGCTCTCTGGTATACTTTGACCAGCTAGTGTCTGTAGGTGTCGCAAGAATTGTGATGGCTTTCGGTCGCCTAGCTCTTCATGTACCAAAAGTTGTTTCACTTTCTTTTCTTGCGATTCTGATAGCCGTTTGATCAATTCTTTTTTAAGCTTTTCGTACTTGTCTTCTCTGGGCGGGGCCGTAATTATATCTTTTACCTCGGCAGCGTACTGATGATCCAGCTTTGAAATAACGTGGTAAAACTTCGTAGTATCCGCCGTTATACCCGAGATAAAAAATTGCCCTTCTATTTGTGCAAACCATAACGCCGGTTCTTGAGCCCAAAACGGTGGAATCTTCATGCCAACCTTGCAGACGGCTTCTTGCGATGGAATACTGCTGGCAGTAGCCGTAGAATCGGTCGTTGCAGCCGACGAATTACTCGCAGAAGTATTTTCTCCAACCATCGTGACGTTGCGATCTTGAAATTTCTAGACCGTTTTTTTTTATTTTAAGTTCGCGGGTAGGAATCGCGCGACGCGTTTAACGGCCGAAATATGTAACGAACGTATGATTATTCGCGTGCTTCTACTTAGGGTCACCAGATATGGGATGCCCTACCGTGAATATAAATAAAATACGAAAATAAATTATTAAAGTCTTATTCACAAATAGAACAGTTCCACATATAAAACAGTTAAACGAACACAGAAGGTTAAGTAAGACAGAAATAGATAAATTAAGTTTAGATTGGAAAACCGAAAATAATATTTTACAGAGATGTTGCCTGCGCGCGCGATCGTAAGAAATGAACGGTGCAAAGATTGAGCGTGCATTCGCCGTGAGATACCGATTCCGACTGCAGCGCGATGCGCTTGCTCCGGTGCCTCGTCTTGGACAAAAGGCTACGGATCGCGGGCGTCAGCAGTTTTGCTAAACTAGCTGTGCGCCCGACTTTACTCGTGAATTAAAGTTTTGATGCGATTTTATTATGAATATAAAACAAGTGATTTAAATAATGAAAATGAATTGAAGTTAAATTACAAAGCTTACAATTGAAGATAAATTAATTATTTATAACTATTATGTATACTATAATTATATGTGTGTGCATGCCACCACAAGTTAAAGCATTTTAGAGCACTATAACACCAGGTTAATATAGCAACCTAGACTCTGTAGAATCAGTGTATATTTTTTTTGCTTATATTACATGCCTCACTCTGTATAAATTACTGTTAATGGTTTAAGATAAATTCTAGAAGTATCGAGTCTGGGCTCAAGCACTACTGTGAAACTCTTTAAAAAGATAAATTGTAAATTTATTGCTGAGAACAATTTTATGAAAACTGAAATAGCGATTCATTGACGTTTCTCTTCTTAGAATGAGGGGCGTTTCAGATTTATCGCGATATTGATTGTATCTTTTTGGATTATTTTGTGAGCTCCATCAGTGACAGATTAGTCAGAAGACCTGTTTTTAATTTACAGATTCTCCTTAAATTGCAGAAGTCTTTCGTGTGATAACTTCCCACAATCACCTATATTGTAAATGCCCCTCCTACTAACATATTCTTTTGCAAAGGAATAAAAATTAAGTAACGTTCCAATTCCCCTTCTTATAATACAGGGTGTTTACTGAATCTTAAGTCCCCGAAATCGTTATTATAAACACTTCAGGAGTCAATCAAGCTGACTCCCCTCCACTCTTGTTAAGGGCCCTCTATACGTCTGAGTGTGGTGTCAAACCCTCGCCGTAACGGAGAACCGTGTATACTGATGGTCTACCATGTACGTTGATCCGTATTTTTTCCTAATGGGCCTCCCGCGACTTCGTCCTCATCTTTTTCTTCTTTGTCCCCGCCAGTTCCCGTACCCAGACACGGGGTCGGCTTTCCCTATCTTGAAGCGCCATTTTGTTCGCTGGTAAGCATCGTCATTGGTCAGGCCCAACTCCTTCATATCCTTATGAACATTCGTCAGCCAGGTAGTTACTGGCCTGCCCGTCCCTAGACAGTTCATTTATCGAGGAATGATATATGCTATAAAACATCACGCTACGACTTAGGCCTCGTCCTGGACGCCAGCGGGCGGAGCGGGCGGTATGGGCGGTAATACAGCTTAACGCTCGCCGCCCGCTCCGCCCGCACCGCTGTCGTCGAGAACAGGTTCACACAAATCTATCAAATTGATCAAGACGCGCGCGCCGTCGCCCGCTGGCGTCCAGGACGAGGCCTTACGGGTCCAGTGTAAAAAAAAAACGCGTGGATGCAGTGGCAGGGGACTAGTGTTGACCTAAATATCTCTTAAATTGTTCTGAGATGCAGGTTTAGAATGTGACGCTCAGTGTTCGAAAATACTGAGTCTTTCGGAGTAAGACCCCTTGTACTGTAACTGAAGAGGCGAGTGTGAAAATTAATACGAAAGCTTTGCTTTTGTGCTGTGTAACAATTTCGACTGCCTATAACTATGATATTACTAGCGGTCCCAGCGAACTTCGTTTCGCCCTTACAGTTGACTGGCAGAGAATGCTTTTGGATTTTTGTCCGCCACATGTAGTTACAATTGATTGTTTGTGCATAAAGATAATAAATAAATAAATACAAATTTCCTTCTGTTCCACATCTTAACAAAAGTGGGATCCTTTTTTTTCACCCTGTATAGGTGCTATTAGTATTTCGCAAGTTGTACAAATGAAATTAATACAATCATTGATTAAAACACTACGCATATATTTCGCGCACATTTAATTGTTTTTTTTAAGTCCTGACGTTTCCAATGAAATTTATTGTTATAAAAATATATCCGTAAATTAATTTAATCAATGCGTAGTAATACGCGTTAACTTCGAAACCAAATATTTGATACAATCAAGTAGGATATAGAACATGTATTTCCTAAAACATTTTGCTTTCCCATTACACGATAAACCGCAAACAGAAATATTAATTAACCCATTCAAACTATTGTAGTGATTTCTCCGAAATAATTACAAATTAATTATTCGTATTGGAATACAGAACAATGGACTAATGACCATTAGACATGTCACACGAGGCGTTAGTTGGCGCGCCATTGATGTTGTTCAATAGGTTTGTTTGTGGAGGTATTATGTAACTGATGATAGCGATAGCAATTCGTAAGTACATATTTAATCACATAAAACTTGCTTAGCAATATAATGGAGGAAGCTGCATCGAGCAGCGAGTGTTGGGGCGTTTTGCACCACGAGATTTTGGACCGCGGGACGAATTACTTGGGCTTTCAGACTAAGGTTGTTCGCACCGCAGTGGTCTATGAAATGGATTGATTTAAAAGATACCTTGGACGATTCACCCTGCTAAACCACTGGTGGTGCGAATGACCCCATTCTGTAATAGCACTTGGACCATTCGCACCACGCTCCGAAAACTTAGCGGTGCAAAACGCCCCAATACCCATCTCACCTGGCTTGTAAAATTCTAAGCAGCACTAAAAATACTGTCACATCGTCATAAAAGATACCAATAGGAAAGCGGTTGGGTTAGGTAATGAACTTGCTGGAATGTCTTTGTCGCGAGCTTAGCCGTGCCATTCGTTTTTGGACATAGATTATGTAGTTGCAGAGGATGCATTGGTTTCTAGACTTTATACCTCCGTCTGAAATACAGACAAAATTATATAATTTTATTAAAATACTAGCTTTTGCCCGCGACTTCGTTCGCGTGGACTTCAGGTTCGTCCCGTCTAGTAGCGCAAAAAATGTGTTTTTTTACGACCTTACATTAGAAACCTCAAAAATTGTAGCCTATATGTTATTCTGATATATAAGCTATATTGTGGTAAAGTTTCATTCAAATCCATTCAGTAGTTTTTACGTGAAAGAGTAACAAACATCCATACATCCATACATCCATACTTACAAACTTTCGCCTTTATAATAGTAGTAAGATATCAAAGTGATCTGATTGCAAGATATAACCGACCAAGAATTTGATTGGACTTTTTTTAATTTTATGCGTGAATATGAAATTATATGCGAAATATTATATTGCTAATACTATAAAACATCACTCATACACATCTTCACATTCACATCATCATTTATAAACATCTTATATTATTATATAAAAATTTACAGGCGGAACTGAGAACCTGCCTTTTTTTAAGTCGTTTAAAAGTATAGTAATTCTAGAGTCAATTCAACCGTCATCACTTTTGAGAACTTACATTGTAATGTGATGTTTCATAGGTAAACTTATTGATTAAAAGATTGACTATATTTATTTGCATAAAACATGGTTCACAAAATAATAATTCTTAAAATTTTACAAACATGTGTTTCTATAAATCCATTCCTATTTCTACCTACAATGCACATGTTAACCCTTCATCCGGCTAACGCGCCTTGAATCGTCTTCGACGTGCGCTATTCACACATTCGCGTCTGTTCTTTTGTCTGAATGTTTGTTGTGGTTATATTTAGTGGCAGATTAATACGCGGTGACAACAGACATGTGCGGACTAACGATCGTTTGTGAGGGGATAAATAGCGAATTTGTTTATTTAATTTTGCTATATTACATAGTTATTGTACTTACTCGTATACTTAGATATTTTATATGTTGTATTTTCTTTTAATTGCATTTTAACGGGGCATATAATCTGCATAATCAATAAAACTGCAGCTCTTTTTGTTTCTTATAATTTAATAAATGATCTTGAAAACCATAAAAAAATCCTTTCTTTTAGACGTAGTACATGAAATTATATATAATATATATTATATATATTATATTTTCTTTTGTGTTTTGGCTTGCTTAGGCTTATTTATTATGAAGCTTAATATTTGAAAGGATTAAGGATAAATAATAATACGATTTCACTTTGTGTAACTTCTTTTTGTTTAAGGAAATAAATAATTTAATATAAGAAAATTTAACTCCCACTACAAGCAAAAGTTTTTATTCAGACAATTTCATTCATTCCACACAACCTAAACTCGAAATAAAATTCAGCCCACGAAACCTGAAGAGGTTTATAGGAAATCAATGGGTCCGTTTTCTGACAAATTGTCGGAGGTGCCCAGACAGAGGGCCGATTGATGGTCAGTCTTAGTCGAGGTGGACCGGTGAAGGGGGTAAATCTAAGGCTGTCGGTTACATTGTTCGATTTTTTTTGGACATTCCACACAGCGCCATCTGGTCCCAAACTAAGCAAAGCTTGTACTATGGTAACCAGCTAACGTTTATAAACATACTTAAATACTTTTTTTTTGTAAATACATACATATTATACATAGAAAACACCCAGACCACTACAAACAGACATGTTCATGCACACAAATGTTTGTAATGTGCGGGGATCGAACCCGCGACCTCTGGCGCAGTAGCCAATTTCTTAACTGTGCCAAATCGGTCGTCATAATTTTGGATGTAGTGTAGTTTGGACCAGTGACCAGATTATTAATGGGAACTGGGTTTCTTGAAGTATGATTAAAAAGGATACAAGTTAGATGAACTCACATTACAGATGTAGACTGGATCTTTTAAATAACCCATTATCTCCCGAGTGGTTGATAAAGTTTCTAATTTATGTTTTAGCCTCAATCGTTCCTCGATAAAAATGCTATCTAACACAATAATAATATTTAAAATCGGTCCAGTAGTTCCTGAGATTAGCGCGTTCATACAAACAAACTCTTCAGATTATTAGTATAGATAGATACAAATAGTGTATCACAAACTCGCTTGCGCATTGTAGCCCATTATTTACGTGTCCGTTTGTTTGTATTTCATTGACTGTTGACTAGTGCGATAAAAAGAGTATTATGTGTTGTCATTCAGATGGATTGGGCATAGAGCAAAGAGCGCGATGAATAGTAGTACCTAAAGGGAAAAATAATGATATTATAGGATTTTAAACATTCGCGTTGCATTGCAATAACTATTAGACATGACGGGTCTAAACGCGAATAAAAACTTATGAGTTGCTATTACTCACTGCTCGACGTTTCCGCTGTATTGCAACTGAGAGTTGACTCGTGACCACGGCAGTTGCAATACAGCCGAAACGTCGAGCAGGGAGTAATAGCAACTCATAAGTTTTTATTCGCGTTTAGACCCGTTATGTCTAATAGTGAAAATAATGATAGTTTCTTTTTTTATGTTCTGTGTTTCTGATACCTAGTTTAAAGATAGTTATATTAGTTTCGGTTTTTTTTGTAGGCATTCGTTCGTAAATTGATTTATAATATCTTAAAAAATATTAAAAACTAGTGAAAAAAGATATTTAATACCTACGGCTACAGTCTGAAGCAGTTAATTTTGACATCCCGCCGTCGATAAGTGTGGGAAAACTGAATATTCTGATTTTCTGCTGTATCACACATTCTTGTAATTAATTTATCTCGAATCTGGTGTTGCCGCGTTTACCTAGCGCCATCTGGTGTTCGACAGATGGTAGTCTCGACATAGTTCCATGTAAAACCACCAGGTGGCACTCGAAAAACGCTGAGATTATGTTTAATTGATTAGTATTTTGAAAATAATTTTTGAATAACGCTTAAAAATTACAAATATTTTTTTAAAATGTATTAAAGATAATAATTAGTAATTAAAAGGATATTTGATGCAGCAAAAAAACAGAAAATTGAAATTGTTTACCTACGCGAAGTGTCAAAAATTTTTCTTCATACTTCGCCCGCTGCGCTGTTCACAGCTCTGAGGGAAACCAATCAACAACTTTTCGCGCTTTACAAGTAAAGTGTTAATTAAAATTGCAACTCATTATCGAACTCTCTATTCAAACTTGTGTAGTGGGTCGGACATTTTGCATTCATTCATTCGTTCAGTACGATTTTGCAATTGATTTCAACGATTAAGCGGTTTCAATGCGGATTTATAATGTAAATAGCTGGGAAACTTTTAAAATGTCAATTCGACATTATTATATTTTAACTTCATTGCACTGTAGGTAAGTTGAACTTATTGCTGTAATGGTCAAACGACCGTGTCAAATTCTTATCTTTGTCGTAGAGAAGTTTAGAACAAAAAAAGTTTATTCCTCCCTAAAAACAAAAATCGAAAACAGTTCAGATTCAGTCTACGTTGTTCACTCGAGACTATTTCGGCTGAGCGGCCACTGGAGTGCGTCTGTCCGATTACTTGCAAGTGGCCGGCGAGCCTGTCTTAGGCGCTTTGATTTATTACCCTTTCGATTCTTAAGAAAAAATATAAGTTTCGATGTTATTTGTAAGCTTGTGTAACACGTGTGACCCTTGTTATTTTAGTATAAAATTCTCGTGTCACAATGTTCGTTCTCATGAAATTTTGTGATCATATTGAGTAGGTCTGAGAATTGGCCATCTTTTTTTCATACCCCTTAGGCAGTGCCGGGGTTGGGGTGGGATGGGGCCTGGGCGAAACGGTGGGGGGTAGCTTAGAGCCATAGGATACATTAATCCCCTTCGACGGGGCCGGGACTGGGGCGGGCTGGGGCCGTGGCGAAACAATTTTCACTGGGACCGCTTAACTTTTAGAATTACGAGATTTTTTTGATACCTTAATTATCATTCAGTATTTTTTTGTTATGAACTTATGTGTTCTCTGTACTTATGTCTCTGACAGCAGACCTTAAGCGCGCCTTCACATTAGAGCGACAGCAGCGGATGCCTTCACATTAGCAACGCGTCTGTCGCGCGACTGCCTCGTTCCCACTACACCCATTACCCATTTGCAGTGCTAATACGGGGATAGTATTACCACTGCATTGGGTAATGGTTATAGTGGGAAGTACCCGCGCCACTTACGCGCCACTGCGGCGCTGCTTTGTATAGTATGAAATTATCGGCAGCGCGACTGTCGCGCGGTAGTCGCGCTACTGCCGCGCTGCTAATGTCGCCTAAATGTGAAAGCGCTCTTACTGAGCTAGCCCGAACAATACCCGTTTATAGTTATGATTGAAACATCGTTGGAGCGGCCGTGACCACGGAACGCGTGACTAGAGGATAGGGTTCCCATATTCAAGGAATTTTAGAGCTATAATTTAGCCGTTGTTCAAAGAATACTATTTCGACGATATTTTATAGGTGAATTTACAAAGTCAGTAAGTTTAAAATTATTTCCATACCTTCATTTTGTGTCATAATTGCATTCTCGGGGCGTCCAAATCATAGTAGGTATTCCCCTTACGGATGTGTTTATCAATATTCTTTTGTCATTCTTTTGTTTATCACAAAGGAATAGTAATTGTATGGTTTATCATCGTCGGTCGGTCGGTGGCCGAGTGGTACAGGCATGCGCCCGGATAGCGTAAGACACAGGGTTCGAGTCCTTGTCTGACACAGTTACTTTTTACAAGTGTAATTTATACCACGATTACTCATAAAACATAGTACATTACTCGTATTTGGAGGCTAGTGTTCTTATTCAATATATACATCCAAATATTTTTAAAAATTTTGGACGCACTATTCTTCTTTTCAAAACGTTGGCATCTACCACGAACGTATCTCGTTCTACCAAAAACAAAATAGGGGCATACCATCTAATATAGCCTCTTAGGTACAACCCGGACTATAACATCTAAATTAAGAAGCCCTTAAGTCTGTGCAATAGGGCTGAAAATGCCCTACTTGTGTATACTAGCCCCTTGGGTACAGTCCTCAAAATAGTTTGCTGGTACTAATTTGCAGTTACCCCAATTTTAGAGTTGATAATACTTTAATAGTTTCATTGTTGTTTTGAGGTGAAATTTTAAAAGGGTAATTAGCTTGTGCTGTCCAGTTTTTTCATAGCCTTGACTCACTTCAAACTTTTAAGTAGGTACTACCTAATTAGTTCTAATTGGTAACTTAAAATTTTAAAGTTTTTAACTTCTATGTGTGCTTGTTAAAACTCCAAGACGCTAAGTGGGTTTCTTAATTGAATATTAATATTAATTTTACTGGGTGTAGCGACATCCAAGATCTACCGATGTCACTTCATTGATATGTATCATCGTAACCCGCTGACTCGGCTCGACACAACTAGATGGCGCTGTTAGTCGATGTGTGGAGACTGAATCGCGATATTAAAGATTTAGATCGGACATAACTACATATGAATAAATCAAGACGGTGAACATCGGACCTTGGTCCCCGGCCATAACACCCGGTCGGTAGGAAGCGCTTCCGTTTGCCTTCCTAACTCAGTTGCGCCAAAGTGGGTAATAAAACAAGTGGTACCCAGTACCCACATGTGATTTCTTATACAACCATGCCGAAATATCGTTCGAGAATACTTACTTCATATGAAGGTAATACAATCACATACATTGCTTCTATCCCAAAGTAAGTAGCTATTGCACTTGTAATATGGAAATCAGAAACAACAGTGGTACCACAGCACCCAGAACCAAGGCAATATAGAACCCGGGACCACGGAGCGGTGACGCCCTGAAATCCAGCTCGCTTAGCCACTAGGTACACCACGGGGGTTGTCGTCGTATTACTTCAAGATAGAAAAAAAGAGTTAATAATAATATTTATTTGCGAAAAAAACATAGTACATATTATTAAGTTCTAGGTTCACGGTACATATTAACACGTTCCGGGACAGTGCCCGCCTACAGGCGTGAAAACAATAAAACATCTATTGTGTCTGGAGTGGTGTCCCGGAACGTGTTAAGGCATGCAATGAGATTGATCGTAAGAAATTGGTGTTGATTGCACTTTGTTCAATTTGTACTTTACTTGCAACGCGTACATTATTTCCACCAATTACTTATTTTCTAAAAAATAAATCGCACAAGATCCTGTCAAGGGGAGTCCATAACGTTCGTTTGTAACGTCTAATGAAGATTCGCCACACCCTGAGTGACGGAATTTGAACCCTAATAACTTGTAATAAAGATGAGTGCGTACCTGTGTCTATAGTGTTGCAATACATCCATTAGAGGCCGTATCGAATTGTCTATAAAAGGACATCGATGTAAGAAGAAGTGAGGTTAGGTGTTTGGACGCGGCAATGTTTACTTTGAAGTGCCATGAATTAATAACAAATGTTACGATAAAGAAATTAACAGATAAACTATACTGCCTTAAAGTAGTTTTAATTTTAAAAAAAAATTTTTTGATAAAGCCCGGTAATAATAAGTCAACATTTCTCATCCGGACAGCTAAGGAATGGAACGCGCTACCGGCTGAAGTGTTCCTTAATCACTATGATTTGGGCATTTTCAAGAGAATAGTGAATAGGCTGTTACTTGTCTGGCATGGTCCATCCTCAACCACATCATCTCTTACCACCAGGTGTGATAGTGATCAAATGCCTAATCATTGAAAAAAAAAGCTCTCGTTTGGCGCTAAAATCCAGTCAAATTACTTTTTTTTCCTTACTGGCAATACTCATACATTTTTCTTTTCTCTTTAGTTATTTGAATCGAATAAATAAATATACGTACCTACATAGAATGTCACAAAAATGTAAATTTAAAAAATCAGAGGTCAATTCTCTATTAAAAAAACAAATTCTACATAATGGAACAATGTTACTTTTACTTGAAAAAAAAAACTATTTTAAATTAACAAAAGAGTATTAGACATGGCGAATAAAACGAATTTGTATTTTTAATACTTACTGCTCGACGTTTCATGTCATGTCTAAAACTTATTTCATTGCAACGCGTATATTTAAAATCTTATAGTAACAAAAAAAAACATAAATTCAGTACCGCATCCTCATAGGACTGATCTAATTATACATCCGTGTGTTAACCCATTAAGTCCCACCTTTGATGGACTTACCGGTTGGCCAAGAATCGTGATCCCATCGGATCGCAATCGAATCGCTATATTGATAGCAATCGGTAATTGTGTCGGAAATAATGAATCGGTTTTGATTGTTCACAAGTGAATGCATTGCCACATCAAAGGTTTTGCAGTGGGTTCAGAGTAAGAAAAGTAACCTATTAATAAAAATATTAGTCAATTTATGAGGTTAAAAGAAACAGTTACTTTTTATTTCTCAAACAAATATGTTTTTTTAGCTTTTTTATGATTAGGGTTAAAAATATAAAAGCCTGTTAAATAAATATTTACTTACTTAACACGTTCCGGGACAGTGCCCGCCTACAGGCGTGAAAACAATAAAACAGCTATTGTGTCTGGAGTAGTGTCCCGGAACGTGTTAAAAAAAAACTTTAAATATTTCTTACATGACTTTAAGTCAAATACATCGCCTGTTAAAATTAATATAAATAAATAATTTCTGTTATCGAAAAAAAATTTAATATTTTTTTAGCATCTGAAACTTTAAAATCTAGATGGTAAACATGACCTCAAGCACTGTAATATTCTTAAAATTGCTTTATCTCACTGAGTTGTGGCGACCTTGTATCCTAAGAGGTTTTATTCTATCAATACTAAAGCGGCTATTAGTTGCCCGCTGCGTTCCACTAGGGGGTAACGGTTGGGACAAACTTCAGGTTATCATAGAATCTGATGTCAGATAGCCCTTTAAAAGGTCAAGGTCAAATACTTGACTTGTTATTTTTAATTATATCAATAGATTAATACAGTAGGTCTGCAATATTACAAAAACCAGCTTTGAAAGCTGTTACCACAGTTATATTTTATTTTAATTGTTTTATTTATAAAGATTTTATTGTACGGACGACAACACGTCAAGCTAAACACTGCGGTATCTTATGCTGTTGGAATAAGGGCTATTTTTTAGCAAAAATGTATAGTCTGATGTGCTGGCCACTGTACAAAGGTGGACTCGATGCTAAAAGCATTCTCTGCCAATATTCTCTCAATTTTACCAAAAGCAAATATAAAAAAAACTACCTAAGTTATGGATTACTTATAACTAAGTTACATAATCGGCAGAGGTTTTGGATATCACGCTGCATAGTATGACCATGGTCTTTTAGTTTTCTGACAAGTAAGTAATAGGCTTCTTTATTTACCATTAAAACTGATTCTGATGAGAGTTCTCTCAAAAATATGTTGATTATAATGAAAACGTAACATCTTTTACACTGTGAATCTTTTGTGTTCATAATCAACCTCGTCATACTTTCTCAGCTAGTAAGACCAAAAACACCAATATTGTATGACATCCTTCATTTTGCCAGGTATCCCCACTTTATATGCTTCACTCTACGCGGAAACAGTCAAGCGTGAACCGGTGGGAAAAACTGGCACACTGCTCTATATTTTTCGTTTCACCTCATCCCTGTTTGTGAGGTGAATTTTTCAGGGTTCCCTTGGAAAATAATTAACTCATATTCTTAGAAATAGTAGCTGATTTTATACTCACAAATATCAGATATCCTGTTCTTTATTCTTTAACCAATTTCTAGTTTTTTCACGCGTCATATTTCAGGAGATTTTCCACGTATTCATCAACATATAGGTATATAGGTATAGTAATTTCAAAGAAATTATCGCAACTATATCTTTAAAGTACCTACTTTAATATGGACTCGTTCAAGAATATTATGTGATTATACTGTTACTTGTCAGACATGATTCTTAGGTCGTATCATTAGTTACGATCAGGTAAGACCGGGGCCAAATGTCTTGCTATTTCATCATCATCATCATCATTATCACTGCTGAACAAAGGCCTCCCTCAAAGCTTTCCACAGCACCGGTTTTATTAAGCATCCAGTGTGATCCTGTGGTCTTTACATGGTCATCTGCCCATCTTGTCGATGGACGTCCTACGCTGCGCTTTTGTCTGTCAATCTGAACTTTTCTGCCCTAACGACCATCAGTTCCTTGCGCTGTGCCCTGCCCATTGCCACTTGAGCTTACTGATTCGCAGGGCTATGTCAGTTACCTTAGTTCTTCTACGTATCTCCTATTTCTGATTCGATCTCATCTCTCTATCAATATTATATGATTTTTTTGTTTAGAACCTTCATCTTCCGTTACGACACACTCTTGACCTCTTTTTGATATTTTCGCGTTACTTTTGAGAACGGATATTTCTAAGAAAGCGCTTTGAAAATAAATTCTTCGCGAACTCTTTATAAAGTCGGGAATGTTCTAGCCTTTGTTGTTTTTGGTGAAACTTGAGGATTTCTTCATTTGACCATTTAGGAACAAAAACATATTTCGGTGAACTTCGCTTAGAGTTTTGTCCTTTAAGAGTAACATTTTACATCTTTAAGAAAATTTTTGCGTTGAAAAACTTAAGGGAGCTTTATTTTTCAATGAAGTACCTATATTAGGTTCCTAGTATATTTTTTGCTTATATCGACTGTCCTATTATATAAGTCTGGATATTATTGACCAATTATGAGGATATACTTAATACGTATAAGGCAATACAGCCATTTTTATGAATGGAAAAAGTAACGCTAGAATAAGTTTTCATCTTTTATTTCCATCGACTATCGACAAATAAACACTAATTATACCAACGTATAATTCAAATATGGAACGTCCTTTCGTACTCGTATGTTGTAGTGGACAGGTAATGCTAATGGGATCTTATTTAGATTATAAACATTCTGAAACAGGCCGTAAGAATGATTGATTGATTAACATAACACATTTATTTCAATGTGTAGTTCTGTAAAAAAACAAACAAAGGTCATCAACCTCTCCGCCATGTTGGAACTAATTAATTTTTGCAACTCAGTGCGGTTTTCTCCCGAGGTTTTGGAGTGGTGTTTCTCTTAACACGTTCCGGGACAGTGCCCGCCTACAGCCGTGAAAACAATAAAACATCTATTGTGTCTGGAGTAGTGTCCCGGAACGTGTTAATATCTGGGTCAGTAGTGACTAATGATACTGACTGTACCTATTACGTGTTTTGGAGGAGGAATTTGATAAGAATTTTCGACGCTAGCACAATTAAGGTACTTTCATTGTAACATACATAAATTAAAAATTTTTCAGTACCCATTTTTTTATTCCCCTTTGTCACATTTACGACAAGTAGTATCACTATCACCACCATGACAGTAATATAAAAAAACATAGTATAGGTAGTTTTTTTTATTTCAATTATTTAAATGGTTGCAGAATTTGTGTGCTCGCTAGTAGTCTATACTTATAAAATGCTTTGTCCTGAATGATTCACTGACTGACGGATCAACGCACAGCCTAAACCGCTGATCGTAGAGACCTGAAACTAGGAGGGTGTGTTCTTTGTATAAAAATATAATGTCCCCGTGTAAGTTTGACCAGTAAAGACCAGGCTACGTGTTGTGTGTACATAAAATATTACATTAAAATTTATTTATATACACATTTCTATGCATATGTTTAAAAAATGGATGTTTATTTTAGTTTGAACACGCTGATCACAGGAAATATTAGGTCTGGATAAAAAATATGTTAGATACATTGTTAGATAGCTTATTTATCGGGGAAGGCTATAGAAGTAGTTTGATGCGTATAGGAACGAAGTAAAACTAAGATGTGCGTACAAAGTCACGGGCGGGCCGCTAGTAAGAAATAAAAGTCTTAATATTAAAAACTGGGCAACCTCCAAATCTCATTACACGTTGCAGTCTTTTTAACTTTTCCCAAACCAATTTCTACTCAAAGTCAAACTTTCAATACAAATTCCCCATCCAATTTTAGACTTAAAAAACTAGCAACTACACTCCAAATGGATTTTAATATTCTATCTCCAATCGTCGTTCAGAATATCAAAGTTACACTTTCCAATTCTTATTTCATTGTTAAATACGTGTACAATAAAAATGGTGGAAAAGCTAAGCGGTGCTGCAGAGAAATCACGATTTACCTACGTGACTTACAATAGTTCTTGTAAGATGGCCGCTTAGTCATGAGCGAAGCGAGCAAAGCGAAATTCTATACCTACTTTTCTCTGTAACAAACATTGTAAACGGATCTAAGGTAACGGACATAGCCCTGCGAATCAATAACTTCAAGTGGAAACAGCGCGAGTGAAGACTGATGGCCGTTGGGGCAGGATAGTTCTAGATTGAAGACCTTTTGACCAAAGCCGCAGCGTAGGACGTCCACCGAAAAGATGCCTTTGTTCATCAGCGGACGTTCTTTGGCTGATAATGATGATGATGAAGTTGTAATAGCATCTTAGGCCTATGTTAACCAGTAAACGCAATGGAGCAGCAGTCCTTTGGCTGGTAATTATGATGATGATGAAGAGTTGATGTATGTAGAGTTTTACTGAAAACATGTATCAAGGTAAATCATTTAAATTAATTAAAATCTGGCTTGTGTCTAGCTCAAAGGATAAGTAAAGCTATCCAACGCGGCAACGCAGCCCGCATCATTGCATCCTTGCCTCAAAGAAACGGTTTCGTTTTTAAATATGAAGGACTTTCAAGCAATTTTTTAATGATTTCATACATCTTTTAGTTTTAACTTCAGTATTAATAACTCTACATTTTATAGGTAAATTTGTAAAAAATAAAGTAAAAAAAATAATTTGAAATATTTCAAAACCTCTCCGCTTATGAATAAGTCTTTACCACTTGCTAAGATGCAAGGAGCTCCAAGTTTCACTCTGTTTGTTTTCCCGTTTTAATACCAGCATTGTTTTCTACATAGTTTGTTTTAAAAATTAAATTCTTATCATCACGGCCCACTGAAGGGAATGAGATTGTATTATCTGTTACTGTTTGGAAAGAAAACAGATCAAGAATTTCTACGTAAATTGTAGTTTAATGCTAGGTGGTGTTATGATGGAACTTGTTTATTGTAAAGAGGTTTTTATCATCATTATCAGCTAAAGGATGTCCACTGCTGAACATAGACCTCCTAACGGATTTCCGCAGCGAGCGGTTGTGAGCGGTCTGCACCCAGTGTGATCCTGCAATCTTTCCATGGTTGTCTATCCATCTTGTCGTTGGACGTCCTACGCTGCGCCGTTGGTGGAAGGGTCTCCAATCTAGAACGCCATCAGTTCTTCGCGTTAAGTGTCCTGCCTATTACTACCTTTGACCCTTCAGACATAGCCCTGAGAATCAGTATTCTCAGGGCTATGTGTGAAGGGTGTTTTGGTTAGTGAAAAGCACAAGACGAGAAAAAAAACTAATTTTATCGTTATTCCTATTTTTATTTTGGTAACATTTAACCGCTTAATACTTTTGTATGAACTTAAATAATCCTATAAGTACTGGAATATTTTTTTTATATAGTCCCCATATCATAACAATTCTATCTACATGTGAAACCTACTTGAGACTTAACTGAAATATTCATTAAACAATAAGCCTCCACACTCTTGTGCGCACTTAACCGAATTTACATAATTACTGAATGGTATTACAAAATTAATTTTTAGCTATTAGTTCAAGTACCTATCGTTAATTAATCTGGCATTACTGTTAGATACAACATTAAAGCTACACGGTTTATCCGAGCGAGATCAGAGGTCAAGAATAGTTGTTCCGTTACAAATGTTACTATTCTAAGCATTATATCAAAAGGAGAAGGTTGAAATTTGTTCAAAAAAGGACTTGAAGGTTTTATGCTGGATATTGTGTAAAGAAAATTAAATTTTACGATTATATGGGCAAGGTACGTAATTGCTTGACCCTTAACGATGTACCTTACCAGGCCCAACGTGTGATGGTGAAAGTCAGGTTTTGATGAACATAGCAGTATCTTTGGGCTTAAATGCCAATAATGGTAAAGTTTTATTAGAACAATAACGGAAAATGGCAAATAAGGCTGCCGCTAACACGTCTTCAAATATGGCTCACACACCGTTTTTACCGACTTCAAAAAAGGAGGTATTCAATTCGACCCGTATGTTTCTGATGTTGTTGGTATGTGATAATATTTGAGTATGATGATCTAGTTAAGCTTTCAAATACTATGTATGCCAAGTTTCGTAAGTGTATACAGGGTGTGGCCTGTAATATGAGCAAAAATTTAAAATGTAGGCCCCTTAAGTAAACATTAATCAATTCTTGATGGTTTTAATTTATTATAATGAAAAATAAATATTTTTTTATTTTCTAACAAAATAAATCGAACCAGCAATGTATTGCAAACAAATGTGTCCAGACATAGAACTTGACATTGTCATTCACTACAACGAGTTAGCGATTTTGATATACATTAATACGGGATTATAACTTTGGATTACTATATCTCTGAGTTCAAGCATTTTAGAGCACTATGATCAGGTCCAGATAACTACGTATACTCTGTAGAATCTTTAATTTTTTTTTGCTCCAATTACAGGCCACATGTATGTTTGTCCAGTCCACGGATTTCTCAAAAACGAAAAGTATAACAGTTCGGGTTCAGAGCAAGTTTCATCAAAATCGGTTGCGTAGATTTCGAGAAAAAAAAACTTAAAATAAAGAAATTAAAATTATTTAAAATTTATAAAAAAAATACCGCCTTCAAAAAACTCACCAAAAAGCTTTAAGTAACACATTTATCTTCAATTCAGGAGTAACAAAATCTTTTGTAGTCAGTGCGTGATGTCAAACTTTTTATGTAAGTTGCACGTAGGAACGCTTTTAAGTGACTTTTTCGAAAACGGTTTCATCAATATTTCGATTACTTGTATCGTTAGCATATCATATCATATCATAGCATTATCCATCATAGCGCTTATGTCTTTTGCATAACTTTAGCATTATTCTGTGCTGGCATAAACATTTGTCGGAATATTCGCGAGTGATACAAAAACAGAGTTTCTGATTCTACGTGACTTTTGAAATAACATATATCAAGTTTTGCAATTAAATTATGGTTAGTTACACTTTCAAAACAAAATTAATACCCGACCTCTTTGAACAAGCAAACACATTTTTTACATTTCATCGGAGTACATCAATCATTGTTTGCAATACAAAGTTATCTTTCCCAATGAGTTAGGTAAGCTGTGGCAAATCGTATAAGCGCATTAGTATAATGACAGACAGACAGACGGACAGACAACCGTTACGTACATATTACATTAACACGCTTCAATTGAAAGGTCAGGAGTTGCTTAAAAATGGTACAATGCAAATATGTTGGCACTTCGTAAAACATTAATTTCTAAGTTTGCGTAAAGAACCTCGAATTCTTTTTTAAAAATGTAAGCTGTCAATGATATTAATGCTGATTCATTTATTCAAAAATTTTACGCAAATATAACCTTAAATATTTATAAAAATATTTAACTATTTTCTACTGAATAGATCAATCGCTGATGTCTTAATAAGTTACCTAGGTAAGGAAAGTTAGCGTAGGGCCCACTTGCGCATGGCAATTTAACCCAGGATTACGCTAACCCAGGATTAAATCATCATTCTGTCCCTGTCAGTTTATTTGACGTTGTAAGAGATAGAATGATGATTTAATCATGGGTTACTTAATGTTAATGTCTAGGGGCAAAGGCCTCACGTCAAATATGAGGTGGTTTAAGCCATACTCCACTAGGGCTCAGTGCAGATTGTTGTAGGGTTTTTTGCAAGGCAAGCAACCAACCTTGCTCCAAGATATTATCAAACCGCCCATATGTCCTCTGACTAAGCTTAACGACTTATATCAACCAATATTAGCCCGGAACGACGGCTTCACGTGCCTTCCGATGCACGGAGATCACATAATATGGGTGGAATGGTCACCCATCCAAATACGGACCGCGAAGTTGCTTAACTTCGGTTATCACCAAATAACACTAAAGCGCTGTCACCACTCCGCTAGCACCCTGCCTCAAGACCACAACTGCCATATACCTTAAGTTACATAAATGCTAGCTTTTTACTAAGACAATAAATATCCTCAAACATGCCAAATTCATTGCCTAAAAAGCCCTTATTTTTGGGCCTACAGTAATTAAAGCAAATAGATTCTATTAAGATATATTTTAATTAACAAAGCGGCCTCGTTTAGTTTTATCAAAGTCCCGAAGAGGGTCTTTTAAAGGTCCTTTTTAGGGATAAAAACCTCTTGATTATTAGAGGTAGTGGAAGATAATTGAGGAATACAACGATATTTGTATTTCTTTTGGAAAGGAAATTATTTTTAAGCGGGGTGAAATGTCTTTGTGCTTTTATGTTAAACAACTTAATTTTTTATTCATTAAGCTTGGTCTAGGGCTGAATATTTAAATATTTTCCCTCAAAATGCGCTGATTTTCATTTCTACTCCTGCAGAACTAAGATTGCAGCGATGACGTCACTAATGCCCCGAGCTCCTGAAAATTGGGTATTTTCCAATATATCGGAAAGCGCTCCCGACAATATTTATTATCTTCTTTGTTGTCGCGCGGTTTTTTAACGATATACGTCGGTTATGTTTTTAAATTTCGAATTAATGTTTGGAGGATAGTGACAGTTTAAAATTATGGGTCGAAGTTTTTGCAAAATAAATGTGTTGCAAATTGCATTTTCAAATTGCATTTTGAGAAACATTTTGATCATTTTTTTTTTGTTCAAATGTGATATCCATCTTTACGAACGCGATATTCTTAAAAACTACTAGACTATTTTTTAATTCGTTACATAGAGTATTTATCGGGAAAGGCTAGAGGCTATATACATCACGCAGCACGCTACGATGGAAGAGAAGAAAGTAAAATAATCTCAAAACGCGTGGATGCAGCCACAGTCCGCTAGTTACTCAAATTCTTCTTCTTCTTCGAGTCGACTGGTAACAAATCATAATATTTTCGCCCAGTGTTGTGCAACGTTGATTGCGTTGGCGTTTGCCTGCTGGAGATCTTGAAGCGTGCATGAGCTAGGACATTTGGGGCAGGACAGGAGATGGGCCATTGTCTGCACCGCGCCACAGTCACACTTGTCATTTCTGGAGAAACCCCACCTCATCCGGTTTTCTTGGCATCTTCCAACTCCTGACCGAAGTCTATTGAGAGACTTTCAGACAGCCCAGGGAAGATCGCCACCCGTTACTCAAATAAAAACTTTTTAATGATCACAGATTTTAAAGTTACCTAACAGTAAATGATAGTCTCTCTATTTGGGATAAAGTTTAACCACAATTATAACACAATACATACGTACGACGCAAGACAGACGTAACACAGAGAGGATAATTCCTTACCACGAAACCAGACAATTGGTGTGTTGTCTGGCGCATATTTATTAATTTATTTTATAATTATGAAGTGGAATAAATCACAAAAGGCTTGTAAAGAAGAGGTAAAACGAGAACTCATACCTAATGCTCTTTCAATATTATTTTTCTGTTTAGTCTCATAAGCCTTTGGTCCACTATCTTCTCAAAATACATTCAATAACCTTTTCCCTACACGTGTATTTATTGTTCAGAAATAGAAGGGAAATTCCTTTATATCGGAAAATAATAGCTTTGTTCACGTGCTAGCGATTTGCGAGAATAATAATTAGAAACCCAGAAAAGGGAGCTTTGGAGATAATCTTAGTATATTAAAGAAATTAATGAATGATTGACGTATCAATACATAATCTTTTGAGGGGTTCTCAAAATGGGAGTGAGATTTTAAATGATAAATAATTTTAGGTGCTTACTTATTTTGACTGGATATTAAGAAGTGGGAAACTTCTGGTTCTTAAACTGCGGTGTGGGAGACAAGAGGGAAATCCCCACGATATGTTCCCTAATTTGGAGTTTTGTAAAAAACTCCACCGCCAAGAGCCTAGTTCTTAAATTTGATCATGATCACTACTTATTTATTATTATATGTGTATCAACTTAATTTGTTGTGCTAGTTGATCTGCTGAAGAATGGAGTAATGTGTGAAAAAATTCAAATAATACGACTTTTTGGCGTATCATCATAATTTGAAAATCCTACTACTATTATAAAGGCGAAAGTTTGTAAGTATGGATGTATGGATGTTTGTTACTCTTTCACGTAAAAACTACTGAATGGATTTGAATGAAACTTTACCACAATATAGCTTATACATCAGAATAACATATAGGCTACAATTTTTGAGGTTTCTAATGTGAGGTCGTAAAAAAACACATTTTTTGCGCTACTAAACGGGACGAACCTGAAGTCCACGCGAACGAAGTCGCGGGCAAAAGCTAGTATTAAATAAATAAATATGCACCAGACAACACACCATTTGTCTGGTATCGTGGTAAGGAATTGTCTTCCTTGTGTTACGAAGTACCAGACAACGATTATGACGGGGGTCCCATAAATACTTAAATACATATTATAACATCCATGACTTAGGTACAAATGTTCGTGCTCATCACACCTATAACCTAAACTGCGTATTACCTACAGAACAATATCAACAAAACTCGAAATATCGCCAAAAGAACGAAACAGCTTACAAACTAAAGCTGTTAACTCAAACACCCCTTAGTTGGGCAATAAGTGGGGGGTGTTAGGGGGAGGTTAGTAATGAAAAATGTTTTGGCGACACACTTGCAATATCTGTCCCGCAACTTTATATTGGAGTTTTGTTCTACATACGTCAAGCTAACGTCTTATGAGTTGAAAAGGTCTGGTCATTTTTGTTTTGAGAATACAGGGTGTAAACTGAAAACAAACATGAAAACTGTAGATCTAAATGCTTTTTTTAAAGGTATTTGTCCTTCAAATTTTTTAAACCTGAGTGTGCCTTAGTCAGAGATTTTTTGTTATGGTCTTTATAACGGACATATTTTTGGGACTACCATGTGGTAGTCCCAAAAATATGCTTGATTATCAAGATGTCTTGATAATCTGTGGGGAGCTAGTTTAAGCCCCGCCACATGATCGAATTGAAGGATTCGTAGTAGATGTAGAAAGAACACTCGAAGATATGTATGATGAAAGATATATTTATATAAAACGAATATGTACAGTAAAATGCGTATCAAAAATATAGAAGACAGTGAACGAAGAAAATAAAAGAGTAACGATAGTTGACAAATGTCAGAAAAAGTAAATTGTGAATATGCATCAAAAAGGTTGTGGCAAATAGGTTGCCACAAATCTATACTAATATTATAAAGCTGAAGAGTTTGTTTGTTTGTTTGTTTGTTTGAACGCGCTAATCTCCGAAACTACTGGTTCGAATTGAATAATTCTTTTTGTGTTGGATAGTCCAGTTATCGAGGAAGGCTATAGGCTATATAACATCACGCTACGACTAATAGGAGCAAAGATATAGTGGTAAATGTGTGAAAAACGAAAGAAGTCACTATTCCACGCGGACGAAGTCGCGGGAAAAAGCTAGTCAATTATATTTTTTAATCCATGTATAATTAAAAACCGCTAAATGCCGTAAATAATGTGTTTTAACTACATAATTGAAACATTAAGTACCTAATTATCTCTGAACACAGGTAACAAGGGTTTCATGGGACTTTAACTTCCTAATCAGTAATTTTGATTAGTTCGGAAGTACCTGTGTAGTGTGCATGTTAAGATGTTCCATGTTAAGGACCTTACTCTCAAAGAAGACCTTTGCGTTTTCGCCTTTTCACTCACTCCTACCAACATTACAGCAAGAGTTAAAGAGATAGCTCGATATGTAAAATTGAAAAGAACAAAATAAATTATTTTAATACATGTTATCGAAATGCTAGAGCGAGAAAAAAATCCTTTTTTATTTTTTTTCGTATCCCTCAATGGAGTTAGGCAAAAGTCATATCCCCTTATTCATAATAACTCAAACGGTCTTTTAAATCTGTTTTAATTATTACACTGTTTTGTCTCATTCTTTCTTGGCGCTATCATCATTGGACAGAAAGTGTCAAAACAGTGTAATAGCAAAAATAGGTTTAAAAGACCGTTTGAGTTATTTTGAATAAGGGGAATAGAATAAAAGTTTTGGTGATGAATAGGACTAGCCTGAAAGAGACATCTTATGTTTTGAATAGCCCTGTATGTTCAGGCTTTCATAGTATGTCCCCAGTTCACACTAACTATGCTACCGATCAAATTACTTGAAGACGTGAGGAGTGTTCCCTGGAGGAGTTGTAGTAATTACCTTACATACATTAGTACTGTACCTAACAACTATACATACAAACTACCTGGTACCATGGGGAAGGTTTATACCATACAACGATTATGACGGGGGCATCTCCCATAAATACTTAAATACATTTAAACATCCATGACTTAAACACAAATGTTCGTGTTCAACTCGTAAACATTTGCCCCTTGGGCACCGAACCCACGGCCGCTCCCATTGTTTTCAGAAGCAATAACCACTGCACCAACGTGTCGTCAATGATGATCTGTAATTTGTCTTATGTTTTTATATGCATTTTTTAATAAGACAGTTGAAAATAAGTAGAAAAAATTAAACTAAGGCAAAACTTTAATGTAATTCCGTTTATTTTTACCTCACAGGGATGTACATTTGATTGTTTTCGTTTTTTTTAAAGATGTTTGTCTCTTTTTTGTGTATTTATTTTCTTACGTAGTTAAATTTACTTACGTAGTTTTTTAAGAGTCATTTGACTGTAATAGAAAAGGGAACATTTTGATGACGTTTTATTTAAAAAGTTACCTTTAAATATATTAATGGTATTCAATGACAAGCAAACTGTATGAAAAGCGCTTACAAACGCGAATAACTTTGAAAAAAGTTTCCATTTCAATCTCAGATTTATAGTTAAACTTTCTTCTTTAAGAAGTTTTATTTTGGCGTAGTTCTAGCTAGAATTAGTTTTGCACCTACTTTATTTATTGAAAAATAAAGCATTAATATCAAACATAATGCAAACAACTCGAACTCAATAAATTGAAAACAAAAAGAAAAGCAATCAAAAGTCAAGCGTGGTGCGAAGTGGGAAACAATAATTGGACGTAATTAATTAATTTTATCGTTTAGTTCGTTCATTTTTGGGTAAAATAAATTGGAAGCTTAAAATCTCAAAAAAGAAATAATAGATGTAATTTAAAATTAACTTCTTAAATATTTATACTTATCTAATCAATTATAACTCGTAATCTAGTTGTTTTATTTTACTTAATTAATACATATTTAGTTATTTCCGCTAGTTTGAACCCAAAAGTAATGGCTTTTTTTATTCCGTTGAATCTTTTTACACTGTTTTTTTTAAGCTAAGCAGATAGTAGACCATGATTGTACGTGATGTTAGGTGTAGATGAGGTCTGATATTTTCTTATATTTTTTTCTATTAACCACCCGTTAATAGAAAAAAATATAAGAATTAAATCGGTCGAGCCCTTTTCCAGTAAAAATGTGTATTACTCAAGTTTTAGTGTGACCAAGCAAAATTGGGTATAGATTTTATTTTTTAACCATTTGCTACAATATATCTGTTCAATTTAATAAGAAGTAACTTTAGCAGCATGCGTTCAACAAGCGAACTAAATGTGTTTACAAGTTATCTTGTTATAATGTCACGGTGTCTGCACATTTGGACTCGCGAGACTCATTCTGGCTCAACTTCAGTTTGTCCTTTATAAAGTACATTAGTGGTTCTTGTCCTTTTTAATGGCACTGCAGTAAAATGCCTCTACATTATTTTTTTTTGTAAGTGCGAGGATCGAATTTATATTATTTTGTTTCCAATTATTGTCAAGAAAAATATACATTATGTGTTTTCTTTTCTAGGTGAAATAGGAAATTTTGACAGATTAAAACAAAACGATGGGTTTTTAAATATGTACTTACTTAACAAACTTTGTGATAGTATTGCTCTATTCAAACCTCTATTCAGACATATTTTTAGGAAATCAAATTATTTTGTTCTAAATGCTTGAATTTTACCGAGACCTCAAAAGCACTTAGCTCGGTGCCAACAAAAAGTCAATCACGGACATGTGCTGGGTCAGTGACCCATAAATAAAAATTAATGTCACCACGCTTGAACAAATTAAAAACCCATTTTTTACAATCGAACTCTGACAGTGCGGAGTCATCATTTATGTTGTGTTACGAATGACATAGTGACACGATCATGTAATAATGACCTCACCGATAAATCTTTTGCTGTGTGTGTCCAACACATTCTCACAAGAAATTCAACTTACAATCTCATAAGATATATATAACTTCCGTTTTTTTTCTGTATGGGTTTGTTCTTGTTTCCAGACCAAGCCAAGCCTATCCTGTGATTCTTTCACTACAAATATATACTTTCTTAAAAAACTAAATACAGAAACTATTCACTAGTAAACACCACATGCATGCATCCGTTGCATTACTACTGTAGAGGTTTGGAGCTTTGCGTAAAACCTCTATGTCACTCTTGTTCGATTCTTCGTAATTTAAATTTCTTTACTAGTGACTTTTGATGTAAAAATGTCTTATATTACTTTAATCAAAGCTTATATCTTATGTCTTGAATCTTGGCTTAATATTTTCACGTAATACACATAGACTTTATCCTAAAATACGTTTAATTGAAATGTGTGAATATTAAATAATAAAATATTGTTGAATTTAGTGAATAAAACAAGAAGTTACAATACTACAACCTCATAAGGATCATAGCAACGTCCAGTCTTCATTCAGCAACACCCAGTCTTCATACTACCTATCTGCGTAATTTCATCAAAATCGGTGCAGCATACGATATGCATGAAAGGTAAACAAGTAAGCTCATGAAAAAGGTTGTAGACTGGCAATCCAAGAACTTACAAGATTGCTCGCCAGGCTCTCCACGCAAAGTGCATAAGTCCAAAAAATGCCAAATTAGGAAGTCAAGTCTTTTTCGAGTATATAAAAAAGCGTGTGAAAGTGGGTCCGAGTGTACTATAGGTATAGTCGGCCTCATCTCGTAACAAATGATTCAGAACTCGCGGAAGATGGATCACCGAGGTGAAGCTCTGGGCCCATGTGGTGAAGGGTCAGCAAAAAAGGTAATTTTTATGTAAATATAAAAAAACTAACCTGATTACTATGTCAATTCGTATAAAAGTCACTTACATGCCAAAGCTGGCAGAGCTCTTAGACTCATCGTTAAAACTTCGAAAAAACTATCCTGATTACTTATGTCAATTCGTAAAAAAGACTAAAAAAATTCTACTAAGTTTGAACATAAGTACCAACCTAAGTGTTTTTGGCGTGCATAACCATGGCAAATTATTCAATGACCGTGAAATTTCAAAGATTACAAACTAAAATTAGCCGGTTAATACAAAAATTTTTTTTTCAAGATCTTATGGTAGGCTCATTACTTTTAACCTTGAAACGTGTAAAATAATGTTATTACTTCATTAGTAACGCAGTGAATAAAAATAAAATTAACACCGTATACGCTTCTTAAAACTTTTTTAACCTTAAGATTTGTTTTTTTTTTACATTTAAAATTTTCGTTGGATAAATTCTTTGAAATCTTAGAAAATCCAAGAAATATGAAAAAATAAAATAAATACGGCTCCAAATTTTTGTGCTGACCGTTCACTTTATTCAGTCTACGTCGAAAGAGGAAATCCGCTGAAAACCGAGTTCAACTCACAATCTCACTGATACAGCGCGAGAAAAAAATGATTTTAGGAGTTGCCGCCTTTTACGCGATGGGCTTTAAACCTATTTATCATCGGGACTTTTTGGCCGGTTTTTATTTTCTGCCCGAGTGAAGATATGCGGCATTTTAATGGAGATTAATAAGTTATTGCTTGAAATGTTTTTGCAACATTTACTTTTGGATATTGAATTTCGTTTTCTTTCGGTTTTGATTACATAATCAACTTTTCTTTTTTGTCACCATACAACCTTAGCATTATGTATAGGCATCCGCCCGCCCGGATAGCGTAAGACACAGGGTTTGATTCCTTGTTTGACACATTCCGACGGTCATGTCGGACTGCCGTCTCTCCGAATTGATGAGAGTGAAGGAACAGAGACTGCACTTGTGTATTGCGCACACATCTGGGCACTACAATATCGCCTCAAACCTGGCCTATCTTTGCTGAGAGAGTCCGCCATTGCCGAAACTTTGTAGGAGAATATTATTATTAGTGTGAAAGAAGTATAATTAACTTGTATATACAAAATTGATCACAATATTTAATTTTTATTTCTTTTTGTTTCAGGTAATGCGTTCATACTTATTTTTGATCCTGAATGGATGAAGTAAATTGAAAATTATGAAGGCGTAAAATTTTCATGTGAGGTGTGTATCATAAATCTATAAAAATAATATGGTTAAACTGAAGATTCTTAGTTTGGTAGACGTAGTCTACTAATGGCAGTATGCTGCTATTACTACGTATAGAGAAACTATGCCAAGAAATAAATGTATTGCTTCTCGGTGACGAGATTTGTATGCATTTGTATGCGTTGATGCCAAGTGGCGTCAAACCATAGCGCAAGATAATTGTTTGTGGTGTCAGTTCCTTACGCTAGTAATTGTAGTTCAAAGACTAATGGTCACTTTTTGAACTTTTTTTTTGGTTTTAGATAGCCCATTTATCTGGGAAGGCTATAAAACATCACGCCAGTAATAGCAGAGTAAATCAGAATCAGCGAAAGACGTCGCGGGGTACCGTTAGGTTTTAAATAAAGGCTTTAACTATATAAATACCTAACCAACGCTGTCGTATAACGTTATCTAACTAATCAATCTTATACCAAATTTTAATTCAACCCTCCTATAGAACCTCTGAAATTGACGGACTCCCAATTTCATTTTCTAATAAGCCATCTGTATTATTAACACATCTTACTGTGCTTAAATATTATCACATACTTTACTACTTGGAAATAAGGTTGAAAATCGTTGGAGTATAAATTTGGGGTTTCCAGGGGAAAGTTTGCATTTGTTTATGACAGGCAGCAAACAATAATTATATGGAAGCGTTTCTTAGACTCCAAAAAAACGACCCCTTGAAGAAGCCTGGAGCAGGGCTTAAATATGAAATGAAAATCACATTTTACAGTGCCTACTGCACAGCAATGATGAAAATCTAATTAAGACAATTGATGATAAAACGGTTCTCAAATGGTAAATAGACTCAACCGGTAAGCTAGTATATTACCATAGGAACTGGTGTTATAATCTACAATAATTATTAGTTAAAAATCGTAAGTAGTGGTTTAGAGCAAAATGAACTTAAATGTCATAGTATGTTACACTCTTGGACGAATAAACCACTGGACGCGCAATGACAGGAAATTTCGCTTGTTCCCCCTCGGCAACGAATTGGGCATTTTAGCCTCAATTTCATGTGACGTCTTGTCAGTACGGTGACAGAACTCGGTGAGAAACATTGCAGAAAAAAATAGGTAAATGTGCCGTATTTTTGTGTAAAAATTATAGCGGCACGACAAAAAATATTTCTTTTCATTCGTAAGTAACTTTGTATCTCAATAAAGCTGTTAATTTTTCTTAAAATAGTAAAATGTGTTTTCCTAGAGAAAAGTTACATTGCTAATTAAAAAAGTTGTGGTCAGTTACTGCAAAATTAACGAGATGACGCATACTTCATTTGGTAGAATTATCGTACATTCATCATTCGTTTCCTTGTCAATTTAGTTTTATTGTGCTTGACAATTGTCGATAATCATATCGATAAACGTACTAATAAATTTATAATATAAAATAAAATAATACATCTGTAAAATGATTAACTCTAAAGTAGATTAAAGTAATCCTAAAAATACAACAGTTTTCTTTAATATTTTCAACTTCATATTTTATTACAATACATCCTATTAATAATATTCCAGATTTCCTGTAGATTCAATAAGAAAAACAAAGTGGGTCGAAGCCGAAGAGAGGCAAAATTAATACCATTAATAATAAAATTTTTACCTTTTATACAACTGAAAGTTGCATAAAATCCCGTGAAATTGTGAAGTTTAGTTTGAAGTGTAAGCTCATTTACTGCTAGATTATACCATTAGAGGATTTTATTATATCATTGGAGGACTTACGGCCTGTTTCACAATGTCTTAGGAAGTTCTAGTTAGTGTTACTTGCCAGACCGTTTATAAAAATATTCTATGTTTCAATTATTCCTTTAATGGCTTGTGCTTATTTAAACATGCCCATAATTATTGTATTGGTAATAAAAATTAAATAAAAATATTTTGCATAAGATTCGTTCATTCATTCGTTCAACACATATCGATAGAATAATATCGACACTTCCACGCACTAAATGTCAATTACTGACAAGACAAACTCCCCCCGCCCCGCAAAAATTGGTTGATGATGTTTTCATACATTCGCTCTTGCGTTTCATATCCAGTGGTTTATTCATCCAAGGTTACACTATATGCATATTATTTATAATTATAATTTTCTTTCCCCAAGATTTATAAAGCTCTATCGTATTATATTGTGTGTATGTGAAAAGAACCTTGTCTATAAATTTAGCCGTATCTATTTTGTCGTTGAAAATTTTGACACAAAATGTATGCAAAAAATTACAATTTACTGACTTTGTCATATTTCTTATAAGTTATCTGCCTGTATAAATTGAAAACGTAATAATAGTTTTAGCCCTCTGAGTGGCCAAATTAAAATTTTTTGCTTCCTTTGAAGAGACTGCTTCCATACATTAGTATTCACTGTTGACAGGTAGCACAAGTCTATGGCAGTTATATTCTGGTTTTGATGGGTGTATAAACCCTTCAAATGTTATCAGGGGACTTTTAGACCGGTGAGGTTAATTACACGAGGTATTGTCACGTTTATATGGTCGGTATCAAAGTAATCTTAGTATAGTTTACGGGTTAAATAGAGTTATATGCGATTTTATACTTACACTAGCAGTTTCTCGCGGTTTAATCCAAGTAAATATCGTATCTCGCAAAAAATCAATGTAAATTATAGCCTATGTTATATTCTAATGTATCAGCTAAATTAATGTAAAGTTAATTCAAAATCTATTCAGTAGTTTTAGCGTAAAGGAGTAACAAACATCTGTACATCCATCCCCACAAACTTTCGCATTTATAATATTAGTAGAATTGCCAAGTGCTTTATTTTAGATGATCGTATCTATAGGTACTTGAGGTTTAAAAAACGTTCGTGTACGTAGTAGTGACTGATGGTGAAGCTATGTAGAATACTTTGTTAAGATAAAAATATCTATACTAATACTATAAAGCTATGGAGTTTGTTTGTTTGAGCGCGCTAATCTCAGGAACTACTGAAGCGATTTTAAAAATGATTCTTGTGATGTATAGCTTATTTATCGGGGAAGGCTTTAGGATATAAAACATCACGCTGCAACGGGATGGGAGGGAGCAAACTTAAAACGCACGAGCGCAGTAGCAGAGGAACACTAGTTAAAAATAGAATACTTCTAAGTATTAATACTATGTTTGATTCCTTTTGATGATTTTTATGCTAACAGTCAGTTATAAAATAACGGCCTTTCAATAATGTTTTATTTTTTGATTAAAGACTTTATTGCACAAATCATGGTGTACAAAGGTGGACTTAATGCTAAAAGCATTCTACCAGTCAAACCTTTAGGTCATGCAGATGATTTCTTCAGAATGAATTTAAATATAAAATACCGGAATTTAATTCCTTCCCAAGCCCCGTAATTGATTCCCTCAGAATAACACCAGTAAATTATATAAAACAATAACAGAATTCCGCTTTTAATATAACGAGTATGAAATACCGTAGCCTTTAGGTGAAAACAAAACAAAAGGCCAAGTACAACCCAGAATAAACTGTTAAGGGTTCCGTAATTGGTAATGTGCGTTTATTTTTGGCTAGTTTTGTTATGATAGGTCATAGGACTCCAGGTCCATAAGCAGCACCAATGGATTTTAATAAAAAAATATCTGTGTACATGTATATCACAGAAACAAAGGTAAAAATACCTTTAAACTCCATAAAAAATACCCTCTTATTTTTTTTGATGCAGCGTACAAATCTTTTATAAGCTTAATGCTATGTGGTGAATGCAAATATCAAATCCTTGAAACACGTCACTTATAGACTGTCATATGCTGTCAAAAAGTTCTTCAAATATAACTCCCGTATCAGCGCACTGACTACAGAACCCCAAAAAGGCGGCTCTTAATTTGGGAAGGTTTTAAACCCCTATTTGCTGGATGGCTGACTCCGGGATACAGGTTTCAGTTTCAGACTGTTGCCTCTAATGTACCGGTAGGAGAATTAGGTAACTGAAAAGCGATGGCGATGTGGTGTGACTGTGTGTGGCATGGCCTAAGAGTGGAAAAGATTTCTCATGGACTCAAGTAATGATATCAGCCCAGAGGCGACAGCTGCTGTCGACGCACCGTCGTTAAAATGCCGCCGACAAATTGTGTGACGACGGCGACTACTAACATACTGCCCCCTAATTCGCATATTTTCGGCATCTACTGTTGGACTTGAGGGAAAAAGACCGAGAGGCCGCAATCCAAAGCTATAGTGAGATCAGATCTCCGACCGATTGGAAACACCGATCAACGACGCACTGCACCAATCGACAGATCGCAGCCGATGGAAACTGTTGGTTGACAGAATACGGAGTCACGATACTCGGCAATGAGTGACCGATTAAGAAGAAGAAGAAGAGACTGTTGGACTACAGTAGTCATTTAGTAGTGCTATTGTAACACATCGTGTGCTTAAAGTCAGTACTGAAAGGTGACACGCCGCTGTCAGAATAGCGAGATATATCAATTGGTCTCTCGTAGTACAACTGATGCACAGTGACGACTCAATTAGCGGAATTGAGGCGTAGGCGACACGCGTCGTCAAGTGCTGTGTGTCAGATCACCCAGCTTTGTCAAAAGTGTCTGAGTTGCTAAAAGGTTTGGGCTTTTGCCCATATAGCAAAAGAGGAAGGTTTCGATTCTTCTCAAACCAACGAATCATTTTCAAGTGTATTTTGTTGGGAAGATATTTTTTTCAGCGCCGTCATATTTTATGGTTAAACCGCTTCATTGAGACTTCGCCTGCGGGGCACAGGGGCGCGGGGGGAGGCAAAGCAGGTCGCGCGAGGGGTGCGGGCGGCGCGGACACACCCGTCCGCGCCGCTCACTAAGCGCTCTCGTCTCCCCCCGCACCCCTTTGCCCCGCAGGCCAGGTCTCAATTTCGCAGTATACCTTTAGCAAGAAGCACTTCTAGCATTTTCTGAGCTCTCAAAATACAAATGACGTCCTAAACTATTTTGTGTTTGAGTGAGTTACATAATACCTTCGGGTCAGCAAACGGAAGGCTGGACTACACTTGGTGTTTTTCAGGAATATTTTTCCGCTTGCGTGCGCTGAAAAGATTTGGTTTCAGTTTAGGGTTTGAGTTTTTGACTTTTTTATGTTCGGTTCATTGTCTGCCTTGGTTTAGATGTGGAAGTAGACCATACCTGTACAGTTCTGTAAACAGTATTGAATTTTGTTATACATACCAAGCATGGACATCAGTCTCACACAAACAATTTAAATTGAAATTATGTTTTAATAAATAAATAATATACATACATTGCTCTGCTCCCTAAGTAAGATGTTAATGCGTGTGTAATGGAAGTAAGAAACAACGATGGTACCACAACCCCCAGACCTGAGACAATATAGAAAATTATGATTTCTTTATTGACCCGACCGAGAATCGAACCCGGGACCTCGGGGCGACGACGCATTAAAACCACTAGCTACTACACTACGAGGTTTTATCTCGGCTACATACTCCTTTAGGGTCGAAATGGCTAAAAAAGATATTTGTCCTTGTTAGCTCAAAGTAGGAATTCCGACGGTAGTCCGACACAAAGCGACACACGAAAATATCTAATACTTTCTTTAGGTGAAACAACATTTACTATTGAAACTCGGAAAATAGGAGCTTTTTATCGAGCAAGTAAGATTTCAGTGTAAATTTTACTATTATACTACATACTTTAATGAAGTTCACAACACGTCTGATGTAGTGGTTAGCGCCGCTGACTTCAAAGCCAACTCGGTCTCGGGATCGAATCCCGCAAGGAGCAAATGTTTGTGCAATGAGCACGAGCATTTGTACCTAAGTAATGGCTTTATATATTCATGAGAGACGCCCCTGTCATAATCTTTGTAACACTAGGAAGAAAATTCCTTGCTTCGAAACCAAGACAATTGGTGTGTTGTCTGTTAAAAAAAATCTGCCATAACCCTTGTATTTTCTTTAATACTAATTAGGCCGGTAACTTGGCGATCGTGTTTAGTGGTTTTTTTATCTTGTTGCTTAAACTATGGTAATATGGGGAAACGAAGTTCGCCGTCAGCGACACAAACTTGATTCTATTGCAACCTTCTTAAGCCAATTCTAGTTTAAGTGACCAAATTCACTCATTTATTTAGTCCCAAGATATTATTTATCTCTTAAATAACTGTATTTACTGCAGTATTTCTTCATCATGAAACTAATAGTAGTACCCAAAAACAGAAGTTTATTTTGATCTGCTTACTGTAAAAGCCCGGGGGTTGCTAATTATCTCCTCTTCGTATTGTTCTTAATGTTTTGTTTCGAATGCAATGGCAGTGTTTTGTTTCTCTGATTGGAGTAGGTGTATTGTAGGTTTTACCTGTAGTAGCGTGATCTTAATACTTATGAAATGTTTTAACGATATCACTAATTAGCCTACCTGAGCATTTTAGCAGAACTTCCTCGATATTTTGATGTTTAGGTCCAAAAAAACCGTCATTTCTGGTCTATAATGAGATTAGTACTAGTATTCAGAAAAATAAAGTTTTAAGATACATATAATTTTCATTGCGATATTGAAGTATTTGAGTTTTCAAAAATATGAAACAAAATAATGAAAATAGGTATTGAATTGGACTGACTCTAAATCTGATTGCGATCTTTTAATCCTTTTTTTCAATCAAACACGTACAATCGTTCACAAAACTATTTAGTTTTTTTCCTAAAAACTTTAACAGTTAGAGGAGAAAATGTATACAATAAATTAGTTTCTGCTGGAAGAAATGGTAATGCAAAATACTTAAAAACTTGTACAGTTAAATCGATTCCTGAAACATATAGACGTCTTTGAGATTTTGCTCCTGCTCTTTTTACAAATATTCCACGTAATGTACATATAAGACCGAGTTCTAATTTTGTAGTCGCAAATTGCATATCACCATGCTATGTAGTTTATTGAATGGACTTACAAGCATCTTTAAGTCTGTTTAAAACAACTTTCTTGTATTTTTCACCTTATTATTATATTTTCAGACGCACTCCACAAACCAGGGCACACGTTCTTCCACATTGCTAACAACACTCTCCCAGAATGCTAGTAATTACAAACATAAGAGCCTTTTCATCACACTCCAGACCGGAGACCAGGGGTTCTACTATAAAGGTCTAATATCAACGAAAACTATGACAGTCTGAGATCCTACTCTAAGATAATGTATGAATTTTCGATACTATCTGTCCTATTCACTCAAGCCCACGTTTTGACATGAGCAAGAAAGACACAGTATTAGTAATTTTCATAACTTAAAATTATTGATAGTAATACTATTGACGATATCAAGGCAATAATTTAAATTGCGTCAAGAGCAGGGGGCCAACCAACAGATTTACATTCGAAAATCGAACATTAGTGAAAGAAAATCTCACGCCATATTGACGTGATTCAAAAATAGAGCTCCGAAACGCCATTGCCAAACCCATTATTTGGTGTGTCTAAGCTACGCTAATATAAATAAATAGCTGCTACTTGGACACTGTAAAATTTTACATGGTCATCATAAAAGTATTATTTGCAAATGCAATTTTAGAATGTGTACCTACGACAGTTCTAAGTTGGAGCGGCGAAACTCAATCTTTTATTTTAATAAGGGCCATAGAGACGTCTTAAGAGTTATGCCACCCGCCACAACATGGAATTACCTATATGGTTCTTAACCTAATTTTAAGTTATGATGTTGTGTGTCTTTCTCGCTCAGGTCAGGACGTGGGCTTGAGTGAGTAGGACAGATAGTATCGGAAATTCATACATTATCTTAGAATAGGACCTCAAACTACCAGAGTGACGGAACAGCGCTTGTGTTAGTGCTCTTAGAGTGTTTGCGAAATACTTTACTGTGTATAATATATTCATTCTAGATTTTTTAGCGGCAAAATTTATAATTTTAATTTGTTGCTGCTGTGTTATAGCTCCAAGTGAGTACATTATAGAACACAACTCTCCCACCCCCCCCAACCCGCCGCTTCACCCCTCCCCCCCTTGATAAAGGTCCCAAATTTCATATTTCCTCTATTTTCAGGAAAACTATACAAGCTAGGACAAAATGGTCAAGGACTAAATTATTTGTCAATAAATTACCTACAAATAAGTACTGACATTCATTTTGATACGAGTTATAGTTTTTAAGTTATGGAGCATCAAAGAGTACTAAAAATGTGCGCTTAGCAGAAATACAACATTTAACACAAAATAAACAATATAATTTATAAATTTTCTCAAGAAATGCGTTTCTGTAGTACTTACCTATCTAAAACAAATCAGTATCGTCATTGTTATCTTCCAAAGGTTTGTCGAAGCTACAAAGGCCCCAATGTCTGCATATGGTGAAACAACGGAATGCAGCTTTGACACATCCACATACTTTTCTGTAGCCTTTTTTGCAGCTGCATGATACTATTTTCAGTATCTACTGTGGAGCTGGTGCCTATGTGGTATTTAGGGTACAAAGTTACTATTTTTTTCCAGCTTCAGTTTTCTGGGTTGAATGAATTTGCTCGCCATAATTGAACTTGATGAAAAGCATGTGTTGAATTCTGATAAGCAGCTCCTGAATAAGGTGGAAACTTTGATAATAACACCACCGTATTGTTCTTCAGATCAATGATTTTGTAAAAATGGACCTCTCGTATATCTTTTATACTTTTTAGGTACAGTATGATACTATCCGAGAATATATCTTTCTCCTGCCTCTTCTATCTGCTTGCGTGAGGCATCCGGGTTATTTAAAACGTTTATTGTATCTTGCTAGTCGGTCTTTTTACCAAACAGGAAAGACTAAACCTTTCCTTTGTTGTAGAATGCCGATGTAGTAGAATATATTCTAACGTGGTGGAGTCAGTCCCAGTAAAAGAACCAACAGATCAATGTCTTGCCCAACCACTACGACAATGTCTTTTCGACGTACTACATAATATCGGCATTCTAAGGCACAGGAAAGGTTCAGTCTATTCAATAACATATATGGTAAATAAGGAACTAAACCTTGCTGTTAATGACACTACAAACATTGTAGTACAACAGTTTTAGTGTAGATGGCGCTATTTGTAGCGACATTAAGTAAATTGTTGCATTATCTATGTTTGCTCTCTTCTCTTTGAACAATGTAACTGCCCGAATGTCCGTTTTACAATAAATTAGTTTTAAATTATATTGAGTGAGTTTTTGCTTATTGATGGACCCGACACACTATTAAACATGGTCCTTTAACGCCGGGAGTCTTTTGTCTGCTAGTTTTCGTGCATAGCTTCGTTTCATACTACGATCGTCGTACTACGTCTTACTACGTGTTGAACAAAAGGTTGAACAAGATGGCGAAGACGGGCGAAAATTTTGATGACGCTGTGAGCGACATAAGTCAGGAGCAGCAAAGGCTCATTAACAAACGTAGATATATAAAAGGACGTATAACGCTCTTAGAGAATGAGCTTGGAGATCTAACTGGCGTGATTTCCACCGCCAAGCTTGATGTTGCATCAGAACGACTCAGCGGTCTTTTCGAGAAGTTGGAGAACGTCAACCTCGATTTAGAAACCTTAAATCCTTCCGAGACCAAAGAGGGAGAACGGATTGAAAGCAAATGCCTGGATTTTCTGGCAAAATTGCGAGAGCAACGCGAAAATCTGAGGCAGAAGACAGCATCGGAAAGCGGCGACTCCGATTCAAAGACTGGAAATCGTCGCAACCACACGCCCAATCTGCCTAAGATATCACTGCCCAAATTTAGTGGAAGCTATGGCGACTGGCTGGATTTTAAAGATCTATACGTCTCAATGGTGCACGAAAATGATGACGTGAGTGCTGTTCAAAAATTCTTTTACCTGAAGTCGTGCCTGGTTGGTGAAGCTGCGTCATTGATCTCCACATTGGAGTGTACGGTTGAGAACTACTCTAAAGCATGGTCGGCAATATTATCACGCTATGACAACAAGGTGCTAATAGCAAATTACCACTTACAGCACATTCTGTCCTTAACTAAAGTTAATAATAAAGTTTACACTTTAAGGCAACTTTTGAATGAATTTACGCAACATTATAACTCTCTATTATCACTGAATATTTCCAATTTGCAGGATATCATGTTGATACATATCTTGTCTACTAAAATTGATTATAGTTCTTTACGTGATTTTGAGTTGCAAAGAAACTCCAATGATTTCCCTAGTTTGCAGCATTTCCTTAGCTTCATTCAACAGCGCTGTCAAGCATTAGACATGATTAGCCGTGATGAAGGGGTGACCAACTCAAAGACTTCCACTCCGGGGAAAAACACCTCACATGTAACTGTTGGCAGTGGCAGTGGCAGTAATGCAAATGGTAAGTCAGTTTCTTGCTTGTATTGTCACAAGAATCATTCAACTTCAAAGTGTTTTAAATTCATTAAACTAACACCTAATGACAGAAAAATATTTGCTAACAAAGCTAAGTTGTGTGTTGTATGCTTATCAGATAAGCATTCTGCTAGTAATTGCACAAGTAATATTGTATGCAAAAAATGCTTACAAAAACATCACCAACTATTGCACCTTGATACAGTGTCACCACATAGTTTGAGTACAGACTCCAATACTCTGATTTGTAATGAACCCCCGATCAGTTCCCCCACAAATGTTGTTATGACTTCTTCAATAATTACTCAGAACAATAACACCTCTGTTTGTCAGGTATCCCTTCTTCCTACTGCCTCAGTCTATGTGTGTGATCAGGAAGGTAAGAGATATGATTGCAGGGTGCTTTTGGACATAGGTAGCCAAAAGAACTATATTAGCTCAGCCTTTGCTAATAGTTTAAAATGTGTTGATTTTGAAGATACAAATCAAACTGTGGCCGGGGTAGGTGGTCATTCATATAAGTTAAAGCATAAAGTTGCATTATCAGTTTATTCTAACTGTTCTGATTTTGAATTTAGTTCAGAATTTGGTGTGTTAGATTTTATTACTGATCCTTTACCAATGGTAAATGTGTCCAGAGAGGCACTGCCATCTCTTATGCATTTGCATTTAGCTGACCCTAATTTCAATATATCTAAAGAGATTGATATGATACTTGGTGTTTCATGTTTTGCAAAATGTCTTAGAGAAGGCAAGATAGATTTAGGCCACAATATGCCTACATTAATAAACACCGCATTTGGATGGATTTTTTGTGGTGAATTATCTGTGGTAGGCGAACATATTTCAAACTTAAAGAGTCCCTGTCATTTGTCTGTCCTACATAATGATATTAAAAAGTTTTGGCAATTGGAAGAAATGCCTAATGAAAATACTTTAACTTTTCAGGAGAAAAAGTGCGAGCAAACCTACATCGAGTCCGTATCAAGGGATGAGGATGGCAGGTATTGCGTCGGTTTGCCAGTCAACGAGGAGCTTCTACCGAAATTAGGTAACTCATATAATGTTGCTTTTCATCGTCTTATGTCCTTGGAAAATAAATTCCAGAAAAATCCTGAGTTTTTTATAGGATACAAAGCCTTTATTGATGAATTCGTAAATTTAGGTCATGCTAAGTTTGTTGATGTAAATCCGCATAAAGATGAAGACATTGAATTTTACATGCCTCATCATGCTGTCATAAAGGAAAGTTCCTCTTCTACTAAACTAAGAGTTGTCTTCAATGCTTCTCAGCCTACTACCTCTGGGCTTAGTTTAAATGATGTTCTTTTTGTGGGCCCTGTCGTTCAACCTGACATGTTCACCATCCTGCTTAGATTTCGCACATATATTTATGTTTTCGTGTCTGATATAGCTAAAATGTACAGGCAAATACGAGTAAAGCCCCAGTATCAATCACTTCAACGAATTCTCTGGAGAGATGATCCGTCGCATGATATTAAGTGCCTTCAACTAGGTACTGTTACGTATGGAACGGCATCTGCAAGTTATCTTGCTACCCGGACGCTAATTCAACTGGTTGAAGATGAAGGTGAGAATTTCCCTGCTGCCTCTAAGGCTTTGATTGACGGTACCTTTGTTGATGACATTCTGCACGGTGAGAATGATTTGTCTTCTGCATGCAATACCATCAACGAGTTGCAAATGTTGCTTAGTAAAGGTCAATTTGAGTTGCATAAATGGTATGCAAATAGCCCAGAATTGCTGGCGCAAATTCCTCCTGAGAGACATGAGAAATGTCAATTCTCTTTTCATGATAAAGATGGTTCTTGTTTAAAAACATTAGGCTTAAAATGGGAACCGACCATGGATAAATTCCAGGTTGAAGTACCTAATTATCAAGCTTCTACCAACTTTACCAAAAGACACATTCTGTCTGACATTGCTAGGGTATATGATCCTTTGGGATTTATTGCTCCGGTCACAGTCTATGCAAAAATAATAATGCAAGAGATCTGGAAATCTAATGTTGATTGGGATTCAAAAGTACCTAATGATATTGCTTGTAAATGGAAGTTGTTTTGTGCACAGCTTAAATGTTTGAATGATGTTTCAGTGCCTCGCCTCTTACTGGATCCTGATGCAGAGAAGGTTGAGCTTCATGGCTTCGCTGACAGCTCCACGAAGGCTTATGGCTGCGTCTTGTTTGTTCGTTGCAGTCATGCAAATAAATCTACAGTCCACTTAGTCTGTGCGAAGACACGAGTTGCTCCTCTCAAGCCTGTAACATTGCCCAGGTTAGAACTTTGCGCTGCACTGTTGCTTACCAAGCTTATGAGAAAGGTTTCAGACATTTTGAAAATTCCTCCTGAGAATTTATTCTACTGGACTGATTCCATGATTACAATATGTTGGATTAAGAGTGATCCCGCCAAGCGCGATGTTTTTGTGTCAAATAGAGTCGCACAAATACAAAGTTTATCTCAAAAGGACAACTGGTTCCATGTAAAGTCATCAGATAATCCTGCAGACGTTGCTTCACGTGGTTTGGAACCACAGTGCCTCCCAAATTGTAAAATTTGGTTTGATGGTCCACAATGGCTTTCGCAAACTGACTCGCCTTGGCTTCAGTCACCTCAGGTAATTCCTAAAATTAACTTAGTAGACTCTGAATGCGTTGATTCTTGTGATAGTATGCCCAGCGTGTCGTTGCTTACAAACGAGGAGACCAGAAATGACCTTCTTGACTTATTTGATAGATTTTCTGATTGGGGTCGATTGCTTAGAGTTATGGCTTATGTTCGCCGGTTCATTAACAACGCAAGAAGTAAAAGCAATAGAGTCATTGGCTTTTTGACTAGCAAAGAACTCAATCAAGAATCTATGTTTGTAATAAAATGTGTGCAGCATTCATATTTTCAGAATGATGATGGTTGCGTTTCGGCTAAGATTGGTAGCGGTTCAAAGTCTTTGAAATATTTAAATATATTTTCAGATGGCAAAGATATGCTGCGAGTTGGTGGTCGCCTCCGTCATGCGGATATTCCTGTCCAGCAAAAGTTTCCCTTGCTTCTGCCTGCACGATGTCACGTCACTAATTTATTAATTAAATATGAGCATGAGAGGCTTTTGCATGCAGGAACCCAGACGACGTTGTCTAGTTTGCGGAGATATGTGTGGCCGCTTAATGCACGAAATAGCGTACGCCATTTCATACACAAGTGTGTTCGCTGTTACAGGTTTAAAGCTGAATCTGCTTCACAAATCATGGCTGATTTACCTGCGTGTCGGGTAAATCCTTCTCGGCCGTTTCTGTTTACAGGTATTGACTTCGCTGGACCTCTGTCTATGAAAATCGCACGTATAAGGAAGCCCCTCATCACAAAAGGTTATATCTGTTTTTTTGTTTGCTTAAGCACTAAAGCGATTCATGTTGAACTAGTTTCAGACCTTACAACTAAGGAATTTCTAAATGCTTTGCGTAGATTCATATCTAGACGCGGTAAATGCGCAAAAATATTCAGTGATAATGGCACGACGTTTCATGGAGCCAAAAATGAGCTTCATGAATTATTTAAAATGTTTAAAAAGGACTTTGAACATATTTCAAATTTTGTAGCCTCTGAAGGCATTGAGTGGCGATTTATAATTCCTCATTCAGCTCATTGGGGGGGGATATGGGAAAGCTCTGTAAAACTAGTAAAACACCATCTCAAAAGAGTTTTAGGAAATACTGTACTCTCTCATGAACATTTGTATACGCTTTTAACTCAAATTGAAGCTATTGTAAACAGCCGTCCTATAACTCCATTAACAGACTTGGATGATGAAGGCGAATGTCTTACACCAGCTCATTTCTTAATAGGGAGCAGCCTAACATCATTCCCAGAAGGTGATTTTACTACATTTCCTGACAACAGGCTAGACATATATAACCAAATATGTAAAATGCGCCAAAGCTTCTGGAAGCGATGGAAGGCTGATTATTTAAACACTTTACAAGTAAGATATAAATGGTACAAAGAAAATCCTGATTTAATGTTGAACACTATTGTATTGTTAAAGGATGATAATCAGCCACCATTATCTTGGCCTTTAGGTCGTGTAGTTGAACTTATTATGGGTAAAGATAACCATGTTCGAGCTGTTGTTGTTAAAACTAAAACTGGTTTGTATTCGAGGCCCATTACTAAAATTGTCCCCTTACCTTTTGATCAAAATAACTAATTTAAAATGTAATTTTTTCTTAGATGTTTTTCTCTAACTAAAGGTAATTATTACAAATATTGTGAACTTAAACTTCCAAAACAAGGCTTCACAACAGCATACATATGTAATGCATGTTATGTTTTATTTTAGAGGCTTATGCTTCTCTTTATTATCTTTACTTTGTATATTATACTAATGTGTAATACATTATACACATAAGTTTGCAACAGGTATGCAAATTAACACTAGTTATAACAATGTTATATGCTCGTAGGACGCCCTAGGGTTGTGTACTTTTGTATGATGCCAAGAGCACTTAATATGTATGTTAGTTTTTAGTCTCTTTCACTATGTACAAATGCAAATCATTTTGCTATTGTTTGGTTTGACTATTTTGTTAGTTTTTTGTTAAACTTTGAAATATGTAGTTCTGCGTAACTATTTTTTTGTTGTTTACTTTCTTCTGTAAATTGAAATAAAATGTAATTTCAATGGGGCGGGTGTATGGTAAATAAGGAACTAAACCTTGCTGTTAATGACACTACAAACATTGTAGTACAACAGTTTTAGTGTAGATGGCGCTATTTGTAGCGACATTAAGTAAATTGTTGCATTATCTATGTTTGCTCTCTTCTCTTTGAACAATGTAACTGCCCGAATGTCCGTTTTACAATAAATTAGTTTTAAATTATATTGAGTGAGTTTTTGCTTATTGATGGACCCGACACACTATTAAACAATATAACATCGACTTGCAAGATACAATAACTCCTGATGCCTAACGCGAGGACGTAAAAAGGCAGGAGAAACATATATTCTTGCATAGTATGGGGCTAAGCAAACCTAAAAAAGTATAATCGTGTTACGAAACATTTAGGTACTTCAACTTCACTTCTTAACCAACTCTCAAGAACAATACGGTGTTATTATGAAAAGACCACCTTCTTCAGCTTGTCAGCATTCAATGCACACTTCAAACTCTCAACAGTTGATATTGAAAACAATATCATGCAGCTGCAAAAATGGCTACAGAAAAATATGTGGATGTGTTAAAGGTGCATTCCGTTGTTCCACCATATGCATACATTGGGGCCTTTGTAGCTTCGACAAACCTTAAGAAGATAACAATGACGATACTGATTTGTTTTAGATAGGTAAGTACTAAAGAAACGCATTTCTTGAGAAAATTTATAAATTATTTTTTTTGTGTTAAATGTTGTATTTCTGCTAAGCGCACATTTTTAGTACTCTTTGATGCTCCATAACTTAAAAACTATAACTCGTATCAAAATGAATGTCAGTACTTATTTGTAGGTAATTTATTGACAAATAATTTAGTCCTTGACCATTTTGTCCTAGCTTGTATAGTTTTCCTGAAAATAGAGGAAATATGAAATTTGGGACCTTTATCAAGGGGGGGAGGGGTGAAGCGGCGGGTTGGGGGGGTGGGAGAGTTGTGTACTACAATGTACTCACTTGGAGCTATAACACAGCAGCAACAAACTAAAATTATAAATTTTGCCGTTTCGCCCATACATTGAAATCTAGAATGAATACACTAGTAGTATAACGGTCTAGTAAACAATTTAGGTTGGGCTCTGGTTGTTGTGATTATTATTTATAGTCACACCTGTTTTTTTTAAGGTGACTCGATTTAAATATTTGATGGAAGCATTTTCACATATTAATTATTTGTTATTGTTACATCAGTTGAGCGTAAGTACGAGAGCATAAGCTTAAAAGTGATAATTACTATCATGAAGTTCATCAAGTCTCACACACAATGAAAATAAGAGATGAAAATGTAAAGGCGATTTTTTTTGTGTTGATGGTGTTGGATTTGTCTTTAGTTTACAATTTAAACATGCTAGAAATGAATCTTTATTCAAAACTGTGTTTTTGGTATATGACTATCTTTAAGTTTCCATGAAATAATCTTCTGTATTCTGGTTATATTTAAAGTCCTTAAACAGTTTGGTAATAGCTAATCACAATGTGTTACATACAATACAACAGAAAAAAAAAACCTGTACCACTTAACCGCTTGACTGTCCTTCGCACGCAAAACCCGTTGCGGTGGCGTTCCGCTAATTCCGCAAAAAGCAATAACAATTTGGTGGGTTCCGATGCGAATGCTCGCGTAAATCAAAACTGTGGTCCGATACAGACTGGCTTAATACATAGACGCCGATCCTATGTCGAATACTCGTAGATACACCATCACCTTCATCATCATCATCATCAAGTGTCTTCAATCTTACACACTGCGACTTTTAGCAGCGATTCAAACGCGATGCAGTCGCAAAATGTCAACCTTTACACACAGCGCTACTTTTAGCATCGATGCAGTCGCGATGCTTACGCGCGTTACTATCGATGCAGTCGCGATGCTAACGCGCGTTAGTATCGATGTAGTCGCGATTCAGAAGCTGGAAATTGACAAAAAATATGTATGAATATTGGCGACTGCATCGAAAAAATAATACTATTTTTCTTAGCAGTTGCTATTTAACTGCTGGGCAAAGGCCTCTCCCAAACTACACTGGCAAACCCTAACAAAGTACAGGGACGCATTGAGGTCCCTGTACTTGGTAAGGGTATGCCAGTCCTCAACAAATACTACTAGTATAAATACTTTTTAACATAATGAAGGCAAACTGAACCATAAGTTGTCTGTGGCTCGCATTGCACTGCTGCTGAAAAACGACCCTTTTTAAACGCCACACTTGGGGATAAACTTTTTGCTAAGTGTCCGATAGCGTAAGTGGGATAAAGGAATTGTTTTATTCAGCTTTCAGCCGGATAACTCTTTTCTGCAACTGTTGGCTGGATAAAAGTTGTGTGGAGATATACAGCCGGTATACTAGGGGACAAACGATTAGATATGAACGACATTACGCCTTATGAGTAATAACGATCACGGAAGAGTTATGATTTTAACAGTATGTATGTATGTGGGTATTTATTTGGGTACCTCATTTGCGGCTAAACTACTTGACCAATTTTGGTGAATAAGTATCAATCGATGCCTTATAGATTTCATAAAATAGGCTACCTTTTCTTTAAAAAAAAAACAAAATGGCGAAAGTAATACCAATACGTTGAAAGAAAAAAAGGACACCAGTACGTTGAAAGAAAAGAAATATAAATATATTTTTTTGTAATAGGGTTACTTTGATAATACTTTTGTTGCTACCCACCTAAATGTCTAATTGATTTATACCATCTGATACTTTAACGGACTTTTTTTCATAATGGAAATTCTGGAAATCTATTATATTAGATGAGCTTAAGTATGATTTCATTAACCCAAATCCCTCGTACCTTGGCTTCTCGACTAATCAATATTTCGAGAGCCTTCCCAGAAATTTCCCGTCAGTTTTTCATTTAGGCATAGGACTCACGTTCGCAATATCGCACAGTACGGATTCGATGTATCGAACTCCCCTACGACACAAATGAACGCCTTTTGTTTCGATAAACACAATATTCTGTTACGATATCCCGGATTCGGTTGGTAACCGGTTCTACTGAGTGTTCTGTTTTTTTTTAAATATGAAATGGGTTCGCTCTTGTCTCCAAACCAGATCACACATGGTTCAGTTAGACAGAGACGACGATGGAGCAAGCTCAACCAGAAGAAGCCTGTTCTATCTGACTTTGAACATTTTTGGGTTATACTCCTTTTAGATCTTTAAGGTCCATCCTCAATATTTTAGAAGCAGACATAATAGTAAAATCCTTAATGAATTTTTTTTTGGATTGTTATACAGTGGTTACCGGATTCAAATCTCGGTGATAAAATGCCTTATGTGTATTATAGTAAGCTAAAATTGTATGTAGATACTTTATCTGAAAAATAAGTAAGGTTTGTCATACATAGACGCACATAATTGTGTTAAGTTCGAGAATTCAAAAAATTCATTGAACGATTTACTTCATTAATGTTTTTTTGTTTTTTTTTCATTATTATGATATTATGGAAATCAAAAGGTACAAAAATAGATGTTGATTGACTGATTTGATCAGTAACGGAGTAATAAGTTTTGTACCTCTCTCCTCTATCTTTCGAATGGTTTTATCATTTACCCGAGGATCCCTAAATCTAAGGTGAAAGCCAAAACAAGCCACGTGACGCATCCAATATAATTCGACAAGACAAATTGGATACGAAATAAGACCCCACACGACTATTTACCTAACTCGATCACTATCTATTCGCTATTGACATCATCATGCATGACAGCATTTTCAAAAGTTCGATGTAAGCGCTTATTAAAATTACACAGTATTGACATCTTAGACTCCTTACACACTGCGACTTTTAGCCGCGATACTAACGCGCGTTTTGAAAACGCGTGACAGCATCGCGACTCACGCAATGAACAGCATGTCGATTCACTAAGCAAATGACAAGGCTGTCACCGAGAACGACAAGATAGTTTGATGATTTTCTTTTACTACAACATTGAGCAGCGCACTTAGAACCGTCAAGCTATTCTGAAATTCAAGCACGACGTCAAACACAGCAGTGATGTTGCCGTTAGTAAATTGACTCCCTGATTTAATTTGGCATCGATGCAGTCGCGCCTTAGTTAGTATCGCTGCAGAAGTGAGACTGCATCGATGCTAACGCGCGTTGTTAGTCCAGTAGTTCCTGAGAAAAGTGCGTTCAAACAATCAAACAAACTCTTCTGCTTTATAATATTAGTATAAATTTCGGAACTCTAAGCGCGCCTGCGCACTAGAGCGACAGCAGCGCGGTAGCAGCAGATGCCTTCACATTTACAGCGCGTCTGTCGCGCGACTGGGTCGTTCCCACTACACCCATTACCCATTTGCAGTGCGCTAATACGGGGATAGTATTACCACTGCAATGGGTAATGGGTATAGTGGGGCGGACTTGCGCGAATTACGCGCCGCTGCGGCGCTGCCGCCGCGCTGCCGTGTATAGTATGAAATTATCGGCAGCGCGACTGTCGCGCGTAGGTCGCGCTGCTAAATTCGCCCAAATATGAAAGCGCTCTAAGACCATAGATAATTTAAATTATCAAACAAGAACTTCAAAGCTTATAAGTTGGAAAAGCGATCGGGTTATGTAATATGCCATCCGATCTCCCTTGAGTGTGCCAAACGAACGCCGACATTGAGCACATGGGCTTACTTAACGATACGTACTAGTACCGTGATTTAAAACGGCAATAACCTACTGCTAATATACGGGTTATGTGTTACGTATTCCTGAAATACGCCCTTTGAGATCAGGGTAGCAAAGAAATAAGGGTTTAGAGAGTTATTTTATGTTTAAGATGCTGATACTTTCGAATTCAAGTCTTTAATACAGGTTCATTGTTTGTCTTACCTATCTTTTAATGATATTCAAATTGAGTAGGTAAGTGTTTTTTTACCTACTTAGGAGGCCTACAACGAAAATGAAATCCGTCATTACGATAATTGTTTTGCGGATGCTAAGAATTTCGTAGTATGGATTTCATACTAAAAATGTTTAAGATCTGAAAAGTGATAATCATAGAACGGATTTCGTATTAAGTTGTATGGAGTTTTTAAAAGTAGTAACCTAGATTTGAAAGAAACGAAAGTTTTACGATTAATAATTTTAACCTATAATCTGCCATGCTTATTTCTCGCATCGATTTTCAGTGAAGGCGGTTTGGCGGTCACGGGCCATCTTAACAGTTAGGCATAAGGCTGCGTTTCCACCAGAGATGTGCGAGGATGTGTAGCGAGGAATGTGTTTGTAAAGAACCAATAGAATCGCTTCATTTACCTCGCCTCGGTCAGCACAGCTCTGGTGGAAACGGCTCAGCGGAGCTAGGTTTTTGCGCATACAAAACAAGCGAAAAATGTGTGCGAGGGATGTGTACGAGGGATGTGTGCGAGGGATGTGTACGAGGGATGTGTGCGAGGAATGTGTGCGAGGAATGTGTGCGAGGAATGTGTGCGAGGAATGTGTGTTGAATAGGTTTGCGCATACACCGCACCCCTGTTGACACATTTCACAGCTTCGCAACGCATCCTCGCACCACACATTAATGCGCATTTTCACAGCTCCGCTACACATCCTCGTAGACACATTTTCATCGCACAGCTTTGGTGGAAACACCCACACATTTTCACAGCACAGCTAGACATCCTCTTACGACACATTTCCATCGCACATCTCTGGTGGAAACGCAGCCTAACCGACCAAAGATCAGGAGGTCTACTACGAAAAACGAAATCCGTCAATACGACTATCGTTTTTCGGATCCGTAACATTTTTAGTACGGAATCCTTACTACGAAATGCTTCGAATCCGCAAAACGATTATCGTGTCGACGGATTTCGTTTTTCGTGGTAGTAGGCCAGGCGCGGGACCAACGGCATAACGTGCTTTCCGGTACACGAAGGTGTCATTTCTGGATTCTTAGTTGTTTTTGAGTAGTTACAAAACCTCAGGAACTTTCCAATATGTATTAAATACAATCTTGACCTGATCGCGTACTGAATGCATCACTAATTACGGATATAATGACACGCATGGTTCGTTACTTCGCAACAATGACGGACAAATAACGAATTATAATTTGTATCTGTCACAGAGCAAAAGGCAAAATTATATTTGCAGGGTTTTATTTGAAAGGGTGACATTATTTTCATTGGAATTTTTATAGCTTGAAACGTGACATTTTTCACGGTTAAAATGTTTCAAAGTTATATAACATGTACAATTTGAAGAAATATACATTTATTTTTCTTTTCGTAGACGTAAAAATCATGATGGTAGTACAAGTGGGTTAAATAATCTACTGAAGAAAAGTTATGGAAATTCATTTCTAAGGTGGTAATTGCATCATGAATGAGAAAAGAAGTAATCGTCTTATTTTTACAGAACTCTATGAACTACTTTTGGGATTTCAATTCTGATGCAATCATTCTTGAACCCTCACGGATATGTTTATTAACATTATTTTGTTTACGCGACCTCCGGTGGCCTATGTATCCCTGAGCGTTTAATGTCAACCTACCTGAGCTTATAAACCATTTTTATCGTAACTTAAAACCCCTCAGGCGGGGCTTTGACGTTTTTATGCCTAACAAAAGCTGAGTCCTGCCATAATACGCTTTTGCCTTGTAAATTTCACGGTTGGTTGCAAACAAATTATCTTTGTAACGAGTACACTCAGATAGATAATTTGAAACACTGTTACGGCGCTCCTCTGAGGATGTGAGTGGATTATACTTAACCGGCAAAGCTATTAAGTAACTTGATCCCTATTGACTGCTATCGCCAAAAACTTCATGACAATAAGAATGGCTCAAATTACCTTACAGTTGAGGTAAGACCTCTGCCCCACAGTGGGACGTTACATGCTAACTTTACTTTTTTTAGGTAAAAAAATTACTTTTATTAACTTTTAGAAAGCTAAACGGTCTGTTTCTCAATTTATTGATAAGTTCTGGTTGGCCAGAAAGATACCTAGAGTTAAGCTAACCGGGGCTTGCTCAATTGGGCCTAATAGCATTTGATATTGCTAAAAGCAATCTTATCGAACAATCTTGCTTGAAAGTCATCATCATCCCTGGGTGTCCACATAGCCTTCACCATGATTTTCCACAGCGCCAAGATGCAAACGGTCTGCATCCAGTGTGATCCTGCTATCTTTACGAGCTCGCCTGTCCATCTTGTCGGTGGACGTCCTACTCTATCTACGTCTGCTATTTTTCTTGTGGTTACTCTATATCAGACACAGATTGCAATTGCATCCAAGTTAGGTAATATAACCCTGGAATATCATGTTTCAATGAACTTAAGTTTGTAACTATATTGTTTGATTTTTTATTCAGTGAGCTCAGAGACTAGAGATAAAAGGAATTAGGCTTATTTAGAAGTGCTTTATGCTATAAAGTTGGAAAGTTACAGAAATTTAATGTTTTAACCAGAGGTTTTATCTAATAACTTAAACTCTTTGTAAAAATTACACACCGAAAATGTTGAACAAAATTCATATTTTTGGTAAGTCTAGTCTGGTAGATGTTAATTGTTATTGGTTTATGACGCTATTATCTATTATAAGTAAACCAATTCGCCTAGCTAGGTTAAGTTACAAATGTTAATTTAGAAAGTTTTTTTTTTACCTTTGGGTGAGCTAGTTTAACAAAACAAAATTAGAAAAAGTCGCTTGCGATGGTACGGCCATAACATGAGGCAAGCAGTAGATCACCCAGTTAAGAAAGTCCTAAATATCCTGAACAAATCCAGAGGCCGAGGCAGATCACCCGCCACCTGGCTAGCCAATGTGCTGAGAGATCTGAAGCGAGATAACCTACGTACCCAGACAACCCAGAACAGAGCTCTTTGGCGCAGATGTACTAGGTGACCCGACCCCAGATGAACTTGGAATAAGGGCTGGAAATGATGATGAATGATGATGGGTGAGCTAGTCATACTTTCGTTACTATAGTGATCATCACCTCGTCAGATCATCCACCGTGGTTTACCAAGACGGGCACGACCTTCAGAAATGAAGATACGACTGAGAAAAGAGAAGAAGAGACTATAGTGATTAAGAGATTGTCAATTGGTTACGGTATACTCTAGTATGCAAGATATGTGGGGTCAATCCTTGCCACACACACAATGTCGACCAATTTTGTTACATAAATCATTGATTATAACTTTTGTGGAACTCCTTATCTCTGGCTATCAGGCAATCAAAATCTATAACTGTTATTAAAAATCTGCTTAAAGAACATCTACTCTCTTCAAAATAGTTCCATCTACTCTAATGTATTGGACAAATTCCTATTATAAATTAGAAAATTACTGAAAAAAACTTCTTAAATCAACAATAAACACAGGCCTTATAAGCAAACGTAGCAGATCAAAAGTGCCCCATCCCATATGCCATCAAAATAAAATCTCGACATTTAACCACTGCACCGCAGTACATATCACGTACAGTGCCACGTGGCCTCACCTTGAAAAGCCTTCCGGAGTTATCACGTATCTCCGGACCGGTGCCGGTTCCGTCGGTTTGATAGAGTACCCTCCTTTTTAGGGTCCTGTGATGTATTTTTGGATGTGGAATGGATGAGTGAAGGGTTAATAAAATGCTAGCGACTTTTAGATGTAATATATGAAGTAAACTTTTGTAGTGGGCAATCAGTTTCTTTATGTACTTTTGAAGGAACAATTGCATTGCGAAGCAATTGGTATGATTTTATGTACTTTTAGAGGGTTAAATTCAGGAATAAGATGCTGTGGTTTTTTTTATTCTAGGCTAAGCAGATATTTGACCTCGATCGCACCCGGTGTTCAGGTGTAGATGAGGTCTAGGATGTAGCATATCTGCTTAGTAGCAGCCTGTTCACTCTTGCCTTAGAGAGATTATTATCGATGTAAATTTTTCGACCCGGGATTCGAACCTAAATCAGCAAGCTAACCGTTACACCAACAAGGCAATCACACTGTTCAATAGTTCAATAGTGAAATAAAGCTTTAAAAACCGCTTATTATAACTGAAATCATCGAGAATTCTAACTTCCTTTATTCTATACAATGCATTACTCAACCTTCATAACTCGTGACATTTCCGCAAAAACACTAAGATAGTACCATCAGCAAAACAAACTGAATCCCATGTGTGCAGTGCTGTCCACATAACACAAGCGCTTTGAATGGTCAGCAAAAACGCGCGCAATAAATCTACGCCGTTAACAACAGTTTTGCACTTATTTTGCTGTCGGTACTGAGTTATTGAGACGTCCACCGCGGAAGTTGTTTTTCATTATTTTTGTGATACGTTAATGGATCGGTTTGACATAACGTTGAACGTTCATTTGAAATATTAAAGCTTTATTTGTAAAAAATATAAACCATCTAGCTGACTATGTCATTTTTTAAATTATTTTAATAACAACCAAAATGCCCACTTCAAGTGGACCAATTGCGCCGGCTAGAGTAACCATCTAAAGCTTAGTTTCACAGTAATAGCTAGGAATCTAATAACAACAGAATAACATTAACATTGATATATATTTTTTTAATGGACACCAATCACATACATTGTTCTGATCCCAAAGTAAGTAGCTAATGCACTTGTATTATGGGTATCAGACACACCGGTGGTACCACAACACCCAGACAAAATTATGATTTCTACATTGACCCGACCGGGAATCGAACCCGGAACCTCGGAGAATGAGATAACTCTTTATTGCACATCACATAGAATTTTTACAAATTGGTTAAAAAGAAATGTACGGGATAATGACTCAACCCAGGATTACCTCATCCGAGTCCGCGTATAGGTATGGCCTTAAACTAGTCTAGACTTTTTTAATCACAGCCTTCTTGTTATTGTAGAATACAATATTAATAACTAGCTTTTGCTCGCGCTCGTCCGCGTTCCGACTTCACTATTCCGACTTCTTTCTCCCGTTATTTACACATTTACCACTATATCTTTGCTCCTATTGGTCGTAGCGTGATGTTATATAGCCTATAGCCTTCCTCGATAACTGGACTATCCAACACAAAAAGAATTATTCAAATCGAACCAGTAGTTTCGGAGATTAGCGCGTTCAAACAAACAAACAAACTCTTTAGCTTTATAATATTAGTATAGATATAGATATTAATAAAACAATTTAAAAAGTTCTACCAGTAATAAGAAAGTTATATCTTATCTATTTTGTCCTTTAAATGGTACATTCAGGTAAGTGCCACTTAAGCTCTGTAGTAGTAGTAGGACGTCCTCTCGTTAGGCGCTCGGGCTGTGTATAAATCATTTTATATGGACATAAGCGTTTAATGCACCCCCAATTAGGGGTTGCTTTAGATAAAGGTGGAGCTTGTTAGATAGCGTTTTAGGAAACTATGATTTGGAACTGTATTTACATCTAGAATATATTCCACGGCTAAAAATAGTAACTAGTTCTACTTGAAGGCGATTTTAGATAAGTGGTATGGATGTGCTTCGATTTTAGGTACAGAAAAAAATAAGATTGGTCATATCAAGACATCAAGCGGATATTATTAGACAGTTGAAAATGTGCTTTCATCTTTAGACGTTTATTAATCATTTATAATCACTATTAGCCAAAAGGAGATCTTTATTACTTACATATTAAAAAGTGTATACGCCAATGAGTAAAGCGACTTAAATTGAGCCTTTAATTCATTTTCGACGCAGATTGCCTTGTCGTTGTCGACTTGCAATTTAATTCGCTTTACCATCGACATGCTGAGAAAAAGAATGGAGTAAAGTCAAACTAAAGATCCTTGGTATAGTATTTTTAATGTTGACGTGATGACTGCGTTTAGTTAGACATGGAGTTACATAAATCCTAGATACTCCTAGATAAATTTAATTTACTTAAACTGGGCCTGCAACTACTTTGAAGTCGCTCTCAGTGAGACTCCGCCCTGAGTATTAGCTACGGTGAGTCGGCGAGGCACAATTTGTGCTCAAGTGACGATCCTTCCCATTTCGAACATCCACTAGGCCTTACATATCACACACCTCACATAAGGTCCAATTTTGTTTTAACTCTTCAACATCATCGCCTTAAGGCAACGAGATAATACTCAGTTTTGCTTGGCTTTATAGTTACGAAGGGTCACCTGAAATTTTGACCGACCTTAACAGTCAAATATGAGGGTCTGTTGTCAAACACCTTTGATATTTTAATAAGATCCTTCTCAAGGAACGGTAAATCTGTCGTACCTTTCTGCTACCTGGAGTCATCGATTTTGAGGTTTTTTTTCTGATTTTTTGCATCATACTAAACATATTATTCTTGTAAAGGTTGCGTCATTTTATTATACCATGATAAGTGCTAGCTAACCGCTTAAAACCAGTCACCTAAAAATATATTGGCCGGCCTACCAATCGTATGTATAGTTAAACCACTAGCCGCGCTTTCGTCTCCTCCCGCACCCCTGCGCCCCGCGGGTGAGTTCTTAATTTCGCGGTGTACCTATAGTAGTAGTACATTCTAGGTTCTGATGATGACGACTCGAAAATTTTGTGTAGGTAATAATACAATTTTATACGGCTTTGAAAACAAATAAAAAAAACTTGTTGTTGAGGATAAGTAAAACCAGGGCTTTTAATGTTTCACTATTGAAGTTTATTTTCCGACTAAAGTATAAAAACAATATTTGACGTATTATAAAAACACTTGAATTTTAAATAAGGAAAACCAAACAAGAAGGTATTATTATACCTTTGGTGATGCTGGTCACCAACACTTGTAATGGTAAATTGTTTATTTATATGTAATCGCTAGACCGAAGCATTTCAGCTATTGGCTTGTAAGGCACTTTCAATCAATTGATTTTCAATCTTGTTTACTCAGCAATTCATTCATAAAAAAGTTCAGAACCGAAAAAGCAGAATGTTATTCAGCCACGTTAAAAGGCCAAAAGCTAAAAAGTTCAAAATCAGACCAGCACTACTTTTGGCTTTGCTGACTATTCGAGTGGAAAAACTCGCTGGTTCTCGGTAAAATGTTTTGCGTAAGGCCACCCATGGTAACTAAATATGTTTAACTTTAAAATGGTTGGATGCAGCGGGTCGGACTCTTTATAAAGGAATGAAACAAAAGCATAGATTTTTTGGCATCAGTTTTTAAGAATTTTTATTTTTATTTTTTATGATGTTCCTTGTAGCGAACATTACTTTATACTACTGGAGTCAAAAGAATTGTCTCAGTAGTTTGGGAATCTTCACAGAACAAAAAAACAAACATAAATATTATAAGCTTAATTGTTAAATTTTTGAGGTTTTAATTATATTTTTTATTTTTTTCCAATTTTAGGTCAATTTATAGCTTAATTTTACATCTGACATAATATGTTTGTAGGTTCCAGACATTAATATTTGTTATTTTTACCTATATGTATGAATGTATGTATGTTTTAGTTTCTTTTGTTCTCTTTTTCAATGTACACTCATGTAAATTAAATGTCAAAATTTTTTACACAACTGCAATGCGACACATGAGCATCTTGCATCAAAATTTCAAAAGGTCGTCTAACTCCGATAGTCTATTAGTGGTCGCTCCTGGCAGAAGGTCACACAAAAACGACAGATCACGCCTTGCATAATTCATCAGCGAGGGATGGAAGTGGATAATAAAGACCTGAGGACAAAAACTCCAAATCTGAGACCCCGGTATAAATACGACGTAATGAAGCGAGGTATTCCGAATAAACTTGGCTGTCTCGTGATTTTTTACCGAATTATGAAAATGTTTGCGTTGATTTTTCTTAGGAGATGGGATTTAGATGAGGGTATTTTTGTACTTTATAAAGGTCTTTTTTCACAAAATTACATTATTTTACTTTAACTTCATGTATTTACATGGTCTGTTCAAAAAAAAAATACGAGGTCTTTCTAGCAAGTAAGTAGGTAGATTATTAGGTACATTTTGAGCTGCATATTGTAAGCTAATAAATTCCTGATGAGAGACAACTATCGTCCGTATGCAACGTTTTTACCCGACTGAATCCCAAAAGAAGCGATATGTTTTATAAACCTGGTCCACTCTCCCACTTCAAACATATCGTAAATGTATACAATATAGGTGTTATAGTCTATCTACCTCAGATTTCACACCCGGCCTGTCAACCCAAGTTAATAGTGGAGATTTGGACGTCACTGGCGCATGTTGATATTATATCAATGGCTTGTCAATCATAATAATGCTTTGATGTGAGCTCGGATCGCTGGCTCGGAAACCGGGAAAGACTAATGTATTGGTTATTGCTCATTCGATTCAACGTCTTGAGATGCAGGGGCTTGTGAATGCATGAACCTTGAAAATATGTTTATTTTTGGGGACGTATATTCTATGTAATTTGCACTTGTATAAAGCAACTGTGACTCAGTGACAGACGAGGAGACGTATATTCTTTTGGTGATCGTGCTTATTACACTTCAACGTTTTTTTATTTGTAAATAAAACGTTGTATGAAGGATGCAAGTTAAATGTTGTTTAAATACAATTTAAAGTTTAAATAAAATAGAAGTAACATAACTATTAAAAGTCTAGAGCAGTAGAATTTCCTCTCACACCTGCCAAGTGCCAAATATAACCAAATTAAGGGCCCACCTAGTTCCACTTAGACAAAATCCTATAAGTCTTATGATAAATAAGTAATTTCGATTACTCTAATTAAATACATAGCATTAAACGTTGACCATTTCGACATATAACGCAAACTGCATATGCACAAAGCAACGTCAAAGCGACTATGATTGACGCCCATCAAATATGCAGCGTGCCCGAACGCCATATCGGCTAGTTGGAATTGAAGTATTTTTTATTCAGAACCGTTTGAATAGTCAGCCTTTACCCTCAGAATGTTGGGAGCGATATCACAATTTTCGACGACATGTTTTTTCTACCAATTCTCCAAAAAGATTCGATTTAACTCCTGTATGGCATCTACATTTTTGGGCTCAATACTTACATTTAGCTAACAGTGATAGACTTCACAGCTTGAGGTTATATTCTTATTTATTAAAAGACTTTATTGCACAAATCATAGTGTACAAAGGTGGACTTATTGCTAAAAGCATTCTCTGCCAGTCAAACCTTGAGGTCATGCAGAGAGTCGTATTTTACTTTTAATTTTAAAATTGTCTAAAATATTCTTCCTCCTAATAAGTCTGATATCGTTTTAATTTCTTGTGTTATTTTGTCTTTCATAAAGTAGACTACGACAATTATACGATTTATAATCTCGTTAAAACCTTTTTTTTTAAATCGCTTCAGTCCACTTTCCACCCCAGCACTTCACACTATCTCCATTACCTCTCATGTAGCGTATTCTATTTCCATTAAAAATATAGGGTATGAAAAACTCTCCTGTATTCTACCATCCATGTTCATTACACACCTTTTCAGCGCACATAGTTCATAGCTGACACTTTTAATCTCACACTATCCCTTCACACCCCAAATTTTTAATAAACCCGCACGACAGTATAGTTTATATACTGGCAACACCGAGTACAGGGAGGTATTTGGACCCGAAATATGGCCCCGCAAAATGCCGGCTGGCCTCTAAAGGGCACCTTACTTCCCTTGTCACGGAGGGATATTAAAAAGGGTGCTAATGTCAAGGAGTTAAGAAGGAAATGTCTAGTGTGGATAGGACCTTAAATATTGTCAGAGAAGGACATCTTTGGCAACCATCATAACCTAACTACTATTGCACATCGAAATGATTTATTGAACTTTTGAACTAACAGATTCACATCATTTGTTCTTTATAAAGAACATCGGTCTTACCCTCATCCTGTCAATTAAATTCAATGTTCAGTATTTTAGGGTTTCACGTATTTCTGAAGCAGTAGAATTGTTTTAGGGTTTTTGTAAAGACTTAAGATGGTGTTGCCACATCCAAACCCAATTTTACCTCCAGCCTAAGCCGCAGTATGCTCTACTCCCGTCGCGAGTAATAAACCTGCTTTCCTCCAAAAGACGTCTGCTTATTTAAACATTTCCCAACGGCTAACGTAACGGCCGCGCCGGAATTACCCATGAAATATGGTAATTCGCGCAATTTCGGGTAATTCGCTTGTTTTGGTACCCCGTTTTGCATTTATCGCTGACGGCGTGGACAGGTCATAAGTTTTTAAGCAAAGATACGGTTGCAGTTGAAACGGCTGAAGTATATTTTTGGTACAAAAAGTTGCTGTAAACGTCAGATTCAAAATGGTAGAAAAGTCTGACTGACGTACTCTGTTTTTTTTTTCGTTGTGCCTATCTCTTAGATCCTGGACTAGATTCCCAGCTGGTCAGATCAGATGATAAGTGTAAAGTATGGTATGTAATCAGTCAGGTATCAAACGACTGCCGGGAGTCGCATAATAATGAAATTTTTATTGTGTCTCGTTCACTCATACTTGACGAGTTAAAAATAAATCATTTCGTCAAAAAGGAAGGTCAAGATCGTTTACAATATTCGCCAAGCAAAGAAAAACTTTATTTGATTGTTTTAATTCTTGTTCTTTGACTTCTCACTTTCAAATCAGGGCAATGTATTTGATGTTGTTGAATTCATAAACTCTGAAAAGTATTCGTTACCACACAGCTATGCGATTGAAGAGAGTTACCCCAATTGACGGTTTCCCTTTAAAAAATGTTCGGCAATTTAACAAGCCTAAACCTCGAAGAAATAAATAAAGGCTTTCACAGAGGTCCATTAGGCCTAGAGTCTATTTATGTTCAAAAGGCGCGAACCCTTTAACAAAAAAAACATTCAACAGCTAGGAGGTACTCTAACGAGAAAAATAATAGCCCACCATTAATTAGAGAATTTTCGCCGGATTCGTCCGGGTGTAGACAGTGTTATGTCATAGACGCCGCTTGACCAATGTCGCTGAGTTGCAATTGTAAACATGTCCTTGGTCTCATGTCACCAAGCATTTTATGTATCGTCTATACTTATGGGCCAACGTTATCCAATATTTTTGAGGCTGAACAAAGCAATGAATAATGTTCAGTGGGATCGCCTGCTACAACTTACTTAAATTGTATTTATGTTTTACTTTAGTTCATATATTCGTTTTTTTGACCTTAACAACTTTGGGCCGTTTTATGTATTTGCTTTTTCATTCTTTCAAAGCATGATCATTTAAGTACTTTCCTTGCTGTAAGCGCAGTATCTTTTACTTCATGAAACTCTATAAATCGTTATTGTCAGTTCAGTCCTTGAACTGTGAAATTCATTGCATTACACCAAGTCCACCTTCAATTGTTTATCCTCTAAAATAATCGTAGGCAATTGTTAGGGTCCTAAGATAAATAATATATCAATGATAAAAGTGGACTGTAATTTCTGGTAAGTAGATAGTATCGCGCCTATATGGGAGGAACGCGTCCGGTGCCGCTGAAGATCGTGAGAGTGAGTGAGAGACAGCACCTACGACTGTGCTCGCGCCGCTGGTGCGCACGATGAGGGCCGAAGTTTCCCGACGGTTCACGACGACGCCAACACAATTCTTATCACAGAATTCGTTTGATCGTAGACTGTAGGCAGTATTTACTGCATAACCATGCCTTCTATAAATCTAATTGGTCTTCTATTCAGACAGACACAGTCGTAAATTGAAAGGAAAAACAGGAGGAACGTTTATCGCTGCAATGGGAAACATCACGGCGTGAGTATGGTGATGTATGGCGCTAGGATTGTTTTATAAGCATCGTTTCCTGTTGATGTGTGTATGTTCAAGACGAGCATACAATCGGTGGAGTTTTAAAAGTACATGTAATATAAATAGATGAATATAAATAGCGCCAGACAACACACCAATTGTCGTGGTTTCGACCTAAGGAATTTTCTTCCTTGTGCTACGAATACCAGACAACGATTGGGACCCGTATCTGCTGGCATAGTATTCAGAAGCGCTGACCACTTCACCAAACATGTTGTACAAAATATGTTATTTCAAATGGCTTGGATGGATGGCCTATCTTTATATTACACAAGCGTCTCCGCGACTTCGTCGAAGACTTTTGATTTTACGGCATTCTTGTAGGTCGTCGCGTGATGTTTTAAAGTCTTCCCCGATAAATACTATGCTAGCTATCTAATATCTGTTTCAAAGCGATCAACAGGATGCTAATTAGTACGTATATGAAAAAAGTTCACCGATCGAATTTTCTTTTTCAAAGAAAATACAGTTATTCCTTTATCCGGGTCACGATTTCTACACTTGATTTCTTTCGTGCGGTGTTTTTTTTTACGTAGATATATTACTTGATTTTTTTTCGGTAAAACAGTGATACTCGTAATCGAATTACCACACGAAATAAGTTCGATCATGCGAGAATCGGCCTCGGTCCTGATATAAACATGGTTAAACGAAACAAACGCTTTATTACTTGAAGACCCGGCGAGCTTCATTTTTTTCCAACGAAACCTAATAAATTTATCAAAATGGTAGGAGAAAAATATTAAACGTAAAGTGACGGTATTTGCGAATTTTGTGTCTAGTGTTCTTAGGTAGCTACCTGACCACTTCCAAATAAATTAAAAGTACTTTTGCAAACTAAATAGCCATTCATATTGAAACAACGATAAAATGTACAAGGGCGCCATTAGGGAGTTGTTACAAAAATTAATTAATCCCGCCCATTGCGAGTTTTCCTGTTTCCGTTATTAATGTAAAAAAAGTCCGTTCCCTTCGTTATTAATAGAGGCTGAAATGATAATCTCTAAATAATTGTTATGGATTGCTATGATGCTGATTGGATAACAAATCTGTACCTAAGCGTAACAAATGAGTTGCTGAGATGAAGGTTGAAAATAGAATAGAATAGAATTGAATAGATTTTTCATTATTGCTTTCTTGTTTATTACGTTATAAATAGAAATCATGGAAGCTTTAAAAACCAACTACTACTACAAAAATTGGACACCAGTCACATACTGTTCTGATCATAAAGCTAAGGCACTTGTGTTATGCAAATCAGAAACAACAGGGCACCATAGCTCCCAGGCCAGAAACCAAAATTTCCTTTATTGACCCGAATGTGACTCTAATGTTCTATTAATGATTTGGTAGGGACATTGTATTTGTATTTGACTGCATAAATTCGCTAAGTACTAGTTACCTACTCTTCTATACCTAATTTACACATGTTTTAATTAAAATTCATTTATTTCTGCCTGCAGACTCACTTGATAGGACGCAACATTCAACTTTTGCTTTATTTGATGCATATAGCTTATTCTTAGTCTTCATCTCTTCCTCTCTTCCTTCTTACTTCTATTCTTCCCTCTATTATCGTTCTGATGAAACTGTCGTGTCGTATCGAGTGTCCCAGCATTCTCCCTCTTCTACTAGTTTTATTAGTAGAGTTTTATTAGTTTTCTCTTTTCCTTTACAAAGTTCAAGAGGTCAAGAGAATGGCGGAAGAGCGTAAAGAATGAAAAATGATGATGATGATGATGATGCAGACTCATTAGGAGCACTTATTAGTACAATCAAAATACAGAACTAGTAAAAAACTTGAATTACAATATATTTTAACTGAGAATTATTTAGCTATAGCAAAATTGACGACAACTTTAGCTATAAAGTCACAAAGTACTAAACAGTCAAGTTAAACTCAAACAAAGGAATTTGAAACATAAATAAAACCGTCCAGAGTTTCAAAGAAACATTACTAAAAGTATTTGGGAATTTAAATGACTGCTTTAAAAAGTTCTTCGTGTAATTCAATTCTCAAAAGTCAAATACTTTTTTAAGTTTCTGAATTTATTTTAGTGTCGCCCCAATGAGATCTTGATTCACTTGTTAACTTTTCTATTTTAAAAACCATCTTATTACTTACTAATCCATGACCAATCTTTATATACATAAAAGAAAGTGATGTTAGTTCCACCACTTATAACTCGGAAATGGATGGATCGATTTTCATAATTTTTGTTTTGTTGGATTTGTCATCGCTGCGAATAGGATTATAAAGGAATAACATGTTCACCTATGAGATTTTTTTAAATAAAAACGAAAAATATCTAGATACCCTCAGTAATCCATAAAGCCTAGGTATTGTAGAGAGAACAGTTACATTATTCAAGAGATTTCAATAAAACAACACTATTATTAACGGATTTTCTCATTTCTTCAAAACATCCTCATTTGCCATTCATGAGGTGGCGCAAAGCTTTATCTGAATAAATGAATTTTGATGAAAGCAATAATACCTTTGGTAATACAGTTCGATGACAAAAATGTATTAAAAACACCTCTTTTTTCATACGATAAACAAGAACCTAAATGGGGGTGAAAAGGTTTAAACAAACACATTTTACTCAAAAAGCATTTGCATTGTGCTGGAAGTCTGAAGCGAGATTTTTGACATTTCGCGTAGACAAATTCAATATTCTGATTTTCTGCTGCATTGAATATCCTTATAAACCTACGTAGCTAATCTTTAATAAATATTAAAAAATATATATTTAAGTTTGATTCAAACATCCTTCTCAATTTTGTCTCAGATTTTTTCGAGCGCCACCTGGTGGTTTTACAGGGAACTATGTCGAGACTTCCGCACCTGGTAAAAACTTATAACTGTCTACCTAATAATCATCTTATTACCTATGTGCCTATGTGGAAGCATTTCTTATGTGTTTGTTATGTCTTTTTCGGGTTTTTATTTTAATCCAACTGTGGCAAAGCCCAATAAAATGATTTTAGCAGTCCATGTATCTATGTATGTGGGTTACACATTTGCTGACTACTAAGCCGATTTTGGTGAATGAGGTATTAATTAATGCCTTATTATAGTCCGGGTCACATGGGCCTTTAGTTAAAGCTGAAAAAAGTTAGCAGTTATTTAACAGTTTGTATAACAAATGAAAGAAGATAGAATTCTGAATACTAAATGTTTATTCGAAGTTGGGTTGCAGTTATTTGAACTTTTAAATAAACATTTCACATCGTTTCTTTTTCACCCAACAGGTATAAATTTAAATTACTCTGACACTTGCACTTTTTGTGTATATAAACTTTATTAAATTACCTTGAGTTCTAATGCATAGCGAACGCAAATTCAACGATTCGCATTCGAAAAAATGAAATATTCGTTGACAGGATAAACTGAATTTTGAAGCAGCCCTAAAGAACGGGAGACTCCTGGGAAATTCAGGTTGTGGTCTGAAGATGCTGAAATTTTCATAAGGTGGAAGCTCCAATCTTGGTAAGATGGTGCAGGGATGAATGAATGTGTTATCCTGCGCACGTCATATTTCTTGGAGATTTTCTTTTGAAAAATGCTGGTAGGTAGGTCACTTCAAGGTGAATCCGCATATCAATATTTAAGTCAGCCGGTTTCCCAGTGGTGCAAGGCTGACACAGTTTTATCTGTCAAACACCAGGTGGCAAAGCTGAGACAAGACTCGAATAAAGCTTAAAAAATTACAAATATTTTTGAGTTATAAATTACTTTTGTTTCTAAATATTTAGTTTTAATAATTTTTTTAATATTTACTTTGCTGATTCCAGCGATTCTGATATGATAGCTGAAGTCTTGAACTAAACAAAAGATACCGCAAATACTCCTACTATAACTAGTTTTTCAACCAAAAATAAAAGACGCAATTTCGGTCTTCATCACAGTGGAAGAAAAATAAATAAGCGGAATATGAGCGACAATGTTATATTGCCTAAAAATTAAACTTTTGAAGCGACGCGCGTTGGAAGTACCATTAAAGTTATAAAAATCGAATTCAGATAACCATCATTATTGGTGCACTCACGTTACAACAATCGCCCGACATTGTTATACAATCCGAACGAAAACTTTCTCGATCCACCGAACTAAACTTCTTATCCTTATTCCATTCGTTTAAGGTGCATTTTCGAACGTAAAACCCTATTTGGATAAATGTAAAAGAATTTGTATCGGGGTGACTGAAACAGTAAGTGTTAGGTTTAAACAATGCCCTAGAGAGGGAACGAGACAGAATGTGTCTTTTTAGTTTCGATTTAAACTTTTAGAGGTAAATGAGACTTTACTTTAGTTCTTGTAGTTCTCGTAAATGCTTTCATAGTTTTGCTTTTGGAAATAAAGATTTTAATGCAAACTTAGTAAATGATAAGAGAAAGGGTTAATTAATTAGTAAACCTAAAGGCAAATAAATAAAAAGTGAACATTTTCTGGCCCTATAGGTGTAATAAATGATTAAAATAAAATATTTGGCGTAACGGTATTGTCCTAATTTGTATATTTTTTGCCTTTGTAATGTTTATTTTTGAATAATTGCAAAAAGATGGGTAGAATTGGATTTTGATAACAATTTAATTTATTCTGTGATTTGACCAGAATTACTTTTTGCGGGGTAGACAAAAAAAATATATGACGTAGGTAGTTAGTTGTCAATCGTTACTCCGCTCGGTCGGAGCTCCGCGAATTTTAAGTTACATATTAGTAATTATGTTTTTTAGTGATTAATTGTGCTAAAAGTGAAAGTGATAAGTGTACCTTGTGCAAAAGTGGACTCATGAGTGTGATGGGTGTGTATTGGAAACGGCTCATCTGTCATTTTCCAGGCGAAATACTAAGGTACAAAACCTTAATTATATATTTTATACTTAAAAATGAATCCTTATTTAATGAAATACAGCTGAACTATTTATTAAACTAAAGATTTTATCCATAAAAACCTAAGATCAGTCTGCCAGAAAATGTCATCACATGGTAGGAGTCAAGAGTGAGTGGAGCATAACAGAGTAATCTTCATAGACAGCGGACCATGCAGGCTGCGAGAGCATTTACATCGTGTAAAAGTAGCGCTTATTATTTACGTACTGACAAATTATTTTAAATAAATACTTTTTAAAAGATTGTACGACTTGTATTTGTTGTATAAGGTAATTCTCTGCTGTATTTTAATGTGAGGAGTGGGTTTTTATAAAGAATATAGTTATAAAATTTTTGAGGAATGCTATGGGCTGTAACAACTTTTTGTTTATGATTTTTAGAGCTTTTTAAGTTCGTGGTTGTCAGTTAGGGAGGAGTTTTCTTAGATACTAAGGGTTTAAAAGAATAATAAACTTTGCATAAGATTTTATAGAAGGAAGAGAAGTAGAAAGTGATTATGATTATATATTAAAACTCAGTATTAAGAAGACTAAACTATTGATTGTCTCACGCGCAGATTTACCCAATATCATAGTCTAAATCCAATTGTTAAGATCATCTTTAAACCGTCTAAAACTTTTCCACAATGTTTTCAGTAACTTTGTAATAGACAGCCAGATATTAGTTCAAGTTCCAGATACAATATCCCTATTAAAAACGGATACCTATGAACTCTTCTATTATCTTACCTCTTATCTTCTATTGTTAACATATTAGTCCATTTGTTCAAGTGCACTAGCCCATTCAAAGACAGCATAAAGGTGCGTCTTGAAGAAAGCAATTTAGTTCCGGGATAAGCAAGTACGGACAACACGTCAACCTACACACTACTGTATCTTATGCAGTGGTAATAAAGATTATTTTATAACAAAAATGTGTAGTGTGTTGTGCTGGTGGTCGTTGTTCTAATTGGTTCTAAAATGGCCGCCCGCACCTTATTATTATCATAGAGAAAATAATATACTTTACTTTATCTTAACATTAGGTGTTGGTTCAGATATCACAAAATCGTGTCTATTATTCTGTATTTGGTGTTTAAATATGTATAAATATAAAAAAGATATGCGCCAGACAATTTTCTTTATTGTATAACGAAGTACCAGACATCGATTGTTCGACGATACAAATGTTTTTATTTATTTATTTATACTTTATTGCACAACCAAAAACTGTACAAAAGGTGGACTTAATGCCGTATGGCATTCTCTACCAGTCATACCTTTGGGCTAAGCAGAAATGATTGTGGGCGGTGCGACAAAGAAATGTATTTAGCCATTAATAATGTTCGTGCTCATCACACTAACTATTGCCCCTTGCGGGATTCGAACCCTCGACTATTGGTTCAGTAGTCAAGAACGCTAACAACTGCACCAATTGCGTCATCAAATGTACTTATTTAATAAATTTTTTTTATTCTGTTCAAAATAAGTTAAAGTTCAGTTCTTAAGACACTTTTGCCGATAAATAAAATTAATATAATATTTCCATGAATATTTAAAAAAAATATGACAATAACGAACGATGATTAAAGTCTTTCCAGTCACTGTATTAACACTGTATTAAAAATATTAATTTTTCGTTTAATTATCTTCATATTTTTTAATCCATCCAAAGGCCTTGACGGCCCACTGTAGTTGCATTCCCAATGATACAATTAATTAAGGTATTTTATAAATTATATTTTGTAAAATGAAATTATTCTAATCCAAACAAAAAGCCACAGATTTTAAAAACAGACAATACATTTTTTTCCCATGAAATGTCACTCAAACAGTACTATTTGGCGTTTTGATTCTCCTAATTATAGCTCGAAAACATTATTCTGTCATTATTGTTATGGTTTGTGACTTTTGTAAGCTTAATTGAAGGCAATTGTAAATGATTATACAGTAGCGTAAAATAAGGTTTTTGACTGGGTATTAAGAGGCGGGAAACCTTCGGTTCTTAAACTGTTGTGTGGAAAGTAAGAGGGAACCCAAACCAACACACTATAATCCCAAATTTAAAGTTGAAAAAGAACTCTACCCTCAAGAGCCTAGCTCTTTAATTTGATGAATATAAAAAAAATATATAGGCCTATTCTCGGATAAGGATCGTAATATAGGATGTTTCTTATTTTTTTATGTTTATAATTTTCAGGTTTTTTAATGTATTAATCTATCGTTACTACTATCGGTAATACTATCGTTCAAGTTAATAGATTAGTTTTTATTAATTTCGTCTTTGTAGCCCCCCATCAAAAGTACATTGTTACTTAAGTTCGTGAATTATCTATTCTTATGTTAGATTAGATACTAGTTAACTCAGTGAACTTTGTTTCGTCCCAGCCCCGTCCCGTCCTTGCCCCGTTTTATAGTAACTATCCTATTCGAGGCCTAGACAAATCCAACAAAGTAAAAATCATGAAAATCGGTCCACCCGTTCTCGAGTTATAAGTGGTGTAACTAAATCTATTTTTTTATAGTAGAAAAAGATGCGGCAACCGAGCTTTAAAATTTGTATTCAGTTGCAAGTTTTCCACCAGTTTTTTTCGTTAGTTTCTTTTGATTCATAGACGCTTTATCACAAACCGTATCATATTTTATATTTCACAGTTACAATTCTAAAAGCTAACTGCCCCGAACATCGAACCAGTACTAAATAACCACCAATAACACAACGTCCTGGCACCAAGCCAACTTTTGAGATACGGCTACCAGAGATTGTCGCCCGCATTCACTGTCCCTTTTCTTCTAACTGAGAAGGAAAGAGACGGAAATATCCGTGTAACCCAGTAAGGTTTGGACGTTTTAATCTTTCACGGTTTGGAGATTTCGATCGCAATTTTAAGGGATGAGAAGAGGTTAAAGAGAAGATTTTTAAGTCTTTAAAAATATTAGTATCGCTCGTGTTTAAGGATCGGTGTAAAATACCCTAATTTTCTTCTATCTAGTAGATATAAGACCCACGCAATGAAAAATATTACTACCCAATCCTTGACATTCGTGACAATCCCTCACGGATGTGTTACCGACATTATTTTGTCATATTATTATTTTGTTATATTATATTATACACGACCGCTGGACGGCCTATCTTAATAAATAACTGGGTTTAAAAACGTAGCGTAGAACGTCCACAGACAAGATGGACAGACGACTTTGTAAAGATCGCAGGATCACACAGGATGCAAACCGCTCACAACCGGTCGCTGTGGAAGTCCATTAAGGAGGCTTACGTTCAGCAGTGGACGTCCTTTGGCTGATGGGCTTAAAAGGGTAAAACCAGTTTTTTTATCAAACATATTACTTATATGTGGGATTTAAACTTATCTGCAACATCAAAAGTTTCCATTCGTTTTTAAAACAAATAATAAATAAATAATGCGCCAGACAAAACACCAATTGTTTAGTTTCGTGGTAAGGAATTTTCTTACTTGTGTTACAAAGTACCAGACAACGATTATGACGGAGGCGTCTCCCATAAATACTTAAATACATATAACATCCATGACTTAGGTACAAATGTTCGTGCTCATCACACAAACATTTGCCCCTTGCGGGATTCGAACCCGGGACGGCCGGCGTAATAGTCAGAAGCGCTAACCACTACACCAAACGCGTCGTCGAAATAAATAAATAAACGCACACCATAATTTCCACAATTTATTACGTTACCGTTATACCTACAAATAACCCTGAATTATCCAGAAATAACCATGAATAAGGCTTAAATTTGAAACAAAATAATTTATTAATATGTAATCAGACCTCATCTCAAATAATACTCGAAAAACATCTTATTATAAAGGGCTTCCTTTAAGTATGGTTTACAGGATTATTATCTTCAAAATAAGCGATTTATCGAAATACTTATTAATTATTTTGTTGATGGGGGATTTGAAATTTTCGATAACGAGATCCCCCGTATTGAATTACGGGGAGCAAGGCTAAATATAAACTGTGTGAGAAATATCTATGATTCAGGCGAGAATAGGGTTTTAAATCTTATGTACGAGTAGATAGTGTCTTATTTAATGATTCGCATTAACAATTGTATTAAATATTTAATAAAACAAAATTTACGTATATTTTTGCGATATTTTATTAGATAGCAACGTAAATTAATATTTTGTGAATGATGGTAGTTTAATATTTTTCAAAACTATGTAAATGACAAATAACATCTTAGTGTACCCCGTGACCACGAACGCTGGTTAATTATCGCAAAAATATCCGTAAATTTTGTTTTATTAATTGTGTAAACAAGTATTGTATAAATATGGGCATTCATCAGCTGAAAAAATATATTTTACTGCGCGATGGGAAATAGTAAATAAATGCTTTTAGTTCCCCTTTTCACTATCAACAAATATGTAACGTCAGTTCGTATGAAATATTAGAGATTAAATAAACCCACTGACTAAGCAATCAGCTAGCCCAAAACAAGAAAAGTTAAATATTTGACTGCAAACCATTCGATTTAACCCGCAAATGCTCAACGGCTTACTTGCACCAGTTATATTGAATTCTGACAGGTAGTTCATAAAACCGTCAGCCGCACGCGTGGTTTAAAAATTGTACAGTCAACCACACGCAATACTACTGCAAAAAGACAAATGTGTCACACCATTTTCACCTTTACATTCTATATCATTGAGTGGAAATTTGACTGAATTGTGTTATGTATTATGGAATTTTCGCGTGTCGGCGTCTGTACTTTAAAATTTCGTACACGGGTTCCAATCCTGAGTTGCTAATAAAGTTACTTATCCAGGTATTTTTAAGTGACCATTGGCCTGGTTCTGGTCAGGCCGAAATTGTTTATTGCACAGATAGCTCCACGCGATTTCAGGTGCAGATAAAGTTTTTGCAGTTTTCCAATTTGAAAAAGATTTCTAGGTATGGAAGCGAACAGCATTTGTATTTTTTTAACCTTTTGTAATCGTGACCTTTTGCTATAGAAGATCATGATCGATTTTGCCCTCGAACAAATCTTTACAATAAAAAAATACAGACGGCAAAATTACATAGAATTTGATTTCATTATACGGGATAATCTCATATTTTTCTATTATTTCGCAAAACTTCCATTCCCGCTCAGATCTCTAAAAAGGCGAGCCGCGCAGTGCACGATAGTGTTGTATTTTTTCTTTTTTGAAACCGTCCGATGCATTCTGCGTTTGACGTCTCGCGGTGGGCCCCCGTGACCCACATTTGTCATTGGCGGGTTGGCGCGATCGGACTTTTTTATTTTTATTTTTATTTTTAAATATTGCGGCCGTTTTAACGATGGTAAATGGCGGTTGTATTTTTTTTCAACTTTTTTGTTTTCCGCAGCGGTGTATCTGCCGATTGAGTCGTACCTTTGTGTGTGTTTAGTTGGCTTTGCTAAATGATTTATATACGATATCCTATTTTTATCTTGAATGGTTAAACATTTTTTAATAATTTGTATCTATTGTTTCAGGTAATGTGACGGCCATGTTTACATTAAAATTCTTAGTTGCTACTAAATCTCCGCACAAAACAGTAACCCGGGAAATTAAGTAGGTAAGTACGTTTTTGAAAGATAATACATCGTAATAAAATACTTTTGCTATCATGATGGAATTATTTCCAAGAATATACAATTAAAACCATACACATATCAATTTTATCCGGGCATTAACATCTTCAAAATACGATCGGATATTAAAATCTGATTTTACTCTGAAATTATATTCCGTCATGTATTTTCATCGCGTCGAGAATTCGCGGACGTATCATGTTAATTATAACATTTTATGTGTATTTTTGGTTCGACTCATTAAGGTCTTTTGTACCTCATCGGAAAGTTTTAGAGTCGAAATTGGCTTGGGTTTTTTGAGGGTTATTATCTGAGATCTACGCATTATAATCCACCCTACGCTTGGTACAGTGAAGAGCAATAATAAGTGCACAGCTTGAATCTTAAAGCAAAGTAAGAAGGTTGAAAATTATTCACAGATGGATAATCATAATTTACGACTGTACAGTTCTGGATACAGCTTGTATTAAAGGCTGTCATTTGCTTCAACACCTTTGCATGAATTTTTATTAACGGCAACACGTTGACGCAAAGGTATAATTATTTAAAGATTTTATTAACACGGACGAGTTAAAAGGTTTTTTAAAAGTGCAATCATGAAGACATCTACGCTGGTTTATTTGAACTTCATATAAGTTAGTTATTAACACATTTCTTCAAGTTTTTTTTTAAATGAAAAATACATAAATTTCTAATTAAATAAATCAATAAGTAAGTCCCAACTGTCTTCTCTTTGCACTGAAACATATTAGGCACTTTAGAAACGGTTACGAACTTTGTTTATCTCTGAAGGTATTTAACTACTCCCAATAGTAAATAGTATTAACACAGAAAATAAGAATCTTGCGAAGTACCACATCCACACCTTCCCACCACAATCTCGCCTTAAGAGGGCGTATGAACAATTTAAGTGATAACATCAGACCGCCTCGGCGCACTGCTCTTTAAATTATTCAAATAAAATCCTACAACGATAAATCTGATTGTAAATTCTCGTGTACAGATGTTTGCACACTTGCGGCTGAGATCAGTATTTTTTTTTCACCGCTACTTTTAAGAAATTATTGTGACTGTTTTTTTTTACTTTTGACTGAATTTAATTAAGATTTTCTGCAAAACTGCTTTAAAGTGCATGTTTGTAAAATGGAGTATATTTTTAAGCTCAACTTATATGCAAATTCCAATATCTCAACACATGTCGCTTCTTATTTTAAAATTATATCAGGTTAAAAATTTGTCTTCATTTTTTGTATACAGAATTTAAACTTAAGAAATAAGATAAGTGTTTTTCTGATTGTAGAGTAAGATTGGTCTTATGTATGTCGTCGCAGATATCTTATGTCACCTTTTTTTGTTCTTGAGTGTACCTATAACCAAGTATAACATAGATACCGTAGTCTTCTCTTCACCTGTTTGCGACCTAAAACTCCAGTTATACTCCACAAACATTTGCTATAGCGTTAAATAATGATTAACTCATGTTTTCGCAATATATCTCTCGTTATTGTTTGCGTTTGTCGTTTCATACAGGGCGATAAAGTGCGGTTGAAATATTTAATCGCCTTAAATATAAGGGTATTTGCTGGCGGTTCTTTGTTGTATTATTTTATTTAAAATCAAAGAGAAAACAATGTAATTATTTATGTTTTTTTTTCCCATCTACTGTTATTATAGTTCTTTTGTATGGCTGCTACATAACTATACATATAGATTTAATAAAACACAATTTACGGATAATTTCGCGATAATTTATTTGATTTTTAATCCCGACGTTTCGAACACTTTACAGCGTTCGTGGTCACGGGGTAGACTAAGATGTTATTTGTCATTTACATAGTTTTGATAAAATATTAAACTACCACAACGTTCCTATCCACTCAGAAAGAGCTAACCGTATCTTGAGAACTTGCAGTGAGTGGTCTGGCTTGGGTCTTCGATAGAACCGGATCCCATGCTGGCGGAATTTTCCGACCATCTTCTCTGTTGAAATTTGGATGTTTTCTTATTTCTATTTTCACGTAACATACGAGGAAATAAGAATAAACATATAGCTCATCATGAAGCACTTACTTATCTTATCTCCTAAACGACATGGTTGCCTACATTTTTTTTAACTATAGCCGCTCAGATAATTCTATATTGACGGTGATTTAGACAGAAAATGAATGGAAAAAATGACAAACTTCCAGACTTCTACGATTTTCCCATACATTTTTTATCAACATTGAAAACTTAAAAATAGAATTCTTTGAGCGGCTGAATTAAAGTAACGCCATTCTTATTGCTTTTAAAAACAAATAAGTACTTACATTAAAGTTGGAAAAAACATTATTTTTTTCATAAATGATATAAAAGACGTTTGAAATTTATCGATTGCCGCGATAAACGATAAAGAGGCACGCATCTAAGGCACAACTATAGTACTCGTACCTACCTACATTTATCGATTGTTATACGCACACTACTATACATCGGTGGCCCCTTGGCTCCCAAACAATGTTAGCCGATTACTGCCCCGACCACTAATAAAGACGTTGGCAAGACAGATACATGGTTATGGCTTTAGGCCTGATCACTAGAATAGACAAGACTGGTCTAGGAAAATAGATGAAATGTTAGCCATAGGACTAGGTATTAGTTTGTTTGTTCTAGGATTTACTTAAGGTCGGCAGAAACTTGAAAACATTTTGCGAGGTGCTCGTATAAAGTTTGAGGTCACCGCTGCCTCATCACCTTAGAGCCAAAATCGCTTGCACCTGCACTAGGTGCAAGCGATTTTGGCTCTCGTTTTTTGTTTGTGTGACGCCCGTTTTTGTGTCGTGTGCGATTCTTGTGTGAAAGTGGTAAGGCGCTCGAGAACTCGACCATACCGTTTTAGTATAAGTGTCTTTTCCATTAATTTGAGATTAATTAGGGTGTTATTTAACCTCCAACGCAAAAAGAGAGAGGTGTCATTCGTTTAACGTGTCTGTCTGTGTATCTGTCTACGGTATCGTTGGTATGTTTTTTATCCCGAGTGTTCTTAGCCATGTTTCATGAAAATGAATTTTGTGAACATTAAAAATTAAATTGAATGATTTCTAATTCTTTACTGCTGGTTTATCCTTAAGATCTAATCTCGTTAACAAGTTCAGAAGCCTATACAGACATCGGCAATGCCATTAAGCGTGTGTCAAACCAAATCCGTATTAGGGGCATCGCAGACGGACGCTTTCACTTCACCTAGCTGTCAGCCAGAATGTCACAATACGGCTGCGTAAACAAAAGATTGTTGACAAACATGATGGAGACGTGAAGGATTATTGAATTATCTAACATAAACGTTCTAATCTTCATCATCATCATCATCAGCCAAAGGACGTCCACTGTTGAACATAGGCCTCCCCCACGGCTTCCCAACGACCGGTTGTGAGCGGTCTGCATCCAGTGCGATCCTGCGATCTTTACATGTCGTCTGTATATCTTGCGGTGGACGTCCTACGCTGCGCTTTTGGTCGAAGGGTTCTAATCTTAATCAACTAATAATACAGGTAGGTCTCTTACGCTTAACCACTTTTTAACGAAAGTCGCTTGAGCACTCGACACAAAATCGGGCAATGCCTAAAATATTAATTTTGAGACGCAAGCGATTTTGGCTCTTCACGTGGTTAGGCGGCGGTGACCTCCATATGGGGTTGTACTTTTTCAGTTGATAGGTTTAAGGATTATTTAAATTAAAACAAAAGTATTTTAGTCGGGTGATTGTAAGTTGATCAAGCAGCAACAATCTGTTGCTAATATAATAAACAATTTTTTTTCAGCGTTCTTACCGATTTGTTGATAAATTGAATCGACGTTTGTAAATAAACATGCCATTTGCGTGCATGCCTACCAAACCAGAGGTTGTGTTAGGCCAGAGTTTTTAACAGTTTGACATTTGATACGACGATACGTCAATTTCCCGTCTGTGCAACCCCTTATCCGATGCAAATTGACACGTTTCACTAATTGCAAGCAAATTATGGACCAGCAATGCCTGAGCCTATGATAGACTAATCAGTAAGTATGATTCGTGGGATTAAATGATCAATAATTGAAGGATTCGGTACATTGACGCTAATATCAGAGGTGGATGAAAAAAGATGTTTCACTCACAGTGTCATATTTGAATTTTAAAAAGATAAAATAAGAAACCAAAATTTGCGCACGGGCGGGACTCGAACCAGCATCTTTCTGGCTTACCGGGCCAACTGCTCTTCCAATTGAGCTACCATACTGTCGGTGCGACCGTGCGAAATTCTTGTTCTTTTGATACGTCATCGCGTGACGTTAGCGCCATCTGAAAAAAAAGCGCTTGATAGCAAATAGCGCTTACTGCTTTCTAGCAAACGCGTCAGTGGCAACACATAAGAGAAATTGCTCATAAATAAATTTGTATGTAGACATAAAAAGTTTTCGCAAGTCAATTGATATTTGTAAAGCAAAATGTTTTATGTTTTGTTACGCCATTTTGTATTTAATTTTTGCTTACAAATGGCTTGCTAATTTGCCACTGCGTGCTTTATTTTGATTTCAAGCGCTTTTTCGGCTTTATTAATCAATGATTTCATAATTTATTGGGTGAATGCGGCTTATTGCCAATTATCTGTTAATCAAACGCATTAGAATAAATGTATAAAATGTTAATGAAGGTACCTAATAACAAATCTTTTCATAAGCAGAAGTGTACTTAATGGGACTTATGGAAATAGTTAACGCACACTTTAAAAACTTTAAATGTAAAATGCATTCATCCACTAAATCTACATAGTCATTGCTAAAACAGCTTAAAAATATCTTCTATCTCAGCAATCGATAAACACTTACAATATCGGAATCCATCAGCGTCGTCCGCGAAAAATCATAAAACCGCATTATCCCTACTAACCATGTAATTTCAGATATCCAGATACCCCCAATATCTTTAAAAACAAGCTAAAGCCAACCTTAACACAAAGCAATAAAGTTCAAGAAAATTGTTCGGTTTTACATTGAAAAATTCCTCGCTCCAAAGTCCGATTAGGGCTCATAATGTAGTAATTCCTTTGCCAATGTTTTTGAACCGTATTTCTCAAGAGATAACGATGATTTCCGATTGGCATTTCTGACCGCGGTCGAACAATTAGGGTTGCCATGGCAACGCGGAAAATAAAATTAACTGAAATTGAATATGCGTTGACTGTTAATGATGTATTCAATTAAAAAGCGAAAGATATTTTTGGATGTAACTTGATTGAGTTTTACGTTAAGGTTGAAGTAAAAATATGACAAGGAAGGTTGTTCACTTTTTGTCAATGATGTGTTTTTGTTATTAATATAGCAATAAAATTCCTTACCACGAAACCAGATAATTTATTTATTTATTTAAGAACTTTATTGCACAAGTAACAGTGTACAAAAGGTGGACTTAATGCTAAAAGCATTCTCTCCCAGTCATACCTTTAGGTCATGCAGAAAGATTATAAGTGGGTGCAGGAGCATAATGTAGTAAAAATTTAGGAAAACGCAACAAAAATATCATTATGAAGCATAACAATATATAATTGATTGATAATTGGGGTGTTGCGCATATTTATTAATTGTCAAAATATGATTGAAGCGAAAATAATTAGATTTTTGGAACATCAATAACTTTGCTGTTTTGTGTAACAACCTCGCGAATAATAATGATACTCCTATCAAAAGGTACACAGCTTGATACAATTCTAACTGTAAAAATAAGACTATTATTTTTATCAATTCACCTGCGAACCCTATTCACAAAGGGACTTAGTGCAATGCAGAAAATCGTTTGCCCATCAATTTAGAACCTTACGCCCACCAACTTAAAATTCAAATTCATTCATCCAACTTTAAGATTCTATCATTTAACTATTCGAATGTCCGTCGGGCTATTTAATTAACTCTGCGACTTATGCCCATTCTCACCAACAGGCTGCAACTACTTAGTAGACTAAGGCCTTGTTTCACCATCAACAAATAAGCATTATCCATGGAATTATTAGAATATGGAACGTCATTTCGTGAAGTGGACAGATAAAGCTAATGGGAATTTATTACGGCATTGTGAAACAGGCCTTTAGTTTTTGATCTAATCCAGAGTTAAAACTGTTATTAAATAGGTTTCAGTTTAGGCCTCTCTAAGTTCTATTGAGAGTTTCCTAGTAAGCCTATTTAAAAAAAGGACACCAAAATAGCAATCACTTATATTGCTTTGTAAAAAGGTAATGCACTTGTGTTATGTTAATCAGAAACAACAGTGATACCACAAAACCTACACCCAAGGCAGTATAGAAAATTGTTTTTTCTACATTGACTCGGCCGGGAATCGAACCCGGGACCTCGAATTGGCGACGGCTTGAATCCAGCGTGCCTAGCCACTAGACCACGGAGGTCGTCAAACAAACTTCGTCTCACAATGAAACACGTAAATGGCAGTTAACTTAATATGAACCATGTTTTCTCTCAAATAAATATTATTCTTATATACAGGGTGTAAAAACAGGATCGCACTGGATGCAGACCGCTCACAACCGGTCGTTGTGGAAAGCCGTGGGGGAGGCTTATGTTCAGCAGTGGACGTCCTTCGGCTGATACAGATGATGAGGATGACAGGGTGTAAAAAAGTAGGAGCCAAATTCAAGGGGGTGGTTAAGAGTAGAGTCTAGAAAACAGGATTTTTATTTTTCCTGTATTATTTGTCTCGTATTTTTTTTTACAAACTGTATTCTATTCTATTCTTACTAAGTACTGGTGGTGGACAGTGGAAACGGGCATAAGATGTGTTATCGGTTCGATGCCTGCTCCGTACACAGGTAACAATTACCGTGCGATCTGTTAAAGTTAGTGCTTTAGTTTTAGTTTAATTAAGATCGCGATAGTGTTGCTAACTTAGTTTCAGTTTGAGCCGAGTGGTTTGCGGTTGTGATTGTTAGTTCTCTTTCGTTAATAGAATTGTTGTTTGTTATTTGGTAAAATCAAAATCTTTAATTCAATTTTAGGTCATGAAATGACACTTATGAACGTCAAATATACAGTGAAAAAAATAAAAATTAATGTGCGAAATGTGTCTCCTTATCTTTTGGGCCCTACCTAATGCTTTTGAGAATATTATTGGTATTTATTATTTAGGGCTCCCTAGCTGAATGGCATAAAATGGAACCCTTAAAGTTTCCTCAAGTATGTTTGTCCGTCCGTAAGCCACAGCCACTTTATTCTGAAACTGTTAGCATTACACAGTTAAAACTTGGTAGGAAGGTGTAAAGAATCAAATAAAATTGCGTGATGTATAGGCTAAAGAAAAATAGATAAATAAGCTTCTGATAACATAAATATGTATTTTATCTTCTAATCAGCTGATTTTACTATGTACTATAGTACGTGCTACAGTCAGTCGTAACTAACATTAGAATAGTTAGATACGGGATTGCTACCATGTACCTTATTATTATTTATGAGCTTCCGATATTTAACTATTCTAATGTTAGTGACCATGAAAGTTTAAAACAATATAAAAGTCGTAACTAATTTGGTCCCAATCTATTAACTATACAAAAGCTGTCCAGGTAGTCTAGTCTCTATCAAGGCCCTATATTTAGCCGTTTACTATTACTTAAAAAAAAGCCTTGGCAGGTGCTCATAGCCTCCTCCAAGGCGCTGCATTTAGCCCGTTACTATTCCTTCATAATGAAGAAATTCTTGTTTTAACAAGATGTCTGCCATCTCGCCCACATTTGCGTTAGTAGACTAAATAAATCTTGGTTTGCTCCCGGCTATTAAACCGGGGTAATATCGTTGTATAATGTTATTTTTTCTCCCTACCTTGGGGTTGAGGTAAAACTTTTTTTGGGGCCCGCATTTCTTTTTTTTTCATCAAAAGCCAGGCATGCGTAATCGTGGATCACAAGATCATAACTCGCAACCTTATCGTATATTAGAAAGTGATAAGGATGGATAGCCGAGGATGGTGCATTCTCGTTAATTTTTTGGTTAAAAAATGCTTATTACTTCAAGGTCTAGATTTCTGCGTTAATTTCTTTTACTTTGCATGAGCTTAGTTCCAAAATATTATTGCCCTGGGATATGGTACAATACGCATGTAAGATAGGTATCTATCTTCAAATAATCGGAGATACATTACGTATTATGTATCTTTATTTTTTTAGTACGGAACCACTACATCATAGATCCAGTACCGTATTTACGATTTTTTATGTTTAATACAGGTATATTATACGGTTGGATGTCGGAGGATGATTCGTATGCGCTTTGCTAAATCCGCCGCGTTTCAAAATGGGGTATTCAAATATGCTTATAAACTTACTTATGGGGGAGACGTGGCTTGGGGAATTTTACTACTTTTGTATATACTACAGTTGTATGTGATAGTATAAAATAGTTCATGAGGAAGGTTTTAAATAAGGCTAAATACATCACGCTACAAACTGCGGTAACGGAGTAAAATCAAAACGCGCGAACACAGTCGCGATGCACCGCTATTAGGCACAGTACAGGTGAATCATAATAATGTACCTACCTATATTGTGAACATTAACTCAGTTACACTACAAATAATTGTGATGTTTAATATCGTAACGATTTTCGTATCCCAACAAACGTTATCAATTATATTTATAGATCAGCTGCCCTGCGTAGTATTTTGATATTTGGCAGTTACCTACCACGTTCTCATTATGGTTTCAACTCTTTTTATTCAAAGATTTTGAGTAAAAGAAATATAAATTTAAGTATATGAATGTGTATTAGGAGGACATACAGTAATGAACATTAAAAAATCCATACCTACTTAAATTATAGAAGGTTTTCGAAAATATATTCATTGGACAAGCGACAAGAACAACTATAAACTGTTTTATTGTACTACTATTCTATTCCAGTACATAATTAGATAACTCTTTATTGCACATCACATACCTAGATTAGTTACAAAAAAATTGGTTTAAAGGTGTACGATTTACGCGGTCTTATCGCCATAAGCGATCTTCCAGACAATCTTTGGGTAAATGAATTAGTAAGAATATTATTCTTATTACTAGCAAAATAAAAAGGGAATGGGAGGCGGCAGGGGGGCGGGGTACGATCCGCCCGTCTTGTCTCGCAGCAAACACGAACGCGAGTCAGTAACCAAAGTGATCTCAAACGATACTGTTGTGCAAATTTTTTCGAAAAATAACGGACATTACTTTACTGTTTGCGGCGTGAAGGTAAGCATATAAATAATAATAGTAGTTTAGGTGTGTTGTTAATTGTGTTAGGAATGATATGGCGTGGTTTATTTGAGATTGAAGGAGGTGAAATAGTAATGAGGTCATGCATGCCGCCATCTTGTTGTATGCTTGCGTTGAATGTTCAATAGAATGTTTTTGTATGTGGTAGGTACTTAGTATATCTGGGACCTACTTTTATAAAAAAATAAATTTTTAAAAATATAAAGTTTTGTAAGGACTATTATTATCATTAAGTGGTATTCAAAATCTAAGTACCTATTATTTTAGGTTAGTTTGGCATACCTACTCTTAGCACGGATTATTTTAATTTAGGTATTCATGAACAATGTATATTTTATTTTAAATTAAGTAATTTATTTATAACTGATTAATTTGTAATCAAATTAATATTGTATAACTGTGAATTATATTTTTTTCGGTTTTTGGCTTATACGGCTTGTAAATTATTTAGTTTCTTTTAAAATAAAAAGTGACCAATATGGTGAGCCGTATTACCAAACGTTACGTACTTTTAAACATCACTATTTTTATTGCAATTTTAATAAAAATAATATAAAAATATTATTAATTATTACTATTTATTTATCCATGATTTGAAATCTCACAGTACTTACTCAATAAAATGCTTTGCATTACTATTTGAGCACTTTTAATATTATTTATTCCTTGTGTACATATTTCTTCTAATTCAATAATAGATCGCAAATTTAGTCTCGATTTTTACGCTTGCGTAGTTTTTATTTGATCTTACTTGCCAGCTGCAAAGTTACTGACAAATGTTCTATTTGTTTAAGATAGCAAGTCACACAATGTGTTCAAGCTACGACAAGGCGAAGGACATTGAGGAGAAAATACAAATAGCTAAAATGATCATCTCAGCCATTGATCTTGACCTAGGCGGCGAGCCTGTACATCAATCAGTTTCGAGATTTCAAGAGTTCACAGGTTATTATCTAAATAATACCATTACAGAAGCAAAAAGCGATCACATTCAGAAATATTACACGAAATCTGACCCAATTGATCTGGTCAAGCTGAGAAAAATGCTCGTCGAATGGTACGTAGTTGAGAACACACCGCCCAGTGCAAAAGAAATTCTCCAATCAGTGGTCTCGGAAAACCTTGGTGAATCTAAAAAATTTTTTGAACAAGTAGCGCATTATGGATTTGTGTGGAAACAAATACCGGGAACTGAAAAGGCTTTGTTCATGGAAAGCAGTCAACGAATTGCGCAAAGGATTGGTTACTTACAAAAGGTGAGGCGTTTTAGACAGCAGAAGAAGCACTTCGTGTATGTAAATATCAATTTGCCTCAGTCAAACTACACGCTGGTTGTATCCACCAAACTCGGTGTGCTGTCTGACAGTGACGAAAAGAAGCGGGACTTCAAAGTTTGGACTCGCGATTTATTGGAAAAAGTTAAAGAGCCTAGTGTGTTTGTGTATCCGCAATTGTGGGAGCGCAAATTGACTCCGTTCATGGCAAAGAAGAGTCTGATGACGTATTTGACAGACAAAGGGATCCCTTTCAATCCAAAATCCCACAGATACGATTTATACGAGATGGCTAAACGCTTTTCTAAAAGACAAGAGGATGAATTCTCTGCTTTATGTTCAGTGTTTGGACACGAATGCGTTGCAAGGCCACATTTTACAAGTGATGTGCTATCAGTAAATGAGCCTCTGGACTTTTTTAGTCCTCTGTCTGATGAAATTAAGTTGAAGAAAAAGTTTACTAATAATAATGGTGTAAGCAATGTAGACTGGGTGACTAAAGAAGATATATTGATTGAATTGGAAAATAATATGTATATAGAAGATGTTAAAATGGAAAATATTATTGATAAGTTATTGACCTACTTCAAAAATGAAGGCAAGACCCCGAAATATATGACAGATTACAGCGAAGTTATGAAGTACGACCCAGAATTTGGTCCAGCGAATGCATTTTTTGAGTAAACCTGATTTTCATATAATTTTTTGATACGGTATTCATTAAAATAACTTTAAAGTACTGTTTTCTTGTTTAATTTCATATTTTTTATAATATAATTAATTACTAAACTAGTTATTTTATACCATTCAATCTTTTCATGATATGCTGGCTTGAGGCAAACAAACATATCCTTTTCCCAAGGTACAAAATTAGCGGTCATACCCGACGACGCATTTGGTGTAGTGGTTAACGCTCCTGACTACAATGCCGGCGGTCGTGGGTTCGAATCCCGCAAGGGGCAAATGTTTATGAATTATGTGACGATCACGAACATTCTAACAACCAAAGTCATGCATGTATTTAAGTATTTATGGGAGACGCTCCCTGTCATAATCGTTGTCTGATATTCGTAGCATAAGGAAGAAATTTCCTTAGTTCGAAACTAAGACAATAAGTGTGTTGTCTGGCGCAAATTAAAAAAAAAAACATATTTTTAAACTGGTTTAGGTATGTGAGGCCAGAAAGTGTTACTTTCTCTTCTAGTACAATATTCCGGTCAAATGCTTATTCTTTTTTATCGTCTGGGAATCTCAAATTGAAACTCGTACAAAATACGGCCCTGCTTATAAATATGGACCATGTTTGGACTTTCCAAATTAAATAACATTGCAAAAATATACACATACACATTGGCCACAGCATCTTTAAAGATAATATTTGCAGTGTCATGGAGGACTGATCTGGAGTCTGCATTGTCTCCGGTGACTATGGAGTCCAATTGCAGCGTGGCACTTCTAGCCGCAGTAAAAAAAAAACTTCTTGCAAAAATATATGAATGTCGCATTCTAAATCGGTTAAGGTTGGTATTGACGTGACCTTAGGAGACGTGAATTATTTTCTTTTACTTTCTGCTATACATATAATAAGTTATCATGTTCTTGTTATTTCATTCATCAAAATCCGCTTAGCTTAGTCAGGCAATATCAATGTGTCCAGATAGTGAATTAATAAAACTTTAAGGGCAATATATACAATGAATTTCATCGAGAAAATCTGTTAGATTAGGTCAATGGTCTCGCTATTTTAGAATGAAATGCTCGAATGCGAAATAAACTGCTAAAAACATACTTTTTCCTTAATAAAAAAAAATGAGTCAGTTGGTAGCTTCTTTTTAATGTAGGTACTTGTTTGTATACTGCTTGGAAGGTACGAGTATAAATAAAACATGCATTGAATATTCAAGAAAGCTTTATTAAATCGTATCAAAAAGTTACAAATTAATCCGAATCGCTGTCCAAATCAATATCGGAATCTAGATCACTATCATATTCTTTTACGACGACATTCTGTAACTTAGCGTCAAATTTTTCATCGCAAGAAATGTCGTGATACATAAGTTTCATGTACTTGTCGATGCATATATTTATATATTTATTCAGCACTTCACTGCTTAATGAATTCATTTTTTCTTCTATCTTGCTACGAAAGTCTTCTTGGCTCGAAGATACGTCAATAGAATTCATTTCTAACTTCAAGTGCTCAAATAAATAACTACCAGGCGTCAACAAATTCATATGACGGGGAATTTTCAAAGGTATATGCCCAAGAGAAGTAATAAGCTTATCTAAACGTGTCTCTTTGCTGTCAACATCAGTACAGTTCTCAATCAACGTCATCAAATCAATTTTCGTCATATTCTCTTCATAGGGCACGTTGTGGCGGTCAAGCCAGTCTGTCATTTCCACTTTTAAGCTGTTGATTGTAGGGTATTCAAACAAATCATTGTAAAAATAGTCAGTGTTTACAACAATTACGCTCTTCCTGTCTAAAGTTGGTATTAGTTCACAAACTATCCAATTCCTATAATCATCCTCGGAAGCGTTTGCTGGTAGAAGAAATGAGCCTGTTAATACCACGTTTGATTTTGAGAAAGCAAATACCATTTTCTCTTTACCAGTCACATAAGACAAGTTGTTAGGATCATAGCTCGAATCAACTGAAATAGGAACCGCCCATTCTTCTACGAAATAAATTGGCAAGTCCTGCTGATTGTATTCCAAAATAAGTTCCAAATACTTCAACCTCTCGTGCGTCACTTCAGGTCTTTCTACAACAACAACAACGTTGTTTTGTAGTTTCAAGAACACATAATCCATCTTATACAGAAGTTTTCTGAAACCGCCTACGTCCATGTATGGAGGCAACTCGGCGTTGAGTGCGCGAAACAATTGCCTCGATGTGGGCAAAATGTTCCTTGTCAAGTAAAATTCTATGAGTTTGTCGTGAATGATCGATCGGTCGATAGATTTAGGGGTCAAATCGATATTTTCACCTTTTCTGAATGTTGTAATGGCGTTCTCTCCGAGACCGGTCATCCTGAACGACTCGGCGGAAGCACGCGGTATCTTTTTCTCTCGAGCAAGTAAATCCTTGTAGACCCGTTGTAGGATGCGACGCGTTTCTGGGTTGTTTTCCAATGTTGGCGTAGATGGTTTTCGAGACATCGTACAATACACTTTGCACTGAAAACTTGTTAAAAAATAATTAAACAAAATCAAATCGCTAGCGAGTAGCTTCCGCGGACGATAGATAACAACTGCAGCCATTTTGAATTGCCGACGGAACGCGAGGCGGGCGAAAGAGACAGATGGATGTTCGTCTCGCTCGGCAGCTGTCTGGGTAAACACCACGCTCGCTAAATTGTTGCACGTTAAGCTCCTATTATCTGAACGATATACTAGGTAGGTACGTGCGTTACATAGGTACAATAATAGCTTAAGTATTTAATTCATTCGTTTTATAGATGAAATACCAAGTGTTTGAAGTTTTGTTAAATACAAATAATAAAATTATTAATAGTACTTTAAAATGAATAACCAAGGTTTAATAATAATAAATATACTTTATTGCACACCATTAACAATAAAAATACAGAAACATCTTAAATATTAAATAGGAGTACAATTCAGGCGGTCTTATTGCTTGAAGCAATTTCTTCCAGACAACCTTCAGGTATCATAAATAATGAAAGAAGTGCCATGGCGATAAAGCGTTTTTAACAACAAAAAAAGGTTTAAAAAAAGGTTTGTTACACAACACGACACAAACCATAACTACTAGCTTGGCCATATTTTAATCAGATGTTTTTATCAGTACCTATTCTATCCATGTTACGCGGAGCAAAATTTGACCGTTGACCTTGACATTTGACACCTTTAGTCAGCTACTGTATTATTGTTTATGCTTGTTTCCTATAGAAGGAAAAATAAATGCAAGCAATGCTTTTTATTTCTTATCGATCTTTATGCAAGTATAGGTAGTCAATTTTTTTTTAACAGAAGGTAAATAAGTTACTAGAAGATTGTATTGTAAAAAAATCCGAACTTACGAGTTAGGTACGGCCGCTTAACCACTTTCTAACGAAAATCGCTTGCCCACACGATACAATAACAGCCGTCACATCAACAACTTAATAATGATGCAAGGTATAAGCGACGTGGCACTTACGTTAAAACGTAAAATGATATTTTATGATAGTTATCGTCAAAACTTGAAAGGGATTGTATCTTCCATCTACAAAGTACAACAATGTAGATGGTAGATACAACAAATCCACAAGATAAGTCACTTCAACATTCAAGACTTGCACTTAATTACATTATTCGATTTAAAACACAGCTATTTGTAATTGTCAAAGAAATATCGAGCTTATTAAAACACTCGGGAATCATAACGAGAATCATCTTTAACTCTGAAGGCTTAAGTTTAACATAATGTTGTACTATTTATCAGTACTATGATCGAGGATCAATGGGCAGTCTATACGCGTCTCGCTCGCACACGTATGTTAAGGAATATAGGGTGTCATAGATTGAGCAAATCAAATTAATATGGATACCTTCGTGGCTATTCAATCCGAAAAGCCATAATTGTTAAAAATACAAATGTTTTATCGCATTTATGCTCTAAGAATGTCGTGTAAGTTACACCACTTATAACTTGAGAACTTTTATGATTGAGAGAGAAGGGAAATGATCCTCGCTCTGGTTCCTGGTTGGTTCAGCAGGTCTCCATTGCCATTCAACGCGGCAATGCAGCCAGCATAATGGGGACCTTTGGATCGACTAGGTTGCGGGGTGGATGTACCTAATATTTTTTTTTTGTTTATATGTTTTTTGACAATGCTTGTTGCTGCATTCAATTTTTTGACTCTGTTTGACATATTTTTAATGTAATTTTATTGATATAATACTTGAGAACGGGTGAACAGATTTTCATTATTTTTACTTCGTTGGATTTGTCTTGTCCCAGAATATGATAATAACCATAAAACTGGGACCGGGCGAAACCAAGCCCTCTGGGACCGCTAGTTAATTAAAAATATTGTAAAATCATATTTTACATGACTCACTCATAATATTTTGTTAATATAGCCAGTTTGAGATCAAAGAATAATGTTAAGAACAGAAACTACTTTATTTACAGTGTTGAACAATTAAAATAAATCGTTTTTATCGTAAATAAAAACTTTATTTTTCATTGCGAATTGTTGATAGCTGCTCTTAATCTGAACACTACTGCGCCATCAAATATTTTACATGGCAAATCGATTCAATCATTCTGTGACATCCTGTATATCTGTCTATATGCGCGTGCGCAGCTTTTTTCTTCGTCCTGGTCCGACCAGTTTATTAATGCTAGCGTTTTATTGTAGCGAGTTCATTATTATTCAGAGGTGCTATTGATATAAATTACGATTTTATGTAGTACGTTTTGTGTGTAAAATAGGTTGTAGTGGCGATACTCTTGTGTCTAGTATGGTAAAAAGAAAAGTGAAGTAAGCATTTTATTAAATTAAATTTATAATAACTGGAAAGTAACAGGTTCCATTCCATTCCAATCCAATAAGTACTGTATTGAAAAATCCATTTGTTTATAATATGAATTGTGTTTGTTTAACTGCCTCGGTGGCGCAGCGGTGAGAGGGTCGTATTTATAAGCGACGGCTGCGCCAGAGGTCCCGCGATCGATTCCCAGGTCGGGCCAAAAATATGTCCCCGAGTTTTCCCCCCCGAGGGACAATTGTGTTTGTTAACAATCAAAATGGCGTAGAATACATTTTGTAATGGTTTGACTAACGTGTGTTTTTAGGGTTCCGTAGCCGAATGGCAAAAAACGGAACCCTTATAGTTTCGTCAAGTCTGTCTGTCTGTCTGTCTGTCTGTCTGTCTGTCTGTCTGTCTGTCTGTCCGTCCGTATGTCACAGCCACTTTATTCTGAAACTATAAGCATCACATAGCTGAAACTTGGTAGGTAGGTGTATCTTGTTCACCGCTTTCCGATTCAGATACAAAAAGTAAGAAAAAATAATATTTAAGGGGGGGCTCCCATACATGTAACTAAAACCAAAAATTTTTTTTTTACTCAAACCTATGCGTGTGGGGTGTCTATGGATAGGTCTTTGAAAATGATGTTGAGGTTTCTAAAACCATTTTTTCTAAAAGTGTAAGGTTTGAGATATAGACGCTTCCAAAGTGGTAAAATGGGCGTCCCCCCCCATCTAACTTTTGAACTAAGAAAGTGAAAATTTTGAAAAAAATATATGATGTAGATCTCAACAAAAACTTGCAACGAAAATTGGTTTGAAGGAGATCGAACCAGTAGTTTTTGAGATATTGCACATTTTTATCAACCGCAAATATAACTTTGTCTTTCATACAAACACTATGAAAAACAAAGTTATTTTTGCTGTCACAATATATTGTGATGTTTTCGTTAAGTGAAAGTAAGTTCACCCTGAATTCAGTTAAGGGTGGCACGGAACCCTTAGTGCGCGGGTCCGACACGCACTTAACCGGTTTTTTTTCTTGTGACCTTATATAAATGTTAATATAATGTTATTTCAGGAGAAATAATTAAACCTAGTATTACTAAAAACTTATCCTAAACTATTTTATTTTTTGATAAATTAGCACCTGTAACTATTTATTACTTACTTATTTATTATTTAGTAAATGCATTTTTTTTTTGTTTTTGGACCCTTATCCGTCTCTAATCCATTAGCTAGATTGAGTTAACTAACCTTCAGTACGAATATCCTCTTCTGTTTGATTAGGGATAACGTGTAGGTAGAGAGAATACCTTTTGACCTTACTTTGACCTGTAGTGGAGTATCTACAGATATTATCTAAATCTATAGTACATTATTTATATTATTCTTGTAAAGAAGAGATTCTAAAATTTTCTCATGTGTCAAATTTTTTGCTAATGTTTTTATATCTTATTGGCTTTATGATTGAACGTGAATATTGGCTTGTGTTACTCGCGTAGGTATGTGTTTTTTTATCTTTTATTTAAAAATTGGTTATCTTAGAAAAAAATTGCAGCTACTGCACCAGAAGCACTTAGTTATACCTAACATTATTAATAAGCATTATCTCATTTTAAGTGAACTATGTATTTTAAATATAAGTTCTTATGAGAAATAAACTTCTTTTAACCTAAATTTTCACTTTTACGTTAAATTCTAATTTTGCGTACGCATTGTTTTATTTACGTAGGAACTACAGCTTTGAAGGCCATTTAACACATTTTTTTCAAACCCGACTTGTAGACCAGAATAGAATAGAAATACATATTACTTTGTTGCATACCATACAATTAATGATACAGGATAACATCTTAAATATTATGTAAGTATAATTTCGACTACGGTGGCCAGTCACAACGACTAACCAACTGCGCGGGACATATTAAGTGCACAAGTGTGTGCGCAAACACAGGTGCACTCTCTATTCCTTTCACTCTCAAAGTCCGATGGGACAGCAATCTGACACGACCGGAGAGAGATCAGGCGCAGGACCAACGGCTTTACGTGCTTTCCGAGGCACGGGGGTGAAACACCGCCAACATCCAAACTTCGGGCTTCCCTGAGAATTTCTAAACAGAAAAACCCAGGTATGTATTTTTGGCCCGACCCGGGAATTGAACACAGGACTTCTGGCGCAGCCGTCGCTTATAAATGCGACCCACTCACCGCTGAGCCACCGAGGCAGTTACGTAATATGTTAGTATAAGTTTGTACAGTTAAGATTTAAGGCGGTCTTATTGCTTTTAGCAATTGTAGTCCCGGCGATTAAGCGTTTATAAATAATCAAACAAAAATCTCTTTAGCTTTACAATGTATATAGTTTCTTGCTAAGCTATTTGTTTCTTACATACTATCATGAAATGTGGTTTAAACTTAAATAATCAAAACGCGATTTGAGTAGTTTACTGTGGTGTTCCATCAAATCATATCGCAAACATAGCATTATGTTTGCCCTATCAAATAGGTATTACTTTATTGTTTGCCTAGGCACGGATTCCAACGGTTTTCCCACGTATCTCAATTATAATGTTCGCAGAGGTTTACAGAGGAGATAATTTTAACTTTAATCGCAAGGTGAAGGGATATTGAAGGCTGTACGTAATGGACTACCTAATATAGACGGACAGACACACGGTTTTATATACTCGAAGCTTTATTTACATACTAGCAGTTTGACGCGACTGTGTTCGCACAAGTTAAGAAGAAAAAGGAGTCAACTTAAAAAAATACTTTTTAATAATTTTTTGTTCCTAATATTACATTTAGTTCTAAAATTAATCAAATAATCAATTGAATTCAAATTCAAAATCTTCATTTGAATTTAGGTCATGAAATGACACATATGAACGTAAAATATACAGTAAAAATAAATATAAATAAAATAAAAAAATACGGAAGGGTACACATATTCATCGGAAACGGTCCAGCCGTTTTCAAGTTTACGGTACTTATAAACACAATTGTTTTATAGGAATTATGTAAAAGTATAAGAAGTAGGAAATTCAGACTCATCCTAGATTTTTTGGATAGGCCAGGAAGTGGTTGAAAATTAAGCTGCGCACTAAAAGCACGAAGTGACCAGGTGTTCGGGCTTCGGAATCAGTCGTTAAGATCATTACTACGGAACCAATCATCGTTAAATTTGACCCCAGTACTCCCCTTTCAAATAGTGATACGATTCTCAACCTTATACTATAGGAATAAAGACTATGTTAAGTAGAGGCTTAGGCCATTTTTTTATGGACTTCGTAGAAATTATGATATTGAGTTTGCATAGCATATACTCGAGTGCACATGGTAACATTTTATGTTAATTTTTGATGTCCGATTTTGAAATAATCGGGCCATTACCGTGAATGTAGTTACTAGTAGAGGTGTTTAGCGTAGGCAAAGTACAGAAAAAATAATAGTTACGGAAGTTCTGTTTAGAAGTTCTGAATAATATCTAAGCAACTTCTGAGTTTCAGAGAGAGACATCTTTGACTCTAAATAAAATACCTACTTACAATGATAAAGATGTAATATAATTTGGTGACGCGTTTGGTGTATTGGCTAGCGCTCCTGACTAGTCGAGGGTTCGAATCCCGCAAGGGGCAAATGTTTGTGTGATGAGCATGAACATTTGTACCTAAATCATGGAATTTATATGTATTTCAGTATTTATGGGAGACGCCCCCGTCATAATCGTTGTCTGGTGCTTCGTAACACAAGAAAGAAATTTCCTTACCACGAAACCAGACGATTGGTGTGTTGTCTGGCACATATTTATACATTGTATATTTATTTATAATTTCCTTATGTTCTGTGTCATGAAATTTTAAGGGCTTTTGAAAGCTTTCACGTGCTATAACAATGTGTGAACGAAAACACAAAAAAATATAAATAAATCCGTACAGGTTTTCTAATACGAAATTTAACAACATTTTTTGCTATTTCCTTAAAACTAACCTACATAATACACATGAGATTAAAATTAGATCGCCTTAAGCGTCGACTAATGCCTAACAATCCACATGACAAGGGTATAGCCGTATTCTAAATTGAATGTAAGAGGAACTAAATTAGACCCTTTGAGAATTTCCCAAGTTTGACATAACCTGGTTAGAGCTAACTGAAGATGAAAGGAACACAATTGAAGACGGTTATGCGATGATTAGTTTGTGATAAGATGCTTTTACTTAGTAAGTTGAATCAATTATATGTAGACTTAACATTTTTGTTCAGTCTTATAAGATAACTAGCGGTCCCAGCGAACTTCGTTTCGCCCCCAGCCCCGTCCCGCCCCGGCCCCGTTTTATGGGCATTTTATTTGCTTTAAACCTCACGGAGCGCAAGACCTTTCCAACGAATGCAAAACCGTGGAAATCGGTTCGTGCGTTCTGGAGTTGTAGCGTCAGGAATGAAAAACCGACTTATTTTTAATAGTAGACAATGTGCTCAATTAATAATGTGCTACATTTTTGGGGAGGAAGCCTGGAGACGGGCTTAGGATACTTTTTATGACTACTTATTACCCGAAAACGGGTGTACAGATTTTCGTGATTTTTACATGTATTTTGCACACGTCTGGGCACTTTAATATCTCCTGCGTACCTAGCCTATATCTCTTGTGAGGGGCCACCATTACCGAAAGTCGGTAGAGTATATTATGTGATTACCTAATATCCAATATTTTATTATTAATATCGATAATCCAAATCCATCGACATTCACATTACCATCACTTGCCTAATTAGTTTCCCAGACAGAACAATTGTATTGGCCTGAGGGGGTTTGTATTGTCGCAAATTTGTAATGCCCATTACCCATTTACAGATACTATTAGTCTACATTAATACTCGTATTAGGCTCTGCTTACTCAACTATGATTTAGTTTGAAAGAAAGAAAGAAGAAAGAAAAATCGTTTATTGGTAAACATCACAAATACACACGTACACAATATTACATATAAAAATTACAAAAATATACAAAGATTAAAAGAAAAATAAACATTTACACAATAGGAAAAAAAAAAACACCGTCCCTTTTACACGGTACACCAGACCAGGCCAGTGAATGTGTGTGTGTGTGTGTGTGTGTGTGTGTGTGTGTGTGTGTGTGTGTGTGTGTGACGCTCATATTATTATTCGTATATTAGATCGTTTATCGTATATTAGTTTCGTATTATTATTATACAAAAACCTGAAAAAAAAGCTCAAAATAATGCATTTGTATTGCATTTAGGGATAACAAATTCATTTAGAGTCTATACGAGTACATGATGTGTGTCGACTGTAATTTCTTACGCAAGCTTAAAATATTTGGTTAATTTTTTGAAGGCGGTTATTTTTTTATTACTCTTTATTTCCCAATTATTACCCATATCTTAAAAACTTCTAAACCGATTTTGATTAAACTTGTACCATTCAGAAATCTTGAAATATAGCTAAGATAGAATCATTTCGATATCACTTTTAGCTTTCAAAAAATCCATGGACGAACATACATTTACGAAACTTGGCTTTAGGGCCAGTTTTTTGATCCGTAGTAATGGTAAAGTTACGTCACCATTCTGACATTTAGTTTAAGTAGATTTTCTTCATAACACACACAATCGTAAATATTCAACCGCTGGTAACGTAACTTTACCATTACTATCGATGAAGAAATTGCGCCTTAGTGTTTGGGACCTTAACTAGACCATATAGGTACTCAAATATTCTTCACCTCCCACAATACCTATCAGAAACATAGAGGTTGACTTAAAAAGTTCATTTTTTTAAGTTGGTAAAAAGTAAAATAAAGTTAGCTGCTGGGAAAAAGCCTCTGATGAAATTGAATTCATACGCCTAAAGAAATATCATTTCTGTTTAAGAAAAACACACAGGTATTCCATATTTCGTCAAGTTTCAAAGAGTATTTTCAGAGTATTATAGGCCCCAAGTTACCTTAGAGTTACGAAACTTCAGGATATGACTGAAATAATAAATAGAAGGCGAAACAGAATAAGCTACGGTTTTAGCCTTTGAAATTTAAATTCGATCTCATGCATTGAAACCTCACTATAAGGTGCGTGACACGTTAGTAAGAACCGCGGGGTAAGAGCCTAGTCAATTGCCTTGCTTGAATACTTATCAGCAAGCAAAAAAAGAAATAGAAATAATAAATAAAAAAAATGCGCACAAGTTGGATTCTCTGCAATGCTCTTTCCTATCGAGCTACCATGCATTTGCATGGTAGGTGGGTATTTACCCACCTGCGTTAATTTCGGGCAGTTTCTATAATAATTATTATTTGATGACAAAGGCAGAGGTTAGAACCTGTCAAACTGAATTAAAACAAAAAAAATAATTATTTTGTATCCTAAAATTTTAACGAAACACGAAGTCTACGTAAATTTAATTTATAATGGATTTATTGTTTTAAACTTTCATGGTCACTATCGGAATATCGGATAAATATTGGAAGCTCATAAATAATAAGGTACATGCTAGCAATCCCGTATCTAACTATTCTAATTATAATATATTGTATTATCTGTCTAAATAAATTTAAAAAAAAGTATCATAGAAACGCTTCTCCCCTTACCCTGTCTCTACCCGAACACCGTTAATGTCCGCTCCACGTACGTATTTGCATGTGACATGCTCACGTTCCTAGTTACATATTTTTTCATACATTCCCCAAGGCGGTGGCGTTTTAAAGTGACAACTCTCGTTTTCACTTAACCTAGTGCCGGTATTTTTGTGAAATGTCAGAGGTGGAGAAATGGAAATACTCGGACGAATTAATATTTTTGTAGAATTGTAGAACGTTAATACACAATGAATGCTTAAATTATCCTTTATCAGCAGAGATAGGAATAGGTAGGGCTTATTAGCCTAAACTTCGAAGAACAAAGACAAGAATCGGAGACTTACTACATTTTTTTTCTAGGACATCTGTTGGGACATCATTAATTAGGTACATAAATAATAATAATATTTTGAATAAGTGATCGGTCTTTGTTAACTTTAAGTTTACGACTGGATAAAGTGTAACAATACCTAAAAACAGTATTATGGCTACTACATCTATCTTTCCTCTTTATAATATTAGTATAGACAAATAAAATTCGACTTACGTATTATTTGATGTAGACAGACAGGAGCAATCTTAAGGCAGCAAATCATGTTCTATAAATTCATGCCAAGTCGTGGTCATGACCACGGGCCCAAGACCGTCAAAAAACACAAAAATGTGATTGGACCAGTGCAAAATTGAGCATGTTCGCATATACGTACTTAAAAAATTGGAATCAACTACTTACAATAATTCACGATAGCAAATAATCTGTCTGGTAATAACTTACACTGGGCGCATGAAATTATCTGAAGTCATGCCAATTGCCAAATGCTCTGAACACAGGTACTCTGCTACACACCGCCTCCGTAATCTACACTATTTTCAGAATACCAACGCACGGTTTCACGCACTCTCATGTCAGCTTCGTCATGTCACTCCGGTTCTTAGATATTGATATATCTAAGAACCTGCGTCTACGATCATTGCTCACGCGTGCGCATCCCGAGACAACCATAAAAAAATAAAGCACTTGACTTACTAACCGATATTTTTATGGATGAACACTCGTTATTTGAAAAAAACACGTTATCAATGTGCGAAAGTAACAGATAGTGCGGCTACCTAAGTTCAAAAGAGACAAAAGTTCTTTTGTTCGGTGCCGGGTGGCTCGCAACGGCGCTAACCATGTGTTTTTGTAGCTTTTTTATGAATGAATGAGGTGCGCGCAATCTTAGATGTTTTTGAGTATGATTTTGTAATGCTTGATTTAATTTTAATCAATTGTTATTAGTGAAAATAGCATGATAATTATTTTAAAAGACACCCGTTTGGATGGGTGGGCCGTTAATTGTTCTGTATAACAATTAAATGCAAATTAAAACTGTATCTAGGAAAAAATAAGATTTATTTATATATTTTTCCTGTATTCTAGACCGACTCTTAATCACCTCTTTGAATTTGGATAGTACTTTTTTCACACCCAGTATTATGTCCAGTCACAAAGTTTGGTATACATAAACTAATTACTTATTCCAAATAAAATTTATTTTTGATGTACTTAGATGATGTCCTATATGAGTCTTGATATGAATCTTGTCACAGTCGTCTCGGAAAAAAAATACTATCATAAATAGACTCCGATTCCTCTCTGTTCTGATTCGAAGTTTAGGTAAATAAGCCCTACCTATTCCTATCTCTGTTTATCAGTCATGTGGTATTTGTAAGTTAGATTCTTACGGCTTGTTTCACAATGTGTTAATAAGTTCAGGTTACCGTTATCTGTGATTATTTGTTGACAATAAAATTTTGCATTCGCTTTCTGTATTACGTGCGTTTTTTTTTGTTTTTCAAATGATGTTCTAATTAAACTCACAATTTGTATTTTTGTTTCAGGTAATCATCATTTTATTATTTGCTGTTCTCATCTTTATTTAACAATCTACTGTAGAGGTATGTGTGTCAATGTTCTTTTAAAAGCACAAAATACCTTTTCAAATCACAAAATCAACAATTCCAGTACACGATTCTAAAGTTGAAATACCTTTGCGCTGAAATATCCATAGTCCCCTGGGATCATTTCATTAGTCAATGATTTAAATATCAAAAGAATACATTTTCAACCTCGGATCCACCTTAGGTCATTATGTATGCAGTTTTCATTATATTCCTTTTTCGTACCGATAGATTTCTGCTTTGTTGGATTGGATGGTATGTTTTAAAGTTTGAGTGAAATGGTGCGATGTAAGAGAGATGTAGTGATGAAAATTTAGAAAACATTACCGTTAAGGTTTTTTACATTAATAAGTTGTAGTAGTATATCAGTAATGATGCCAGAAAACTATAGGATTTTAAAGCCAATTCAGAGAGTCAAGACTGAACTCGGTAAACTACTGTTGCAGCCTAGATGGTGAAAGTAGTTCCAACGACGTTTCGTCAGGCCAAACCCGAACCAGATGGAACCGCAATGTGCAAATGTTCCTTAAAAGGCACACAGGCTAAAACCTCTTTTCTGCCCCTTTTAAACCTTCCCGATGACAGCACTCAATATTATCGCGGCGATGTCCTTTAAAAAACTGTCCTGACATTTTCCTAACTTCCCCGATCACTCAGACTCAGGCCATTAAATGGTGACTCGGCGAAAGCGCGACATTCCCCGCAAATGAACTGGAAGCGGTCAAAGTGTCACGGTTTTAAGAAATATGAAGGGATTTGGGACACTCAGCAGTTGCGGTTGTGGATTTTTTTGATGACTTTTCATTTGGAAACATTAACAAAAAGTACTGACTGCTATCAGTTCATAAAGTCAAGGGCGTGGATTCTTGCAGCTAGATAAATAATTGAGTCTCTGTAGTATTAATGTAGGTATCGTTGTATCAAGTAAGGTAAGTAAGGTTAAATAAACTAAAATTTTATTTTGTTACTATCATTTTTGTCTGTTTTTTTTTTATTTATTTAATTTTGTGCGAGTAAGGTAATACAATGTAAATTATTGAACAGATTGTTACGATTTCATATTTGTATAAGTTAAGTTCAGAAATCGGAGTTTAGACATAAACAGACACAGACTCCACCTTGGTCACTTCAGGTTAAAAATAGGAGGTCATTCAGACCCTTTTTATAAAAAAGTTACTCCCATTGAAAGCACTGTTTCTCTACAGAGCGCTGTGGTAAACTCTTCATATCTATGATATTTATGCAGGTAATGAATATGTCTCTATTTCCCAAAAAAATCACTTATCTAAAATTGCACACATTAGCCCACAATAGGCTTGCATATGTCTTAGCCAAACAACCTTTGGATTCCACCAGTGTGATGGGGTCTTCCTACCCCCCTCCTGACCTGGATTCCAAGCATAGGGGGTACAGTGATGGATGTCAGGATTAAATGGACGTCTCTGAGACGAGCTGTTTTGGAGACATACGGGTGCGAAATTGGGGCGTGAGCGTTTAAAATACATTTGACGTCATATTCGGATCTTAAAGTATTAAACTGTTTATCTGTCCACCTAAAAAGGTAGTTACCACTTCAAACCCGAACTGTGAAATAATTATGTACAGTCCCCAGTACATCAGGTTACCCCCTTTTGTTGCAAACTAGCCTTTATTACAACTGCATAAGATACCGCAGTGTTTACCTTGATGTCCTGTCATCCGTACATATTAAGTTGAACCAATTTAGCCAGATTTATATCGAGACTAAAATTGTGCTTGTCCTTGCGTCACAGCGTGATTTTTTATAGCCTAATGCCTTCCCTGATTAAATAAATAAGCTATCCAGTCCAGTAGGCCCTGAGATAAGCGCGTTCAATCAAACAAACTCTTCAATTAGTATGGATTATTTTAGTGTAAATCTTCCTCCTGGCGCCTACCCTTTGATCAGGAGGCCAGATTTTTAGTCCAGACTAAATTGGAGTGTGTTTAATAAATTTGGCAACAGTTCCGTACATAATATCTGCCCGTATGTCCTCTCTGTCTTCAGTTAACGTCCAACAAACGCTGAGCTACAGAAGAGGTATTACCTGAGCTCTGTTCGCTAATGTCTTCGATGTGAAAACACGAGCGATGTCGGGAGCTGTGCTAGTTTTGTTGCAATCGAGACGCGAGCACAGACGCGAGTTCAGAAGCGTTTGAGATGCATCTAGTGTTCGCTGATAAAATTTTATGTTCAGCGGGAAATAAGTTGGGTACGCGTTGAGGTGTATATATTTAGAACCTTTTGCCATATTTTTTTACATACAGAACCAATTAAAGGTTTTACCAATTAAGTGTTTCTGATATTCTCTTCAGTTTAAATACTCAAATTCTTGCTGTTGCTTTTAACAAGTGCAATTCAAGTTTGTACGTGTATAGTGACAAAACACTATAAAAACAAAAATATTTTTTTAGCTACATATAAAAATCTATTACTAAAAATCAAAGTAATAGTCAACTCTCTGCTTGTCTATGATAGGTTATAGACCACATTAATAGGTAACAACATCGTTTTATAGCGCCATAAAGATTTGATCGTATATGACTAATTTTGCTAAGTGTCCGTCTTTATGTCCGTCGTTAACCTAAAAAGGCTTAAGAGGGATATCTGAGGGCTTTTTATGGAAAAAATACAGGGTGAATTAAAAACAAACTTCTAGACTCCTTTTGATTTCTTTTTTTTTCCAATAATATGTTACGTAGGAAAAGTGTATTATGTAATAATAATTAATAATATAATATATGCGCCAGACAACACACCCAATTGTCTAGTTTCGAAGTAAGGAATTTATTCCTTGTGTTACGAAGTACTAGACAACGATAATGACGGGGGCGTCTCATATAACATCCATGACTTAGGGACAAATGTTCGTGCTCATCACACAAACATTTGCCCATTGCGGGATTCGAACCCGCGCCGCGACCGCTGGTTCAGTAGTCAGGAGCGCTAACCACTGCACCAAACGTGTCGTCAAAATATGATGTAGACAAAGGCCTCCCCCAAAGATACACTGTGATCCTGCGATCTTTACACGATCATCTGTTCATCTAGTCGGGGGACGTCTAACTCTACGCTTTTGGTCGAAGGGTCTCCAATCTAGAAAATTTCTGCCCCAACGGCCATCAGTTCTTCGCGCTATGTGCCTTGCCTTGCCACTAGAACTTACTGATTCGCAGAAATCGCTGAATTATACACTACCAACTGATTCATATTAATTTACATACAGCAGGAATTGTTTCGTTTAAATACTTACAATAGCCTGGAGTCCTAACCTGTTTTTTTTAATGAGCTCTGTAGAGGTTGCTATTGAGCCCGCGGGTTAACCTAACGTCATACTAAGATAAGTTATGATTATATAATTTAAATGGTTGATACCAAGAGCTTATTTGACTAAAATCTGATATTTACAATGTTACTGAAATAAGAAATTAAGCTAAGTTTAGAAATCACCTTAATTAGACTTACATAATTCAGGCTTTCTGTTGAAAGTTTACAAACATCTGAGCCCTGAATATTTTAACTTGCCTTTTGCTTATTTCGACTTTGACGGATTACTGTAAAATAACTTTATTTCATTTTAAAAGAACATAATAAGTTGTATTAAAAGGAATTATCTGTAAGTAAAAGATTAGGTTTGTAGTTGAGCGCCTGCCATCTTGATTGTTATTTTAATTTCTAGTTTTTGAGGCGATACACAAAAAAATGATTCTATGCTTCGGTAAGCTTTCTTTCAATACTTCTAACCAACACCAGCCAATCTAAGCTTTATTTTCATCATCATCATCATCAGCCCAATTTTGTCCAGTCTTGGACGTAGGCCTCCTCCATTTTCAGCCATGACTGGCGGTCTTGTGCCCGTGTCATCCAGCCATGTCCTGCGTGTCGTCGGATATCATCAGACCACCGTTGGGGCGGTCGTCCTTTTCCTCTCGTGTCGTTCCGAGGTCTCCATTCCAGGACTCTTTTTGGCCAACGGTCGTTTGCCATTCGGGCTATATGTCCAGCCCAAGCCCATTTCTTCTTCGCTATTGTTGCAACTATATCTCTCAGCTTAGTTTTCTGCCGTATCCACTCATTGCGCTTCCGGTCTCGGAGACTGATTCCCAGCTTTATTTAAAGCTTTATTTTATCTTTGCGAAATTAATCTTTCAAAGTTTCTAATGATCTATCTATATATTGCTACAGTAAATAAAAGCAACGTCACAAACTTCTCTTATTGAGCATGTGGTAGACTAAAGCCCAGTTGCTTGATTGACAGTTAACTCAAGAAATGGTGAAGGTTCGTTACCAGCGGTTGAATATTTACGATTGTGCGTTTTGAAGAAAAAATATCTTGACCAATGGACATTAAAATAACCATTCAGACACGCACAATCGTAGATATTTAACCGTTAGTTACGACATTTAGCCATTAGTTGAGTTAACTATCGATTACAAACAGGGCCTATACCGCTCTCGCATTGGCTAGCCACGAAAAGTGATTTTTCAAAAACCTTGCACCATAACCGTGTAAAATAAACGCAATAGCCATTAAGTAACTAATTGCAAATTTTAATTGCAACTCTACAAATAAAATTCTATTGTAAAACAACATTCCCTAGAAAACGGCAGGCAATGGCTAGCTATATAATAACAGTGCGGTACAGGAATGGGTCAGATCCAACTATCTGGATAGGCCTGGTCCAATAAAGAGCGTGTAGGCCTCGGCTACGTACATAGATCAAGGTTACTAGATGTGGCACATGGCTAGAAATAACGCCAACACTTTTTGTAACTACCGTAGCTTTATTTGTCGAGAAGAAAATGAAGGAAAGTGTGTCAAATTAACTCAAAACAGGCATCATATAAGAAAAAGAGAAATGGGTGTAGTTGGATAATGAAATAGGGACTAAATATGTATTATTCAAAGGTTGCGGGTTCGAGTCAATTTTTGGTTTCCTATTGAAATAAGAAACTAAAAATACAAAAATAATAGTAGTCCCCCTAGCCGATTTCGACTACGGTGGCCAGTCACAAGGACCAACCGACTGCGCGGGACATATTAAAGTGCACGAGTGTGTGCGCAAACACAGGTGCACTCTCTATTCCTTTCACTCTCATAGCCCGATGGGACAGCAATCTGACACGACCGGAGAGATATCAGGCGCAGGACCAACGGCTTTACGTGCTTTCCGAGGCACGGGGGTTAAACACCGCCAACTTCCAAACTCCGGGCTTCCCTGAGAATTTCTGAACAGAAAAACTCAGGTACATATTTTTGGCCCGACCCGGGAATCGAACCCAGGACCTCTGGCGCAGCCGTCGCTTTAAAATGCGACCCTCTAACCGCTGCGCCACCGAGGGAGTTACAAAAATAACACTGTGTTAAAACCATTGACTAAATAAGTACTTTTGGTTAGAATGCCTTTTACTTAGATGTACTAATTAGACCCGACCCGTAAGCAAAATTATTATTTGTCCATAAGTTAGGTACAGATATTGGAAACATTTTCTAAGCATAGGTATTGTTTTGTTTCATTTATATGGTAGGTAACTAGAGTCTATAAGGCTGAGCATTTTCTTCCAGTCAACCACGAAGCAAGCTAGTAAGCAGTATGAGTTTAAAAAGCGGGTCACAATTTTTTGATGTCTGTGCCTTATCTGAGTACTAAACCATATGCTGAGAGAACAGGCCACATCTAGCTAGGTAATCTCTATCTGTGCAATCAAGTGGGGTTGTTATTAAAAAGGCCCTGAACAATCACACGGCGGCTCCGAGCGCTCATTTTAGCCTCGTATCCAATTACGGACTTAAGGCCGCGCGTAATGTACACCAGCCCTTAGATGTTATCGCGTTGAAGTAGGCTCACTCCAATTTGCCGTGTACAAGATTTTTCCAAGACACAGCCTTTTGAACGCGGATTGAAGTGTTTTTGACATTCAAATTAAGAAATAAGGATGATACGAATCTTTTTCGTAATAAGCTGAGGTCTGCTCTGCCTTGGTTTTAAGGGGAGCACAACATTTGGCTAGTTAAAGTTAAATTTTGTTTATACATAATCTTTACATAAAAAGTTAAACTGAAGTCTGGTTTCAAATTGAAGGTCTCGAATACCAACACTGCCTTTTAGTTGGTAATTCTCTCAACTGCCTCGGTGGCGCAGCGGTGAGAGGGTCGCATTTTAAAGCGACGGCTGCGCCGGAGGTCCCAGGTTTAATTCCCGGGTCCAAAAATATGTACCGGAGTTTTTCTGTTCAGAAATTCTCAGGGTAGCCCGGAGTTTGGAAGTTGGCGGTGTTTCACCCCCGTGCCTCGGAAAGCACGTAAAGCCGTTGGTCCTGCGCCTGATCTCTCTCCGGTCGTGTCAGATTGCTGTCCCATCGGGCTATGAGAGTGAAAGGAATAGAGAGTGCACCTGTGTTTGTGCACACACTTGTGCACTATAATATGTCCCGCGCAGTCGGTTATTAATTTTCTCAAACTTTAATGTGCGTTAGTTATCTAAATTGTAAATAATAAATGTTACTGACTCTTATGACTGTTTATAATGAAGATGTTTTTGTAAATGGTTTTGCTTTGTATTTCCGCTTAGCGACGCCGGCGCAGGCATCCAACCATACGAACCGTTACCGCGTTGAGTATTAGTTCAGGCAAATGCAGGATGGTGCATCCTGCATTTGCCTGAACCCGCCCGCCCTCAATACGCATGCGGCACAGCTAATACAATTGTTAGTATCCAATACCAACGTGCAAAATACCTTGTTTTGTATATAATTAATAATAGACACCCGCATAAAGTATGCTTTTTGGTTGGTTCGCCAGACCAATTGTCTTGGTTTCGAACCTTTGATTAAAGTAAAGTAGCGGAAGAAAGGTGACGCGTCACTCGAAAGTGGACCGCTAAAATCAGGCCCCCGTCGCCTAATTTCCATTGGATTGCGTGTGCGGGTGATATTTATAAGACGTGTGACGTAAGGAATGTGTAGTGCCATTTTTCAGCTGACAATTAGTATGACATGCCGTATCTACCGCTATTTTACTTTAATCAAAGTTTCGAACTAAGGAATTTACTTCCTTGTTATACGAACGAATACCAGACAACGATAATGACGGGGGTGTCTCCCATAAATACTTAAAAATATAAACATCCATGACTCGGGTACAAATGTTCGTGCTCATCACATAAACATTTGCCCCTTGTAGGATTCGAACCCGCGACCGCCTCTTATTACCTCTTAGTTCTATTTCGTCGCACAGGAGCAGATACTGCTCCTAATAATATGAACCATATAGTTACTACACAAAGCGTCAATACTTTTAAAAATCGCAATAATTTGATGGTGGCTTACTTCCAACATTTGAAATGTAATACAGTTTCAAATTAAACACAAGCGACACCGCTGACTGGCACTAGTGCTCAGTTTTTTGTTAATATCACAAGGTAACAAGGGATTCCTTGTAAATTCACGCAAGCGACAATATTCCCGGCTCTGTGGGACACCAAATTTAATTAAAGCCACAACGTTGTTACAAAGCACCCATAGAGATAGTGCTGTGACCCGCCTGACGTGTGGTTACATCACTAGTGTATTGTCGGCCTGGCTGAGAGATCGGTGGGAATTATTAGATACTGTAGTCGCTAGCTTGAGGTACTAGCACAGTATCTTCTGTGCTTAAATGAAAGGAGTTTGGGACGAAAACAAAAGTACGAGAGATCGGCCAAATTCTTTACCATCTTTAGTAGAGGTACGGGTATGGGTTTGCTCTTGACTTCAGACCAAGCCAAGTTCAGAGTCGAAGATGGAACGAACTCGCCCAGATGAAGCCTGTTCGTTCACTCTGACTTTGAATTATTTCGAGTTGTAATCTCTAGGAAACACCGACACGCGTGCGTTCATTTCGACAGTTTGACGCGTCCTTTGTGTACCGCCGTTTCTCACTGAGACCCGTATTTTGCAGGTACTGTTTTCTGCAGGATACAGTTTAGTAGCATACGTTGCGATGTGTTGTGATGCTAATCACACATACATCCCATTTGTAGTGAACCGTAAAAAAACGTTACCTGTTTATTACTGTTCCAGTTTTGATTGTTATTAGACTGTTAACAGGGCTCGGTTGACGGACAACCGTACCTGCAAAAAACTGCCGTATGAACACACCAAAGTTTTCTGCGGGGTCCAGTAATGCAGTGATTCCGCAGAACTGGATTGCCGTGGGAAACGGCCCTTACCATGCGGCGTACAAATAGGACTGAATTATGGGCCAACAAATATATTGTTAGGCCCCACAATTAATTTTCTAGTAAGATCTCAACAATTGTCTGGGAGTGAAATTTACAATCTGGGCCCGCAAAATATTAGGCCTTTATTTTGTAAATGCTTTTTGTTCGTGGAAAGGTATTATCACTTAATATTCCGAATAAAAGAGAAGTGATATAGTAACAGGCCGAATGGTTAAATGAATTTCAAGGTATTTTAATTTTTCATTTGTAACAAAAGTTCAGAATGAAATTGTAAGTAAGTAATAGCAGGATATAGTTCGTGTCAGCAAAATATGACTGGTTGGATTCAAAATACGATTGATATAAGGAAAACAACAGTATTGCTTTAAAGTTACATAAACATTTTTTTTAAGATTTTCCATTTCCTAGTACTTGTACTAAGGCCCAGTTGCGTGATCGACAGTTAACTCAACTAATACTTAAATGTCGTTACCAGCGGTTGAATATTTACGATTGTGCGTAAATCTCGGAATGGCCATTCTAATGAATGACCATTGGTTAAGGATTTTTTTGTTAAAAACACGCATATTATAACCGCTGGTAATGACAAATTATAATCACTAGTTGAGTTAAACATCGATCACGCAACTGGGCCTTAATACATAGAGTTTTTTACCTTTAAAAAGCGGCAATGAGGAATGAGTTACAAAAAAAAATTACCCGCAAAACAATTACCAACCAACCAATACAGGTTACCATAAACCGTGAGTATAACCAACCGTAAGGCTTTTATCGTGATGATCCGGCCGCCATTACGAGCACCTATCCTGGCAACACTCGTAAATAAACATCGTCTAAATCTACCCACGTGGGATGCCGATTTGTTTGCAGGTAATGGGAAAACGGTTAGCGATGTTCACGCGCTCACACCGTAAAGGAGGTTGGCAATTTTGGATAGACTTAAAACCGTCAAAGACCTCTAAGACAGTGATACACCCTTACGTCGTAGACATTCCAGCAATGCGCACTGATAGGTTTCGATCTACATTTCTCATGCGCACGGCTAGGGAGTGGAATTCGCTGCCGGCTGAAGTGTTTCCTAGACATTATAATTTGGGCGAATTCAAGAAAAGAGTGAATAGGCTATTACTAGTCAGGCATGATCCATCCTAGGTCACATCATCGCTTACCATCAGGTGAGATTGGGGCCAAATGTCTGCCTAGACACTATAAAAAAAAATACACACTACTATGCAGTAGGTAGAGTCTGTTTTTCTTTGGTAGTCCAATATTGTAAATAATGTTTTAATAACTTTCAAAATAATATCAGTGTATTAAATTATTTAACAGTTTTAATAAATATGATCTCAGTGTTAAACGAAGAATTACCTTTGTAGGTTGTGGAGTTTGTAAATATTTTGTTTTAAAATAAGTCATTTCGTTAGAAATGCATGTCAAGATTGCTTACAATGATAGTAGCCGGTTTCGACTACGGTGGCCAGTCACAACGACTGACTGCGCGAGACATATTATAGTGCACAAGTGTGTGCGCAAACACAGGTGCACTCTCTATTCCTTTCACTCTCATAGTCCGATAGGACAGCTATCTGACACGACCGGAGAGAGATCAGGTGCAGGACCAACATGGCTAAACGTGCTTTCCGAGACACGGGGGTGAAACACCGCCAACTTCTAAACTCCGGGCTACCCTGAGAATTTCTGAACAGAAAAACCCAGGTACATATCTTTGGCCCGATCTGGGGATCGAACCCGGGACTTCTGACGCAGCCGTCGCTTTGAAATGCGACCCTCTAACCGCTGCGCCACCGAGGCAGTTGCTTACAATATACGGCAAGCAAAGAAATACAGACTGTCAATAACTTTTACTCCTCGATAATTAGCACGGTGTGACAGCCAGCCCACAGGAGTCGTTCCGTCTAGTATTTTATTTGGAAGCTATTAAATGTGTCTAATAGTCTCTAATAGACTTAACTGCGTGGTTGGACTAACGAGTGAACGAACAGAATGTTCGATCACCATTTAATTGACTTCAGAGTTCGTAATGAGCGCAACATTGTAGTTTTCAAACAAGGTTCTAGGTTTAACACTTTATACGCAACTAGCTTTTGCCCGCGACTTCGTCCGCGTGGAATATTGACTTCCGGCAGATTTTTGCGGACTGTTTTTTAGATCATCAAAAGAGCTATTATTCTTTAATACATATTTTGTGTGTATCTTGAACCGTTTTCACGGCGCACGCAACGGAAGGCTTCAAAGATGAAATAATTTCTCCCGTTTTTTACACATTTACCACTATATCTTTGCTCCTATTGGTCGTAGCGTGATGTTATATAGCCTATAGCCTTCCTCGATAACTGTACTATACAACACAAAAAGAATTATTCAATTCGAACCAGTAGTTTCGGAGATTAGCGCGTTCAAACAAACAAACAAACAAACTCTTCAGCTTTATAATATTAGTATAGATGAAGTGAAGGGTTCTAATTAAGCTGCGTTGCACAAGATCTTTATCTTAATGGTGACATATTAGTTTTGATACAAAGGCAAGAAATGGCTCTTAAACTAAAACTTAGAGTCATTTTTGTAGTGTGCGTTAGATATAACAATGTGAGCCATGAGGAATTTATTTTGCTGAACTAAAAAATTCAGCAACTTAAATTGCTCATTGCTGATAAGCCAGCACTTGTTGACAACGGCTGAGCTTAATTTTTAGTTCAATAAAAGAGGCCTATTTTTGATTATTGGTTTTGGTGATTGATTATTAAAGGATTGGATCTCATAATTTAGAGGTACATTAACACCATCAGAAAGCTATTGTGCTAGACATGCGTATACACAAATATTTTTTCTATTGGAAAATCTACCTACTCCATAAATAAAGCTGCACTTTGTATGCACGCGGCTAAACCATTTTCTATTGTAGGAATAAAATCTTATTTTCTAAGCCGTTAAAAAGCTGACGCTCACTAAATTTTTGCTGGTCGCAGTTCAAAAGCTCGTTAAACCCACATTTTCCGTGGTTTTAAATTAAAACTCAATCAAGCAATCTTGCAATATTCAAATTGTGATTCAATTAGACACAGAAATGGTTTTACTACAAAAGTCAGATAACGCAGTATATTGTTGTTAGATGAATGACGTCTAGATGACGTTTGATGAATCTTCGTAATTCGAATAATAGATGGCACTGTACGGAACTCGCAATATAAATGCTATAGTTATATTTTAGGTCATATAAGAATCAGTCTAACCTGAAGTTCAGTGAGCAGATACTCGTCTTCTTCTTCTTCTTTGTCCTAGCCTTTTACCATTATTTGGGGTCAATTCCCCTCGTTCTGCGGTGCCAGGCCAGTCTGTCCTGGGTGGTCGAAATATTTGGGCAAGCTCTAAGTCTTTGGTTATCGTGAGCAGATACTCGTGTAAGTTCAAATATTTGAAAACATTACAAAAATCTATTTTTCCGTAATGTATGTCTTCGGTTTTCATCAACACATAACAGACTGCTCACCAGTCGGAGATAGTCTCACATTCGTTGTGGAAAACGACAAAGGATTGAGTTTCACCTTTCAAGTAATAACACAATGCTGCGAATCTGCTGTGCTTCCCGGAAAACTTGAATTTATTTTATTTGGTCTCCTTGGACAGAAAATAGAATGTGAAATTTTTGAAACACACGCCTCTTTATTGTTGCTATACACGCTGCGTTATTATGCCTTTTTGGCTTTTCTTCCTATGACTGAATTTTTGTTACCAATCACGTTCTTATAATATAAACAACAACCTTTCTAAACGCTCCAAGTTTTGCTTTTCCCAAAATTAACCTTCAAGCAACCTCCTCTATTATGTATGGTAGGAAGAGGCATGTCGCGTTCCGTAAAAGTCACTCTGTATAATACGTAAGGCGGATTACCATCGGTTGATTAATTGATATTAAATTATACTGCTTATTTAGATAATTCATTTAATGCACATGCCAGCTGCATTCATAATTTTGAGTAATAAGTAAGTGTACCGTTATTATTCCGAGGCAAATTTTAATTTTATTTTTCTTTTTACGAAGTACATGTGTTTGTTTGTTTTTATGTGTGTGGGTGTTTGTAATATCCAATATCAATAAGAGCTTTCTTTCTTTCTTTATCTAAACTATAATACTGATGGATAAGTAATATTTAAACGTTGCAGGACCGTAAGAAATTTGTATCGTATGTTTCCAAATGTTGAAACCAAGTGTGTGCTCACCTTAAGAGAATTATAACAGTATTGTGCTTGCACAATATCATCTGTTGGTCTCGAACTGAGCGAGATAATAACGTCTTCGGTACAGATATATGAAAGCTGGATGCGATCGTCTTGACTGACTTTGCAAACAGATACCATTTTAAACTAGCGGTCCCGATGAACTTCGTTTCCCCCCTATGTCCTATTCGGGGCGGCGACGAATCCAACAAAGTAAAAATCATGAAAATCAGTCCACCCTTTCTCAAAGTGTTTCTCTGATAACATGAATTTCTTTTAGGTAAATAAATAGATAAAGAACAAGGAAGATTTATAGATACAAAATATAATATTATAATAGAAGGTTGGCCGTCTCATATTTCAGTAATTATTGCTGAACTCATGTCATTGCATACTGTCCGAATGACCATGCCTTTTCTATGATTACTAGATAAATTTTCAGTCCATTCCAGAAAAATCTATTTCTGTGTATTCTTTATGTTTTAGCAAAATGTGTTTCCGGATATACATTTCAGTTTTCAACTGCCTTTGTTGGCGCAAGATCCCAATGAATGCTTGACAGCGCTTGCGTTTACTCCACGTCTTAGTTAAAAGAAGAGTATAGTAAATAAATTATAGCAGATATATCTGGCAACTTTCAAGAATTAATCGGTGTAGGAGGAGAATCACAGATGTTCATTTCCAACATCAGAATGAGAATCAGGAAGCACAAGTGACATAGTGCGAAGAACTGGTGGCAAAAAAGTTGATAGAACTTGTCAGTGGACGTCCTACGCTACGTGTAGGACGTCCACCTTGTAAAGATCAAAGTGGATACAGACCGCTTGTAATCGGTCGCTGTGGAAAGCCGTGGGGGAGGCTTAATGGGTCTTATTTCACTACAGATTCCGATGTACAAGCGTAAACATAAATAAAGCCCTAAAGTTTCACATCAAAAGCACATGCTGATTGCACACCATCCATCACACAGCAATAGTTAGAGGTCTACCATATAACACTATGTCCAACCGTCCTCATTTTCTAATCTACTTGTCCCTGTTGCTCATCCAAATATGACCTTGGGAGTGTAGGGGATGGCTATATACGGCCAAGCGATCAGAGTAGTGCATTCGAATCTGCGCTTGACCGTAACCCCATAACGAATTAATATAGAGCCAACGGTCTGAAACCAATTTTTAGGCCCGCCTCGCGGTTCAGTGACGAGGGCATGCGTTATTTTGTTGTGAATATACTCACGGATTTAAAGTTTAGAGAACGATATCAAATAAATTAGTTAATTCTGTCTATAAAGAATTTTATTTTAGAGACTTATAAGGATCGCAGGATCAAACTTGATGCAGACCGCTAGTGATCGGTCACTGTGGAAAGCCGTGGTGGAGGCCTATGTTCAGCAGTGGACGTCCTTTGGCTGATAATGATGATGATGCAAAGACTTTCTGCTGTATTGATTTTGGGAAAAATTGCATCGAAATTAAATTCTGTTTTTGCAAACAATAAAGCTGGCTGGTTCTTTGCTCAGAGGCTTATCATTGCTATCCAACGCAGCAACGCAGCCATTATCATCGCTTTCTTGCCCCATGGAAACGGCTTCGTTTTTGAATAGGTAGGTTTTAAATATGTTGTAAAAGATTTCATGCATGTCTTGGTTTTTATTTGATTTGGGCCTTATAAAAATACATCGATTATGTAATGTTTATTTATTTATTCGTCTTTTAAAATTCCGTTATAGCAAAACGAAACTAAATTGGAATGATTTTAAATAAAGCGTACGTGAAATTTTTCCTATGAGACTTTTTGACTACAAAATTGCTACATAATAAATTGTTGCAAGATTTCACCACGAATCATCTTCAGTTGAGAATTTTGTTCGTTTTTTAATTCATCATCCGAACTTAAAACACGAACAAAACAGTGTTACATATAATAATAGAAATAATAATAAATGATTTATTTATTACGAACAAGATTGTGTTGCATAGTGAGCAGTTTTATTTTAGGTTTTGTTTTTTTAATGTTAATAGTGGGTTTGCTGAAGAGATGACTATCCTTCTCATCTGTATGTTCGCGTTAGTGGAACATAAAACCGCGGTTCCTTGTTTTTGCGCGACATAATAAATTATGTACGGTTCGTATTGTCTTTTGATGGTATCTTAACTTAGTGGCTCCATTTGTTGTAGCGATTTATAAGGCCCATTGTTTTAACTTCGTTTAATAAACGCTGATGTTTAGAACTGTAAGTTAATTCGTTATTCTGAATGGGGTGGTTTTCTGTTGTTTTCTCGCTTTTGCCAGTTTCTGTTTGGAGTTAATTAAAAACGTTCCAAGATCTTCTTATCAATGAATGTTGACCTAAATTACTTTAAAACTCTCCTTATATTTTTCGCAGCTGCTGTCTTATCTCTTAAACATTATAAGAGTTGTGTGCTCATGACTGTGTAATGTCCGTGGAGGTCTATCGCCTAACCAGTTTTTAACGAAAATCGCTTGCACACATGACTGACGTGAGGTACAAGATTGGTTAGACGCGGGAGTCCGTGACCCTACTCATTCATACGGACTTTGTTACGACTTACGACTTCATTACCGCAAATCATTCCATTCGGATATACATAAATACAGGATGATGTTTTGGTCAGCGACAGTTATGCTTATTCCAAAAAAAAAACTTCTCTAAATTATATGCAAGTTTTATAAGAGAAAACCTCATCACTACCTTATAAAAAAACAAAAAAAAGGGAAAACTCGCACCCTCACGCGTAGTTCGCGCGTATCTAAGAAATACTACGCCGTAGCTAGTAAGCTACGAGTAGCTGACCTGGTGTTGGTAGTTTTGACTCTCCCGCTATATCGTAATGAAAAATTGATTTTGTGGGTTTTATTCGTTTTTTTTTTGCATCAGTATCGTTTGTACAACCCCTGAGTCGCTCGTCACCGACCTAAACAACACCTTGTATATTACATATACAAGAAAAGAATCAGGATTATTAAGGCCCCTCTTTCGTCTAAGCTGTAAATCAGCAAATGTATCTCAAATGCAAAAACAAGGAAAAGCAACAAAAACGAAATCCGTCCGAGCTCGAAACAAGACATAAATACAACCATCTAAAATAATTTCATGATTAATAGCACACTCCGATATAACTGCGCTTTACCGAATGCCACCCAAAAATGGCCAGCATCAAAATGAGAGAAATGATCGCACAGTATTCAGATTTATGTTGGGGCTCTTGCATAAATTGCAAGTCCTGTTAAATGTATCCATTACATGTTGACGGTGTTTAGAGTGCAGTTCCGTGAGCGCGATTTATCGAGTCGTGTCATTCGCGAATGGGCGCGGAATGTCGTTCGAATTAAAAATGCTGGTTGGTTGAAAATAGAGGATTGAATGGGATTGTTGCAGCTGAAAGTTTACCTGTGGATTGACACTTACAGTTCTCTTCTCTTTTTTAAGTAAAATGTTTTGGGTGAATTTTTAACCATTATCAGGAGCTTTGCCATAATTAATATTTTTTATGCAAGCTGGTTGTTAAAACCAGCCGGCGGCTTTGTGTACATTTTAGTTCTTCTTTGTTACTTCTTATGTGCCTGTATACACAAAAAGCACAAAGCATATTTGAGAGGGTGGTTTTCAGCCTGTATAATAGATGCACTTTATCTGTTGATCAAGTTATCAGACGCCTTTATGATTACATACTTAGTTATAGATAAAGAAAGAAACACTCATTCATCACCGTCATATTATTCTGTCTAATCCACAATTGGTCTAGTCTGGAGACAAGAGCGAACTCATTTCAAATTAAAAAAAATGCTTCAAACCCTAGAATGCTGGTCTATTTTAAAAACTATGAAATAGATCAAAATTCATAGAAGTCTAAAATTGGAACCAGACTAATTCGCACCGACGGAACCGTACCCAACCCCAGCACTCCGTGCCCTGGCGCGATTCCAAACCGCTAGTGGCCGCAGATGACGAGGCGTCGGCGACTCGTTATCGCGACGACTTGCGCACTCACGGAACTGTGGCTTAATTAGAGATTATTCCTAGACCTCTCGTTGGTCCGGTTTTGTACGATTGCCGTCTTTGGAGGAGTAAGGTAAGAGAGTGAGAATCTGTATGATCGCAGAAAGCATTTAATCTCCTAAATAAATAGAAATACTATATCATTAAAGTCGGGATTAAATATGACGGCCAATGATGAAATTAGGCATGTTTCATAACCACCAATATGGGAAAATAAGCTAAAGCCCTTGTCTAATCTAGCCTATAGGTAATCCGCTTCATTGAGACTTCGCCTGCGGGGTACAGGGGCGTGGGATAAGGCGATAGAGGGTCGCGCGCGGGGTGCGGGTGACACGGAAACACCCGCGCCGCTCGCTTACCGCTCTCTCGTCTCCCCCTGCACCCCTTTCCCCCGCAGGCGAGGCCCAGTCCCCGACATCGAAAAACAGACTAGGTTGCCAAGGCTAAAATTAAACGTTTAGCTTAACGTAAGTGCCATGACATTATGGAGAAATACTGTTTGAATAATAAGTTTTGAAATCTAATATACTCGTAGAGTGCAGAAACTATTAGGAGACTTTTGAACTGAACTAATCTCTTCTCACATATCTAGAAGTAACTTAAACTTATCATCATCATCAATATCAGCCAAAAGTAACTGAAATTTATCATCATCATCAATATCAGCCAAAGGACGTCCACAGCTGAACATAGGCCTCCCCCACGGTTTTCCACATCGACCGGTTGTGAGAGGTCTGCATCCAGTGTGATCTTGCGATCTTTACAAGGTCGTCTGTCCTTCTATCTTATATCTTCTATCTTGTCGGTGGACGTCCTACGTTGCGCTTTTGGTCGAAGGGTCTCCAATCTAGAACTCTGCCCCAACGGTAGGGCTATGTCCGTAATACCTGAACTGAACTTAAATTCGGTATAAGCATAATTCTACTGCAAAACTTATCATAAATGCGAATCATTTATACATCCTAAAACTAACATGCTAAAATTAAACACTAAAATGGTAACATTACGAGCACGTCCGAAGTTTTGCTCATCGTTTCTTAAAACATGTAAAACACAAGTCCATTTAAAAACTGCGTTTTATTCTTTCTCCACCTTCATTATAACAACGAATCCAATCACTACGACGAAGATGTTTAAATTTGCATGTTATTTAAAAATTCCAATCGCTGAATTCTCGATAAAAAATAAACTTTACGGTGTCGGGTTTCTGGATGAAGTCATCAAGAGTGTGAAAATAGAGGTAAGTATTGCATTCTTTTAAGGACTCAGAGGGCTTATTGCGATCCAACTTGATCCGTTCAATTTCCAGGCAGTTTTAATTCCCGCTCAGTGTAAACGAATTTTATCAATATAATACTACAATTGTGTGAATGTTAATGTTTATGTTGTTTTATTATAATAATATTCTCGATACAATGCGAAATTACAAGCAGGGCTGCTTAACTGTCAAAGTTGCATCTCAAATTCTCAATACGCACCCAGGACATTAAAATCCCAATAGATACATTGTATCTGTATTTGAAGTAATGCAACTTTTTGAAGAATAATAAAATAAGCTGTAAAATGTCCAAAATTCTTCCAAAAATCTTCGAGAAATGAAACTTTCCTATCAAAACCATTTGTCAATATTTTTAAAAGCCATAATGCTAATTACAAATTTCAGAATGTTTTCGCTGCCAATCTTGTCACGAGAACATCTATTTACTGCCCTTCGTTATTAACGAGACCTAGTTACGTAAAACGGGGACGTCAAAAAATATCTCTCATAACCGTGTCCGCTCATGAACACTAAACCTTTCTATGAGAGCCTTATCACTCTTATCAGAACATCTTGCCCCTGGCTTCGATTTTCCGAGACACTGACCAATCTCATTACTCGTTATCATCAACTGCTTATCTTGACGGCGTTGAGGACACCAAGTATGTTTTATAGGTTAATAAAGTTCTGATTTTGTTTCGTCTTTTACAATAAACTCGGTGTAATGTTTTGAGTTTTTTTTTACTACATTAAATAAAGTTTTGTCAGTGGTGATTGGCTATTTGAAAGTGTCGTGTAAACAATGGATTGTAGATAAAGTTGAAGTAATAAGTATTAGACATGACGGGTCTAAACGCGAATAATAATAATATTTAAGCGAATAATACAAATATTTTAAAGCTGAAGAGTTTGTTTGTTTGAACGCGCTAATCTCAGGAACTACTGGACTGATTTAAAAGAATATTTTTGTGTTAGATAGTTTATTTATCGGGGAAGGCTTTAAGCTATAAAACATCACAATGCGACGGGAGGGGAGGGGACTGAGAGGGGACGCAATCGCGGGGTACCACTAGTTAAGCAATTAGTGTCAGAATCGGTATCCAATTGACAAAATCAATGGTAATAAGTACGAAATTCGCATCCCGCGACTTGGCATGCGTTTTTATTCATCATCATTATTATCAGCCGAAGGACGTCCACTGCTGAACATAGGCCTCCCCCATGGCTTTCCACAACGACCGGTTGTGAGCGGTCTGCATCCAGTGCGATCCTGCGATCTTTACAAGGTCGTCTGTCCATCTTGTTGGTGGACGTCCTACGCTGCGCCTTATTCTTCAAAAAAAAATAAGTTACAATTTAAATTGAATGTTCAGGATAACACGAATCGTGTTTACTGTTAACCGTGTTCAGTACATAATGCAATAAACGCATTTCAACTCATCCCGATGCGTCGCTCACTCCCGTTACTGAGATGTGTATCTACACAAATGTGTTTCTGAGCGCCGCTCACATTACTCACGGTCTGAGCATAATAATCGTGGGTTGCACAATGCTCTGTGTTGAGCTTAATAATGTCGGATTGTATGTTGTTTATAGGATAAAGAGACACCGGTTTTGAAACCACTATATCTGAGACACTACTGATAAAATATAATAGTCCCCCTAGCCGATTTCGACTACGGTGGCCAGTCACAACGACTAACCGACTGCGCGGGACATATTATAGTGCACAAGTGTGTGCGCAAACACAGGTGCACTCTCTATTCCTTTCACTCTCATAGCCCGATGGGACAGAAATCTGACACGACCGGAGAGAGATCAGGCGCAAGACCAACGGCTTTACGTGCTTTCCGAGGCACGGGGGTGAAACACCGCCAACTTCCAAACTCCGGGCTACCCTGAGAATTTCTGAACAGAAAAACTCCGGTACATATTTTTGGCCCGACCCGGGAATTGAACCTGGGACCTCCGGCGCAGCCGTCGCTTTATAATGCGACCCTCTCACCGCTGCGCCACCGAGGCAGTTAAAAATAAGCAGTTAAGTGATAAAATATATTGGAGTGCTGAATGATTTGAGAAAAGTATAATTAGTAATATTTTTTCAACTTATTTAAACGTTAATGAATAGTCCTAAAATCTTGATGGACACATTGAACTACTATTATTAGCTTATGGTACTGAACCACGAACAGTACTGTGCGCCATGAAGTGACGCAACTCATACAAATGGTTTCATATTCGAAATTCAAATTTCAAGGAATACATCATGATCATTTTTGCTTAGCATAGCTGCTATATCATTACCGTGTCTATACGTAGTAATAACAACTCACTAGATAGACAGTACTCAAAGGGTTTTATTTAAGATGTAAATTATAAGTGGACCTACGAATTTTGCTGACCAAACGGCTTTTCTTTTATTCGAAAATCTTGTGACCCAGTAGAAATCTATACTAATATTATAAAGCTGAAGAGTTTGTTTGTTTGTTTGTTTGTTTGTTTGAACGCGCTTATCTCCGAAACTACTGGTTCGAATTGAATAATTCTTTTTGTGTTGGATAGTCCAGTTATCGAGGAAGGCTATAGGCTATATAACATCACGCTACGACCAATAGGAGCAAAGATATAGTGGTAAATGTGTTAAAAACGGGAGAAAGAAGTCACTATTCCACGCGGACGAAGTCGCCGGCAAAAGCTAGTGTAAACTAAAGCAAACGATACAAATGTTAGGGACAATACATTGAGGCATATAACGGCTTATTTATTCCGAATGCCCAATAGGCGGTGTTTGGGACCAACAATGGGCCGATACAATTGTGTTTTGGCAAGTTTAACCCTTTCGGGACTGTGAAATATCGTTCGTGGAATTGTTGATTCGCAATTTTTGGGCAGGGCTCACCGATCTTTCGAAGTTTCTGCTGACTGAATGTTGGAGAAAACTCGCTTTCATTATGTGAGAAAAGAAGCTTTTTTAAAGCCCAATTATGCGTGAGTTTGCTGCATCTTCCAATGTTCGCTTCGTTCGCTCGCTTCGCTCTTTAATACATGTAGTGTAACATGATAATAGTATATAATATTTATGTAATAAAATAACCTGTAAACTGAATTCTGTAATGTGCATAAAATTTATTAAAATTATTATTAAATATAGTAATAAAAAACCGTGATTTTTTAAATATATTTTTAAACAAAATACATAATAACTATTCTCTCGCATTTTGTGCCACCATTACGGTTCAATGGAAGTTAAGAATTTCTCGGCTATTAAAATATCTACCTATACGAGGATTATCCTTATCGGATTACTTTTAAAACTAGTAATCTTATCTTTACTTAAACATCAGCTGTCTCACAGTGCATTATCTCTTAGATGAACTTAATAATTTCCTGTGTTGATTTTCTGTGCCGTATTTCAGGCTGCAAATATCCATAACACTTTATTATCACGTGATATATTTAACACCTTTGCTGTCAGATATCCATCAGCGTCCAAGAGGCTCGCGTGTCAAGTGATTCATGGAGCCGGTACAGTCGGGATATCTCGAGCTATACATTCCCAGTTTAAACTGAACACTCACTAAAAAGGCCTTATAAACGAACAAGGTTCAAGTTACCTTGGCGATGGTCACTTGAATGTGGTTTTGTTTATACATAATATTAAATACCGCCCACTGTCATGGAATATTTATCGATATCACTCGGGTTTTGGTAAGCGTCAGTGAAATAAGATTGAAGGCGAAAATAAAGTACGAGTATACTTAATTCTGATGTTAACGCGAATACTACACATTTAATTAAACACAATTTACGGATATTTTCGTGATAATTTGTTAGATTTTTTATCCCGACGTTTCGAACACTTTACGCTCGTGGTCACGGGGTAGACTAAGATGTTATTTGTCATTTACATAGTTTTGAAAAATATTAACCTACCACAACGTTCCTATCCACGCAGAAAGAGCTAACCGTATCTTGAGAACTTGCAGTGAGTGGTCTGGCTTGGGTCTTCGATAGAACCGGATCCCATGCTGAAGGAATTTTCCAACCATCTTCTCTGTTGAAATTTGGATGAAAAATCTAATAAATTTTCTCGAAAATATCCGAAAATTTTGTTTTATTCAAGTTCGAGTTCTTATAAAACTGATTTCGTCAGGTTTGGTTTGTCAGGTATGTAAATAAGGTTTTAAGGCTTGTTTCACCATCTAAAAATAAGCACTAATGATGGTGAAACAAGCTCTAAAGCGATCGAAATCCTTTACAGATTCTACTAAGATGCAATTATAACAAAATGTTATAAAAACACCAATGACATCATTGAACTTACAATGTAATAGAAGTTCTCTTTATAAAAAACTAGCGGTCCCAGCGAACTTTGTTTCGCCCCGGCCCCGTCCCGCCCCAGCCCCAGCCCCGTTGAACGGGATAAAAGGATCCTATGTCCTTCTTCTGGTTCTAAGCTACCTCCCCACCGTTTCGCCCCGGCCCCATCCCACCCCAGCCCCGGCCCCGTCTAACGGGATAAAAAGTATCCTATATCCTTTTCTTGATTCTAAGCTACCTCCCCACTAACTTTCAGCCAAATCGGTTCAGCCGTTCTTGAGTTATAAGTGGAGTAACTAACACGACTTTCTTTTATATAATATAGATGTACGTTATCAAAAACACATTTTGTACAAGTAGTAGTAGTCCCCCTAGCCGATTTCGACTACGGTGGCCAGTCACAACGACTAACCGACTGCGCGGGACATATTATAGTGCACAAGTGTGTGCGCAGACACAGGTGCACTCTCTATTCCTTTCACTCTCAAAGCCCGATGGGACAGCAATCTGACACGACCGGAAAGAGATCAGGCGCAGGACCAACGGCTTAACGTGCTTTCCGAGGCACGGAGGTGAAACACCGCCAACTTCCAAACTCCGGGCTACCCTGAGAATTTCTGAACAGAAAAATCCAGGTACATATTTTTTTGGCCCGACCCGGGAATTGAACCCGGGACCTCCGGCACAGCCGTCGCTTTAAAATGCGACCCTCTCACCGCTGCGCCACCGAGGCAGTTTTGTACTATACCTACATTGAAGATGGACTGAATTTTTAAACTACCTGAACTACTATCTGAAGAATAAACTTTTGCGGCGAACAAAGAAGTTCTTACAGTTGAGGTAATCATTAACTGGAAGGGCAAAAAAACTTTAAAACTTTTCGTATTACAGTGCAGAAGATACAGTAACTCAAATAGTTTATTTTATCTTCTTAACCGACTTCAAAAGGGGGGAGGTTATCAATTAGACTTTACAGGTATTTAGACCACGATAGCATCTGCTATTAGATATTATCAGGCAGCGAGTTCCACTCCCTATTTTTCTACCGATTTACGGCAATGGCAGCGTCTCTCAGCACAGATAGGACAGGTACTCAGGAGATATTATAGTGCCCAGATGTGTGCGCAATACACAAGTACACTGCTTATTGCTTCACTCTCATTAATTCGGTGAAACGACAGTCCGAAATGACCAATAAGAGATCAGGCGCAGGACGCCTAAACCTGCTTTCCGAGGCACGGGGTCATCACCACCAACTTGCTTTCTCCGAGCTGTTTCCAAGAATTTTGAAGACAGAAAACCCCATGTATTATACCTATTGCTAGAACAATAAAAACATTGATTGATCGATATTGCATACACTAATATAAAGTAAAATGTTTTATTCTTTGATTAAAGTAAAATAGCGGTAGATACGGCATGTCATACTATTGTCAGCTAAAAAATGGCACTACACATTCCTTACGTCACACGTCTTATAAATGTCATCCGCGCACGCAATCCAATGTAAATTAGGCGACGGGGGCCTGATTTTAGCGGTCCACTTTCGAGTGGCGCGTCACCTATCTTCAGCTATTTTACTTTAATCAAAGGTTTTATTTATTTACATAGTTCATCTCATTTACATAATCAAAAGATCAATAGAATAATTTCCCTAGCAACCTGGTCTATGAAGAAATGTCAGAGTGCGGCACCGCGGAGGCGTGTCATGTCTCTGACATGACAATCGAGATGTCACCGCCAATAATTTAAATATGAATACCTTGTTAAAGTCCTGAACCATTTTTAAACAAATAAAATGTTACAGCGTTAACTTACCGCCATCTAATTGTACTGTGGCCCCTAAGTAATTTCAGCAACATGAGATCGAAGTTTCTTTTCAATAATGAAAGTTCCTTCTATCGACAACTGAAAAGCGCCCATTCTAATATTATTTTACACTTTCATCATTGCATTTTTATACTCATTACAAAGTAGTTAAGTACTCATTTTATAGCCGTATTTCGTTATAGATTTTAGCTTATTCATTGTAGGGTCTTAACGATTGTAGTCTCCTTACAAGTTTATTGGTTTTTATACAATATAACGTCCCTAGAGATAGAATACTTACTTTGAGTTTACCAAACATGAATATAATCTAACATTGCCGAGCAAGGGTTGTGAAAATTTATATTGTTTGTAAAACATAGCCTTCAGAGTGATTTAATTGACATTGTTTTTTATTAACAGAGATTCTTTCAAAATACAAAAGTCTTCGATTGTACGATAGTATGAAACTTACAAAATTGAATTAAATATTATTAATATGCATTTTTGTGTTGATATCTCGCAACATAATTATTTTACACAAAACATTTACATCTATTATAACCTGAACTCTCAAAATGCGTTCTATTTATTTACCTAGAGGTTCAATGGTATTGTTCATAAATAACAATTTAAAGTGTTCAATTTTAAATACTTTTTTATCTTCTTTTTCAGGTAAAGTATCCAGTAAATAAACAGTAATAAATAACAATTACTGTGTTGATGAAAAACAGGTCATGGTAGGTAAGTGGTATACGTTAAATAATATAATTATTAATCATAATACATTATGAAAAATATTCTTTAGAATCCTAGAGATTTGTCAACACAAAATAAACTTAAAATCAAGCAATGAAAATATTTATCGAACCAAATATGACACTGGAAATCTAAAAATTCCTCCAATCTTGAAACGTCTATTTCTCTGATATTGAATTCGCATACTCCGAGAGCGCCCCACTTAGAATTTTCACATTGTTCGCCTACCTGTATATTAGATCTTCATCCTTCACTAGCTTCCAACCTTTCGCGTTTCGACTGCCATCCTGTATATTTGTTCCAAATACACCTTTCACTGTGTTCGCATGTTGCCGCCCGCGCGGCGTACAAAACCAGCAATCGTTCTGTATACAGGGTGAAAAAATGTTGTGTAACAAAGAAAGTGACATGTCATAGTACAGTCAGTGACTTCCGTTCTTGATTGTGTTTGCAGGGACAGTCGACCGAGTTAATTTTCTTCATGCTCTCAAGTTACTCGCTACTATTTGTAGTTTTTCTCGTGATCAGATCTAGGTTGAACTGATTTTGGCCTCTTTCGAGTTTGGTATTTCTTGAGTAAAACATTTCAATTTCTTAAATATCGTTGCGTAAGATACGGTTTTATTATTTTTTATTTGATATTTTAATGGCTAAAACCGGATATAAACAAACAGCCAATCATAACGAGTTTAATGAGGTAATTAATTAAAACTATGATTTATTATAATCATAGCGGATACGTTTTAGTTAATCATGTAATTAAGAAGCTTGAGTTGTAATTAATACCAGTATAATGTTTTATGGGTAAGATAGATTTGAATGACTAGTTCACGATTTTCCGAACGACTTAAAATATTACTTATAATTTTTATTATTTCTGACGTTATTATTTGTAGAAAAGTATCTCTATAATTTTCGTTGATGCTTCAATACAATGTGGTTTCGATGTTGCTTCAATGTGCTTCAATGCAATTTTTTCGTACAAAAACGTAACGAATTTTGTAACGAAATGAAAACACCCCTTATATGGAAGTACGTTGAGATTTTGTAAAAGTTACATATCTAACTAGAATCTAAAGAAAATACATCTGTCTTACTTAAATCTAGTCCCAGTTAGCTAGAAGACAGGATAAAACCAGTCTTCAGTCAATTAAAATAGAAATATCCCCTTTATTTACTGACTGCTAACTATATCTACGCGAAGATCTACTGGAGACAATCCTGAGTCAAGTGAAACTAAACACTTGATGGATTTATGGCGTCTAACAAACAAAGACCGATTCATACGAAGAAATCCCCGATACAAGCAAATCCTGAGCGCACGACTAGTTTTATACGACCAGTGTAACTTGACCCGTAGATTTGTAGCCTGTTTTAAATTTGTATGCGACGCCCTTTGAGAGGCGACGCCGCGGGGGTCAAGGCAATTCGGTCGATTGTATGAGAGCGGGGTACCATCCCAACAGCATTGGAAGGTAATTGAGATCATGAATCAATCCTATCTTGATCCTTTTCTTTGTACCCAAGACGATCACTTTGATTTATTTGGAATACACTACGCGTTTTGTTTGCTGTGCTATAACGTTGTTTGGTATTGAGTACGCGATGGATTGGGTACAACTCGGAAAAATGGTAACAAGTCGAAGTCTCGAAATAACGGGCGGCTAGTAGGAGATGTATACCAAAACGATACTTTACGAAAACTAATATAAGGAATTCTCGGCGATTTCGTTATAGGCTTATTGCTTGCCAATGTGACTGGAACCTTTATTTATTGTTGCACAATCGTCGGTAGATGTCGCTGGGATAGTTTATTATCTGGTTATGGCCTTTTGGCTATGGTAATCGGCAATATGCCGCGCTATCTATCGGTTGACCATCTTTATTTCAATTCTTGCGATTATGCTTTGTTATAATCCTACGCTTTTAACGTTGTAAATATGAACCACGAATTTTTTTCAATTCTTTTATTCTGTAACTTTTTGAATTCTTTGTGATTAATTATGTATTTCAATTAATATGTGTGTGTATTAATCGTTTTTTAAACCTTGTCAGTTTAAATTTTGTTTCACGGAACGCACCCAATATTTTTTCATTGTTCCTCTCTACATTGTATTTTCCCTATTAATAACGCACATAAAATATGCTGACGTCAATTTTGAGTACATTGCAATCCGGTGTACATTATTTTATTTAATAATTTACATCAACTTTTCGGAAGAGCATTATAATCCCGTGTAGTGAAATAAAAAAAAGATACAGCAAAATATCCTTTTTTTTGGGATTTGTGTTGTTAAAAATTCCAAATTCAAAAATGCTTTTAAAAGGAATTTGTTTTCAGCCAGTCCGTGGCAGCCGGATGGAAGTAGTAACTCTTTTTTCGTAATTAGCAACTTTCCGGGCACAGATAACACAATAACGAGACTCGCTCCATTTGTTAGTTGACAGTTGGCTCAATTCTGAGTTGCCGTCGACAAATACAAATTCCATGTCTGTTTCTTGTTCGAAGAGATGGAAAGAGGCAAACAATAATCATCTAAAACGAAACCTTAAAACTGGACGACAGGATCATTTTTTTGTGTAAATATTCCGTAGTTTAGTTTTATGTTCATTTAATTTCTAAGCAACGTCAAAAACAGCTGTTTTTATTACATTTGAAATGTCTTGGCCCTTTGAGACGTGAAATTAAGTTGTGCTCGGAGGCACTTCAGACTTGCTATTGTACGCTAAATCTTCTACAACCGCTTCCAAGTTTTTTTGTGGATTTGGAGTGAAAGTGCATTTATAGTTTTACAGCCTTGTTATGTCTGGGATCTACAATAAAAAGTTCTTGTCTGGTTAAAATTACATGCAATAAACAATAACAACACTGCAACGCAATCTCCTAGACGGCGTGCAAAAGTGAAGAATTCGAAGTAAAACTAAGTTTATGAAATGTGAATGAATAATAGATGTTTAATATGAATACTATAAGCCATAAAGGAGTGATTAATTTCGTCGATGTATTCATTCATTGCGATCAGACCTGCTTATTTAATATTTTTTAAGTCTTGAATCATCAGTGTCAGGGCGTTTCGCACCAAGAGGTTTTCGGACCGTGGGGCGATTTGCCCCAGGTGCTGTTTTAGAATGGGCTTATTCGCACCGCAGTGGCCTATGGGTTGATTTAAAAAAGACCTTGGGCGATTTGCACGGCTACTGGTGGTGCGAATGACCCCATTCAAGACTTGGGCGATTCGCACCGCGGTCCAAAAACTTTGGGGCGCGAAACGCTCAAATAGCCTTGAATAATTCTGGCATGCTGTAAGTGTGTTTTGTAGCTTGTTTTTGGGAAATGCATTTTTTCTGTCCTTCTTAGTACTAAATCCCGTCTGCAGTTTCCCTTGCCACCCTGTATTCGTATGTTCGTTAGGCCGACGCGGTCGTAAATCGAATTCGGCTGGGCACTGCGGAGGTGCTACGTGCTGTAGTGGTGTTTACGCCTTACCCGACTGCGGTTATATAGGGTTATGTTAATCTGTACCAATGTTTCTCTATACCAGACTATGGTAAAAGACGAATGTGTTAAGATTAGGTATGTCGATTTTCGCGTTTTGAAGCAGAAAAACGCCAATTTTTGTGTATGGTGGCAACCTAAGTCTCATCTATGAAATCATTTCATTTCTACTTTTCTATTCCGAAATAAAAGTTTTGTACACGTATCTGTATGTTGGATATAAGTTAACAATTTTTCCATATTAAATTAAGGCGTTTTGGAACTTACCGATAATTGGCCAGAAGGAGTACCTAGGTAATCTACATAAAAGCGACCTATTTTATACTTACAAATATAACACAATACGTTGAGCTAAGCTATTGTGTGCAAAACCATGGACTACCTCCATCCATATAAAAATACATTATTACTATGCCAAGAAGCTTTATTAAATAAACAACTGTCAAACAAATAGGAAGCGATATACGTAGCATAAAACTGCGCTTCCGTATTAAATCACGCGTAAATCATGCTATTTTGGCAGCCGCAAAACAAATAACTTTGCTAAACTTGAAAGCTTAAAAACAAAAATTCATTTAACGTTTTTAAAAATGCTTATATTTAGGGTTGGGACATTTGAGAGAAGACCGCGCGGAAATAAATATAAAAATAAAATATGCGCCAGACAAAACACCAATTGTCTGGTATCGGGGTAAGGAATTTTCTTCCTTGAATGAAGATGGTTTTTGTGTTCAAAACTTATGCGTTGTGTAAACCTGTCCAAAAACGCTAAGTGAAAAATACAAAACGCTAAACAACCCAAACTTATTGTTTTTAAGTTTTTAAATCCAGAACTCGGGCAAAGGCGTTCCATCGAGCTGTCCCAACGTAATCCGCGAAGAAAGATGCAAGCGGGCGGATTGTATCCAATGTTTGCTTTGCTAACTTTGCGATATGTTCGAATTTCGAATTTGTTCGAAATTTTTAAATTTTGCTGTTCTTTTAAAGGTACGTCTAGGTTAGGTACGGTTTTGTTTTTTATTTGCAGCCAGCATTGTTTGACAGGTGGATATCAAACGAGTGTAGTTTTTTGCAAGTTTGTCAGTGACGGGCGCAGTTTTTTAATAGTTCACTTTGTTTTGCGGAAGAGTTATTAGTTTTACTTTTTATTTACACATAGTGAAAAAAAAACTTATGTCTTGTGTTACACCTGCAGGCATAGATAACAAAAAATATATATTCAACGGAACGTCGTCGTGTTATGGACTAGCGTCAATTATGGTAATAGATTTATTGCATTTTTCTATTCAAAACTACCATTTTACTTTCTGTTCATTCGAAACTAAACTGGGGCAAAGAAAAAACCAAACGATCGAAAAGTGAAGGACTTCCAATAAAACCAAAGACCCTAATAACATAAAACTGGAATCTGAATCGAAAAGTCTGCAACGCGCGCCGATTATTTACAAAAACTATCGGGTAGTGAGAACGCGGGGATAAACAGAGAAAAATAAAAACAATAAATCCACAGCGTACTTTAGCCGACTCCCGCGACACTGGAAAAAGTGCTAACTTGCAACTAACTACACTGCTTAGGGTTGCCAGTTAAAAGAGTTGACAATGGCAGGGTATTTTATTTAAATAATATATTTTTACGTTCAAGAGCATCAACATGTCCATTGCAGACAAAGGATTTATAAATGTTTGCCGCAAACAGGTTAAAAGAGCCCGGAATATGCTGGAAATAATCCGGTAGTACAGTAATTAGATGATGCAAAAGTAGTAATTTGATTTCTAGTTCTTATAAATCGTGTCATGGCGAATATAAAGTCGAGATATTATTTCTTTGCACTGTAACACTAGCTACATTAATCCGTTGTTTTTGTCTACGTTTTAGCTAGAAAAAATACAGAATCCTGATGTGCGCGAAACATGGTACTTAGAACCTTCTCCTTTTTTAAAACTCCATTTAAAATCTTGCTCCAAATTTTACATTAAAAGAAAATAATATCATTGTAAACCATGCATAGAAAGTAATGGGTTTAGAACCTCCTCCTTTCTTATAACTCCGTTTAAAGCTGGTTCCAAATTTTACATTAAAGAAAATAATTACATTTTAAACCATGCATACAAATAAATGTGTTTATTTGCCCTGGTATTGCAACCCTATTTATTGAGGCGAGATGGATGAAGCGACCCATTCGTCGTTGCCGACACGGAGCGGCGAATAACAACTAATGTTCACTGTTTTATTTGACTTCGGCACCCAAAATGTTGCGGTTTTTTGGGTTGGTACACTTTTGTATGATGTTTACCATTTTGACTGATACTTCGAAAGTTTAGATAATTTATAAAGGGCCGGTTTCACTATCGACAAATGAGCACTGACCAAAAAATAATTTAAATATGTATATAAAGTCATTTTGCATGAAGAATATTGCAGATAACAATAACACAGAGACATTGTGAAACAGGCCGATAGATTAGGCGTGATCTAGCATAAAAGATCTTGTCAAAATAACCTCGAAAATAAATATTAGCATGTTTATTCTTTTAATACAAAGAGGGTAGTATCATGAAATGCGTAACGTGCATTTTGTTTGTTCTATGTAGTACATAAACAAAGAAATACCTCAATCGTTAGTACCAAAACCAAAATGAAATGAATGGAACTAATGTAGCTACGATATATTGGGATTACTATCACACCGATTTCACTTACTTTTTCTATATTACTAGTAAGAAAAAACTACAATAAGGTATTGTAAGAAGTAGGCAGGTCGGTAATTTATGTTTAGTTTGTTGTAGCTATTGTTCCAAGGATGGTGTGGTGATCTTAGGGCTGAATTTTCAATAGTCAGATAAGAAATATTAAAATATTCGTCGAACAAAAATACAGTACTATACGGCTAATTTGAAAACGTCGCCCAATGAGCAGTTTTCTCCCATCGTTTTACAGCGTTTCACTAGATGGCGTTATGACGAGGAAAAAAGTGCGTAATTAAATATTGTAAAATGCGTTAATGACTTATAGATTATAATTAGGGTACTTATTTTTTGGCATTATTATGTTCTTTAGGTACTAAGGTTTACATTAATATTGTTTTACTGTTTAATATTTACGTTGGCGAAAAGCAATTACCCTCTGTTATAAAATTTAAATGAAGTTGAAAAAGTTAGTTCCTAAAGTGACGCTAGCGCCATTAAACATCTCATGACAAAAAACTGCTCATTGTCAGCAATCATACGTAAATGTATTTTTTTTTAATCTGTCGCTTTGATATCAGTCTGATAAGTTTTATCTGACCATTGAAAAATCGGCCCTAAGGGGAATAAAACAACATTCTGAGGCGTAAAAAATACAACGAAGAAATCTAAAAAGTGTAGTTTTTTAAAGAGTTCTTGGCAGTGTCCTGGAAATCTTCAAGCTAAAAATCCGTGTGTTAAAGTTTAACATTTTGAACCAATCGGTGTGATACACAGCCCAGGTCCTCGCCCGTCAATGCTAGAATTTATTAACTAACTAGATTGCATTCCCAAATCAAATAGATTGGAAATAAACCAACAAGCGGATTGGTTGCTAATTACGCGTATTAGGGTTCGTGTTTAATTGGATATCGAACAATGCCCTAGGGGTACAGATCTGTGCAACCTCCTTTTTCGCTTTCCAGTAATTTTGCATGAATGTTTATGATTCAAATTCCGAATGATTCTTTCTAATTCTTATTAACTTGAAAGTATTTAACATGGTTGCTTTAGTGATTACTAGCGGTCCCAGCGAACTGCGTTTAAAATTGTGAATATGTAAAAAAAACACGATTCCTTTTTAACAAAATGATTCATTTAAAAATAAGATAAACACAAAATTCACAACCTACTTATGTAATTCATTATTGAACACTTCGTGTCTTTTTCAATCAAATATTTATTTAATGGATTTCATCCACAGATGTGTTATTTAAAAGTAATAAAAATATTGTACATTATTTGACTAGCAATTAAAAACAGTCTATATGCGCCAGACAACACACCGATTGTCTGGTTTCGTGGTAAGGAATTTGCTTTCTTGTGTTACGAAGTACCAGACAACGATTATGACGGGGGCGTCTCCCATAAATACTTAAATACATATAACATCCATGACTTAGGAATAAATGTTCGTGCTCATCACACAAACATTTGCCCCTTGCGGGATTAGAACCCGCGACGGCCAGCGTAGTCAGGAACGCTAACCAATACGCCAAACGCGTCGTCAAAACTAGACTATAGTATTGACATTCCAAGTACAGGTGTCTGTAGTGAGATTGTGGAAATAGTAAGAACCTAGACTTGTCTTATTTATCTTTGTCAAATACTCCCCAAAACCACCGGTTAACACTGTGTATTGGAGTTCGTAGATTTGTATTGAAAAGCTAACAAATGCACCGCCATACCTCTTCGGTTGGCGCAGGTGTTGCCAAGACTGTTTCAGTGAAATTCGCGTTCGGTGTGGATGCCAAGGTGCAATTTGGCCTTTTGCTTCCTTGGCTAGGATTACCATTTGTCAGGACTCAAAAATCTTTGTTCTCACAAGTAATCTGATGTACCTATCATCATCATCAGCCACTCCACACTCCACAGCCAAAGGACGTCCACTGCTATAGCTACGTATTCTTATTATTATTTCGCTTCTGTTTTTAGGGTTTTTTAACCGAATGTCAAAAAACGGAACCCTTATATTTATGGGGTTCCGTCCTCAAAGCGTAAAAAGGCACCATATTAGAGACGCTTGCACACACGACACAAATACGGAAGTCACTTCAAACAAAATACGAGGCGAGGTGCAAGCGATTTGGGCTCTCAAACTGGTAAGGCCGAGGTGACCTTGATAGTATCCATAGTCTTTCTGTACTCGCATATGATATACATATATCCAATATCGTCGTTGTAATATTTTTTATGTTTTATTCCACAAGATAAATAGTCTTAATATGCCATCGTAGAATTGTGTGAGCGAGAAGACGACGAAGCTGAAATGGGAGTGGGCAAGTGTGCAGGATGCACCTAGATAGGTGGGTCCAAATTGTCACGCGATGGATACCAACCTACGGCTACCGACGAAGAGGTCGATATAAAAAGGTGGTGTGACGATTTGACCGCAGCTTTTCAAGAGATTGGGTGTCAATAGCTGCTGACAGTAACCAATTGAAGGTGTTGAGCAGACCTTTGCCCAGCAGTGGGATGATAAAGATTAATTTTTAAAAAAATGTCCCAAAAGTTTCAAAAACATGGTGACAGCAGTAATAATCGGCCTAGTGTTGTATTTGGAGTTTTATTCTTTCGTCGGCAGATTTAGATCGAGCGTTTCTGGCTAAGCCGGAAAAATCTAGATTTTGATGTCGCGCCGCTACGCTAAACGTGATCTGTGTTAGATAGTTCGTATGTTTTTTAGAGATATTGTCATGAATATAATGTGGCGTATGTCGCATATGCGTGTTTCATCATGCATTTCGGTGTTATCTGATTCGTTGTTCGAGTTGAACAAATAATGCAAAAGTACTGAATGACAAAGAGTATTGTCTTTGTCCGAATTGTATGCTTTTTTCAATCTAAAGTCTAACTAATTTACTGACTAATATCACTATTTAAGGTTTAAGGTTTAAAGATCTTTATTCTCACTAAGACTTATTAACTAGGTCACTTACATGAGAACAATGCGTTTACAGATTTCAATGCATTCGCCGTCGAAACAACACAATAATATAAAAAATGAGACACATTTTTCGGTACACACACTCATACGCAATAAATAATTATTCTATTTACGAGATTACTTATGTTGGTTAATTGATTAAGTTATTACATATTTAAATGAGTGAATCATCTTCAATAAGATACTGAGCAAATTTTGTCTTGAAAACATATTATATTATAGATAGATATTTATACTTATTTGACTCCAAAAAATACGAAAATAAGTACAATACAAATAGATAATTCTTTATTTAATACAGGTTTGTTAAATTTCTGCAATACGATTGAGGATATCAAAAAAGATACGTAGATACTAAATAAGTTGAATGTTAACTACTCATCTTAATTCAGACGGATATATTAGATCTTTAATCTTTACTCAATGGTAAATCTAGGGATTGAAACTATTCAAAAGTACAGATAATTAGGTCTTATTACCAAAAATATTTAAATAAATCCGATATAAGCTGTTATCGGATTGCATAAATACTTTAAAATGGCGTCGCGTTAATAAATTGTTGAAACCAACCGCAGTTTTTAATCGTTTTAAAGTTACGGCCCGTGTTACCTTAATGTTCGATATTGTTCGTTGATTTTGCTATTTATTTCCATCATTTACCGAGTATTTGCGGTCGCATCTTGTTGTTCGGATAATTGAATAGTTATACGCTTTTGGATGCGCGAAGGACCGACTTATATTAAAACATCATTCCTCATCTTCTTACTCATTTAATACTAACTTGAGTTAAAAATGGGAAGATGTTTGTGTTTGTCTACATCACTTTGCAATAAATAAATGTGTTTTTTTTTGAAAAAATAATTACCGATAGCATTAGTGCATTTAATTAATGGATTTTTATGAATATTTAACACTGATAGTATAATTTTTATTCTAACAAAATGAAATAAGAAATAAAAAAATTGCGCATTAGCTGTATTCGTACCATGGTTCGGTATCGCCCCCGTCATTATCGTTGTCTGGTAGGTATTCGTAGCACAATGAAGAAAAAAATATTGAAATTCCTTAGTTCGAAACCAAGACAATTGGTGTGTTGTCTGGCGCAAATTTATTTATTTATACTTCTAAAAAGAAAAAGACAAATGTATGCGATTTTATCACACTGTATAATAAAACCTTTCACAACACAACTGAATAAAAACTACATTGTTTTGAAAATTTAACCCCTCCTTTCCCACCTTCTTAGTATTTCACAGTTTAACCCGCATCAACCCTCACGTCCAGTCAGAATTGGGTTGAAATATTAACCCCTCATACGTGATTCTGTCTGCGCTTTCTCGGGTACAAAAATACCCTTTGTTTTTTTGTAATTTTTGCCCCGGATTCAATTATTTATATTGTTTCCTTGTGAGATCTTGAGATATTTTTCTTGATGTTTGTGGTCTTCAGTGGGTAAGATGTTGCATTATTCAGTGGAATTTTGTGCGATGCAGAATTCTTGTTAATATTGAAACAGCTTGAGACTTGATGAATCGTTTAATAAAGCTAGGTACACGCGACGTTATTTAATGTTATCTTTAGCTTTAAACTTATAGCTTTTAGCTTTTAAAATAATGCCAAATAATATCCTAAATGATTTTGATTAGTAAGAATCAGTTAATTTATTAACGTTGTCAAATCTACTAAAATTATACTATACTAGTGGTCCCAGCGTACTTCGTTTTGACCCCAGCCCCGGCCCGCCTCCGTTTTATGGTTGTCATCCTATTTGGGGGCAAAACTAATACAAAGAAGTGAAAATTTGTCTACCCGTTCTCTAGTTATAAGTTGTGTAACTTACACGACTTTCTTTATAGATGCTATTTTTATGATTTAATAAATTAAACATAGAATAAAAATAGCAGTAAAAATGTTATTTTATTATTTACCTAAAAAATCAAATCAAATCTGAAATCAACAACAACCGTTTTAAATCAGTCCACTTTAAAATAAATAGAATCACTCCAACAATACCGGGATCCCGCTAATCCCGGGGCAATCCCGGAGAAATGTCCCGCTTCTAGTGTTGACTTTTACATTGTATCGATACTTACTATTTTGTACTGGGGAGCAGTGAAAAAGCAGTCTCCGAAGAAAATATGCATCTGTTTCCTTAAAATAGCTCGGAACCACCGCAAAAAAACCTTTTTATAATAATAGTAAAGAAAATATATTTTTTTTTACCAATCAAAAAAACATTACAGAAATATTTAATATGAAAGTCGCATTCTAAAATCATTGAGGTTTGTATTGACGTGACCTGAGTCGTCGTTTAAAATACATTATAATAGCAGTAGGTATGAAATCAATAACATATTAATAAAACCATGTAACAAACCAAATAGGAGGAATCGAGAAAGAATCATGTCAGGTTATCAGTTCAACAGCTACGGTGCCACAAACTGGCCTTCAGATACGCACATATAGTGGACACCCCCTTTCCACACACGGTTTTGTTGCAGTTTAAAATAATCATATTATTATTCTTGTTTAACATTTAAACAATTTTGACTGTGTCCTACTACAACACATTTCATTAGAATCTAACAATGTTGCATCGACATCAAAGCGTCTCTAAACCAAAAACTCGGTGGCGTTCGCTTCAATCGTTCAATTCACTAGTTTCTTTCGCCAAAGTAATATGAGGTATTACATCTTCCCGGGATTGGGATCCCGTAACCCGGGATCTGCGGGCTTCCCTCTCTTATAAGTTTGAGATTGGTCTTGAGCTGTTTCGACGGGGGATTTCTGGATGCTCTTTTTATATTGCCTGATGTAATGTGGAAGGTTTTGATATTATTAGGATGTGTCATATCATAATATGATATTATGTGTTATGTGATGATATCATATCATATTATGTGTTTTATTTTTAGTATTGTGTTCCTTCTTGTGTTGCTATAAATTTTGTACCCAAATAAAAAAAAAAACAATTATAAATAGCAAGTACCCAATCAGTGTCATCGTATTTATTTTTCAACAATGATTAACTTATTTAAGGCAGATAATATTTTATTACTAGTTTTAATAAAACAAAAACTACCTATTTAACACATTGAGCGCCATGGTGGTCACTGGTGATCCCCAAACAATATTTTTCTATTGTGTCTAGTTTCGTGGCAGTCAAAGCCCTAAGTGAAAAAATTTAATTTTAGGGTTCATGACATGGATAGGGATTTTTCAGTCATAATGCTTAGGTACTAAAGTGGATTTTATTTACATATTAAGTAGGTACATAATCCGGTTATTGAAATTTAACAAAAAAGTGTCGCGTGCCAGTAAAGACAAAACACTCATCCCACCAAAAAGTTTTAACCCCTTAAACGGCACCATAAAAAAGTGCTCGACCCGTAACCGTGTAACCACTTGTTCGATACAGGAACAAAACTGACAGCGGAACATCGATCAGCTGGGCCCGCCGTCATCAGTCACACGCGGCGCGAGATTTATTGTGCGTACGAGCTGTTTCAGATGCTTTAGGCTGGATGCGGACTTGCGATTGGAAGGTAATAAAAATTGTAGAAATAATGAATGAAAAAAAAGGTAAAAAAAAGAAAGAAATAGCGTTTATTGGTTGAGGCTTTAATGCATAGGAAAACTTAATGCTTCGTCGTACTCTTTGTTTATGTGGATTTGTTGATTTATAGTACTGCAGTCATGGTACGAGTACCATGCACGGACATGTATTTCACCGACTTAAGAGATATTGTAAACGTATGTGTTATCGTTGGAATTTGATATTTAAGTGTTTTTTTTTTCATATAAATAGGTTTAAAAACTACATTAGCTCAAAAAATAAAGGAAAAAAAGTCTTCTATTTTTATTGATTGATGTTATTTAATCAGTCAGGTATCAAACGAATGCCGAGAGTCGCATAACAATGGAATTTTTATTGTGTCTCGTTTACACATACTTGACGAGTTAAAAGTAATTTAAAAATAGTTGGAATCAGAATACCTAATAGGCTGCACAGGATTGCCGGACTTCCGTCAATTTTGTAAGTCGCCTCTGACATAAATAATGAGACGGCGCCTTTTGATATTAATATAATTCAATAACAACTGTGCGCCACACAGAAAACCTAGTCGGAAATGCTTTGAACAAGTAATGCATGACAAATCAGTAATAAAATACTATTAATGTATTAATAAATTTGTGTTATTTTTGCTGTTAAAACAGATTGGACTTTTAAATTCGTGTTAGATTGTTAACTTTGTCCACTTGAGCTCATCACTCAGATTCGATTCCTGTCTCAAACGGTTATCAAATGCAACATCAAATCTGTAGTATGTAAATGCTGTCTCCGTAATTAATAGAAATCTTAGGAGAAAAAAATTCAAAAAAGTATGTCGCGAGTCCTCGTGCAACCTTATACCGGAAAATTCTAAAAGTTCATGTATAAACGGCACTTAGATTGTATCCACTTTAAACTCGCATTTTTCGATACTGTCGCTTTGGTTATGTTCAAATATTGAAAGGAGTATGTCGAAATCAGTTTCATAAATATGTACCTAGATCTTCGCTTTAAATTTCTAGACATTTTTTTTTTTTTAAATATGTAGTGTTCTGTGTTAGATATTTGGTAACCCGTACTAGTAGGCAAATTTTAAACTTTCGTCGTTAGTAACTCATCTTCCAGATGTACTTTTTTTGAATTGCATGATATCCAACTAAGGCTATTTAGGGTTCTCTATTGTGACGTTGTTCTTTGATATGATTTGTATTTTTTTATATGGAATGTCATGTGATAAATGTTTTTTAGTTGTCATTCAAAAAAATTTGCTGTTATGGACAAGTGTTTTGAATATTTGGCGACTGGGTAAAAACCAGTAAAACTATAAGAAAGCAAAAAGACGCTACAGGTGTTTAATGTGCCTTCTCCTTTTTAAATAGAACGATTTTGTTTAATTCCGATAATCGAGCTAGTTTCCCCACTAGAAAATTACTTCCATTTCAATTGAACATAGTAATAGCTTTCTTTTATCTACGAGTAACTGCTTGCCACCTCTGTCTTTTATTACACGGACTTTAAATGCAGTTACGAGATTTGCAACTGCCGTCTTTTTTATTTTAGTGTCGCTTTATTAATTGGAGTTAGAACAAAAGTTGAGCTGATTTTCTAAAGCTGCTATCTATGGCCTGAATCACTTGAAATATAGGTACTTAGTGCTGGTAACTAAACGAGAAATTTAAGTTTTCTGTTATGAAATTTGACGTTTATCCCCAGTAAACTCAGAATCAGGGGATTCTGAAACGGTTCGCCCACATTCGTTTGTTCCATGAACGGTTCGTCCACAGAATTTTATACCCATTATTGTTTAGCCCAAAGAACGTTTCGCCCATTCACTATTGGCCCATTGTATTTTTCACCCACTATCGTTAAGCCCAATGAACGTTTCGCCCACAAACTGTTGATCCATGCAATTTTTAGTCCAAAGAATGTTTCACCAACAGAAACGGTTCGTCCGGAAATCTTAAACCATAACTAAACATCAATAAATGGGCTTTTAACTTTTGAGTGTAGCAGTAATCGATGCTATCCGCTTCATCTATTGATAACGTAATTAACTAAAATTACTTGAGCTGTAAGTATTGCGCACTGGGGTCACATTTTTTATTTATTTATAATAAACATACTTACCTGCATATTAAAAGTATTAATAAAAATATTAAAATATTATAATCTTTAAATACAATATTTGTACTGAAGTGTGATTTTCCTCTAGCAAGTACGATATTTACTACGGGCGTAGTTGGAGTTCAATAATATTACATTTTCATTTTTAATTAAATCAATTTTGTTTTCGTTTAGTTGATAGAATAGGATTTCTCAGTTTTATGGGATAATAGCCCATAAACCAGTGGAACGACTTTAATAATAATAAATTAATAAATTTGGACAAATGGGATTGGACTTGACTTTTAAAAGTCCCGTTCATGAGCCATTAAGAAATTGATTTAATTAAAAATGGTTTAGAATTTTTTTTAACACTCACAGTGTCATATTTATATTCTTAAAGATGAAATAAGAAACCAAAAATTGCCGTCACGCAATGACGTATACTAAGAGACCAAGAATTTCACGCGGTCGGACCAACAGCACGGTAGCTCAATTGGTAAGCCAGAAAGATTCTGGTTCGAATCCCGCCCGTGCGCAGTTTTTGGTTTCTTATTTCATCTTTAAGAATATTAATTAAAAATGTTAATACATTTGTTGGTAGTTAAGTTATATATTATTGAACTCAAACTACGCCCGTAGTAAATATCGTACTTGCTAAAGAAAAATCACACTTCAGTACAAATATTGTATTTAAAGATTACAATATTTTAATATTTTTATTAATACTTTTAATATGCAGGTAAGTATGTTTATTATAAATATGTAAATAAAAAATGTGACCCCAGTGCGCAATACTTACAGCTCAAGTAATTTTAGTTAATTACGTTATCAATAGATGGAGCGGATAGCATCGATTACTGCTACACTCAAAAGTTAAAAGCCCATTTATTGATGTTTAGTTATGGTTTAAGATTTCCGGACGAACCGTTTCTGTTGGTGAAACATTCTTTGGACTAAAAATTGCATGGATCAACAGTTTGTGGGCGAAACGTTCATTGGGCTTAACGATAGTGGGTGAAAAATACAATGGGCCAATAGTGAATGGGCGAAACGTTCTTTGGGCTAAACAATAATGGGTATAAAATTCTGTGGACGAACCGTTCATGGAACAAACGAATGTGGGCGAACCGTTTCAGAATCGAATCAGGGGCAGTACTGCAATCTGATTATTTCATATTATTTTATTTATCATAGCATATTTTAATCCGTTCAAGTTCCAGGCAGTTTAATTCCCACTCAGCTAGTTGAGTCGCCAAATTGGTATTGCAATCCAACTTACGAAAAATTTAATGTATCTAACTCATACGGTCGAAATTTAGACTAGAAAGAAAGCTAATCCATTCAAAAGCAGTGCAGCTTAACTGACAAATCAAGGTCGCAATACGCACCCAGATCTTAGATCGATATTATATTGATTCTAAACTCGACTTTTTAATTTTGTCCCAAATTTTCAGCATCGTCGTAAGATAAAATATAGGTATATTACCTATATGTTGTTCATACATGTTCTTCGAGGTACTCTATGGATATCATTGGCTAATCCCCTGCACCCAGAGTCGTCTTTGGTTAAAGTGACTCTCGTTTTTGTGCTGTGTAATTCTCGACCGTACGCAAATAGAGGTAGTGAACCTTCTTTTTGAAATAAAATATGCAAAACTACAAAGAAAGTAGTTGTTTGTGGAGATTTCAATGTGGACATAATAGATATTACGGAGGAACATCGCGTTAGGTTTTTGAGCATTTTTAAATCATTTGACCTCACTCCATTATTTGCTGAGCCCACTAGAGTAACTCCTACAACAGCTACTTGCTTAGATAATATTTTTTGTAACTGTAAAATCATCAAACAATCTATTATTAATTTTGTAAAATCGGATCATTACGGGCAGATAGTTACACTACAGAACCGTTTCATTTCACCCCGTCTTGAAATAAAATGCAGGCCGGTCACTGCATCTCGTAAGGACAAATTTAAAAACCTTATAAGTGATAAACTACCGTTTATACCTTTTGATAAACAAAATGCTAGTGAATTGTATGATCAATTATTTCAGGTAATTAAAAAACAATTTGATATTATTTTCCCACAAAAGAAAATAGTAATTAATAACTGTAAACCGAAATTCAGTGACTGGGCTACTCAAGGAATTTATACAAGTAGGAAAAAAATGTTTGAATTGTATAACAAAAAAGCATATAGAAAGGATCCATCGTTTCACGAGTACGTTAAGAGGTACTCAAAAATTTTCAAAAGAGTTTGCTATGTAGCTAAGTCGAATTACATACGCGATAAAATTAAAAAGTCTAGTAATAAGATCAAAGAAACTTGGAATATTATAAATAAAGAAACATGTAAAACTAAATCTCATGATAACAAATTTAGTCTAGAAATAAATAACAAACTTATTAAATCTGATGATGAGGTAGCAAACGCTTTTGAGGATTATTTCTGTAATATTCCTATAGAGACGACTAAACAGTTGAGTTCTTGCTCACTTCAGGCGAAATCATTACTAGTTTCGAGTGTTGATAAGTGCGAGTCCTCTTTTAAATTCAGGCATATTGGTCCTTTAGACATCATAAAAACATTCAAAGAACTAAAACAAAAGAAAACAGAGGATAAATCGGGTATATCAATAGACACAATAAAACCCATTATACCTCTAATAGCTCCTTACTTATCTTATATCTTTAATGAATGTATTGATCAAAATCAGTTTCCAAATTTATTGAAACATAGTAAGGTTGTACCTTTATTTAAATCAGGAGACAAAAGTGACCCCAGCAATTTTAGGCCAATTTCAATATTACCCACAATAAGTAAAATTTTTGAAAAACTCATTTTTAATCAATTACTTTCCCATTTTAAACTAAATAATTTACTACACGAAAAACAGTTTGGGTTCTCTAAAGGTAGAAATACAACTGATGCTGGGGTAGCACTCATCAGACACATTCTTGATGCTTTTGAAGACAAACATGATGCTGTAGGTGTATTCTGTGATTTATCTAAGGCGTTTGATTGTGTAGACCATCAAACACTGCTCACTAAGTTGGAACACTATGGTGTCTCGGAAAACTCATCTAGGTTGTTAAGTTCATACCTATCAGGTAGAATACAATCAGTTAACATAAATGGTACCTACTCTTCCGGTGCCCCTCTTCAAATGGGGGTGCCCCAGGGCTCAATATTGGGGCCCTTACTCTTCTTAATATATGTAAACGACCTACCATTTCATTCCAAAAATCTTTGTGAGATAGTTTTGTTTGCTGATGATACTTCTTTGATTTTTAAAATGAAAAGACATGAAGAAAATTTTGACGAAGTAAACAATACTCTCTCCAAAGTATTGAATTGGTTCACCACTAATAACTTGTTACTGAATGCTAGTAAAACAAAATGTATAAAATTCACTTTGCCTAATGTAAAACAACTTACACCAAATATTGTACTAAATGGTAATAATCTAGTCTTAATGGACTCCACTGTATTTCTGGGCATTAGACTTGACTCAAAATTACAGTGGGGACCTCATATTGAAGCTCTAGCTGGGAGGCTAAGTTCAGCTGCATTTGCAGTTAGAAAAATTAGGTATCTGACTGATGTTGAAACGGCGAGGCTTGTATATTTTAGTTACTTCCACAGTATTATGTCTTACGGTCTTCTCTTGTGGGGTTCTGCTACAGACATTGAAACCATATTTATTTTGCAGAAAAGAGCCATTCGTGCTATTTATAAACTTAGTCCTCGTGACTCCCTGAGAGAGGTCTTTAAGAAAATCAACATATTAACTGTGGCTTCTCAATACATTTTTGACAATATAATGTACGTTCGTAAAAATTTAGATAATTTCATGAAAAAAAGCGACATTCACCCATATAACACAAGAAATAAACACAAGCTTGTCGTTCCTAACTTCAGATTAGTTAAAACTAGTAACTCGTTCATGGGAAATTGTATAAAATTCTTTAATAATATACCACACAATCTTGTCGAATTGCCGGTTGATAAATTTAAGAAACACGTTAAAAACACGCTTATGTCTAAAGGCTATTATAAGGTTCAAGACTATCTAAACGACACGAATGTGTGGTCCGTCCAGCCTGCACCAACTGATGTACTTACTTTTGATGATTTTGATTTTACGGCAGCTAGTGGTGACTGAGTTTGTTCCGGCGTTTCTTCTCAGCACTTGCCTAATTGTCTGTGTTCTGTCTCGAAGCGCTGGTAGGGCCCAAAAGATAAGGAGACATGTTTCGCACATTTATTTTAATTTTTATATTTGACGTTCATAAGTGTCATTTCATGACCTAAATTGAAATAAAGATTTTGAATTTGAATTTTGAATTTTCTATATTATTTTTTGTCTTTGCCCACTCCAAGGTAGTGGCAGCAAATTAATAGTGCATTTATCGACGCGTGATTTCGCGGATTAAACCGATTGCGATCCAACCGGCCGCCTATTACGGGGATTGTGCATTTTACAATTTACCCATAGGGTTGCCAGTTACGCAAAACATCATTTTAGTTTAAAATGTAGTCTCAATGAAATTTCAACACAATAAACTTATTTAGATGTCAAAATTGCTGATTTATGTTATTTCATGCAAGTAATGAAATTGTAGACTTTAGGAAAAGTCGTATTCATTGACTTATAACAACATCAAATCATTTTCCAAATCTTTTATAAAAATAATTGAATATTGTATCTTGTCAAAAAAGACAAGAAAACTGATAGTGTCGGAAATATTGTTTCTTAGTTCCCAAGCGCGCTTTATTTGGTAATTTATGATTTATTTATTTTTTTAAATTTAGGAAATCAATGATTATATCTAATCTAGAAGTTAATATTGCACGTTACCAATTTAGCTAGTCAGAAGATGAGAAATGCACTTCACGGCCAAAATATTTTATTATAGTGTAATTTAAAACAATTAGATGGCAACCCTGCGCAGTCATTCAGTGGCCAAGCTAGCGTCTGGTGCGTAATGCGCACTCCGCTAAATTGTTTCACACGATGGCTTTTTGTACGCAGAATTAATCGAAAACTGACGATTCTGCGCTGTTATACTCTTTGCCGAAGTATATGCATGGCTTGAAAGTCAGAATCACTCTTTAAAATATTGCAGATTCTTAACTTCTACTACACGAGCATGTCATTTACACAGATGATGCTTTTTAAAACGGGATCCAGTTTATTGTAGTTGATTTTAGTTATGTAAGTCCTATAGCATACGTTTTTATTCTGTATAATCGAATCAATCATTCCTCTTCTTCTTTTTAACCTATTTCATCCCACTGCTGGGCAAAGATCTTCCCCAACACCTTCCATTGGTCTCTGTCAGCAGCTAATGACAACCAATCTCCCGCAAACCTGGTCAAGTCGTTACACCACCTCTTTTTGGGTCTACCTCTTCGTCAGTAGCCATATATGTTATGGTATGGTATTATTATGATCCAAAACCCCCAAACGAATCAATCATATTAAAAAAAAACTAAACAAATGAATACATATCTGTTGAGAGAAACACTTGCGTCCATCTGTGTCGGTGTAGTGACTATTTCGCATTTACTTGCGGAACGATACCGATAAGGGATGCAATTATCACATCCTATATGTTAGAGCGAGACATAGCATATGCGAAACGTTGCCATAAATTTTACAGTCTTCCGCAGTAAGAGTCTCGAATGCCGCATGCGAATGTGTTTGGTGCACTAACGCCGTAATACTAAAATATTTTTTTTAAAAGAAAATTAAAAAAAGAACTACAATGAAAGTTACGCCCATTAAGCTTGCGTTTCTTAAAATAGAGCCAAGAATTTAACTTGCAACTAGCGTGCATTCACAAAAGACATAGTTATGCTAACTTCCTTTTGTTCTCGCACGAGCGAGACAGACATATTAACATATTTATGATAATATAATGTTAATATGCCGCAGAGTATCTCATTAGAGAGAGACGCATTCTGTCCTATCTTAACCTAATATTTGCACCCCTGATTCTGTGGAGATTAGCATACGTACATTATGAGCATAGATTACGGGCTTTAGACCTGTCTAGGATAGTTTCTGGTTAAATAAGATAAAATGATATCTGCTGTAAGTTGAAAATTTTAAATCCGTGGTTCGTAGACGTTGCTAAGTTAAGCCTCCAACTATTATATATGTATAGCTCGATTGCGGTAAAAAAATACCATAAGAAATGTCGAATACTGTTAAAGATTATAATTTTCTTTCTTTTTCTCGGTTTAATTCAAAAACATGACAAAAATAGTGAAAACATTAATTTCTCTTTATTTTTCGTTTTTTTTGGCGCCGGTTGTCAAAATCTAACTCTTCTTCATTTTCTTTAGAATATATATTTTAAATACTTAAAAATACATTTAATAGTGGTGTCCGTGACTTTACCCACAAAAATGGTGATTCAACACACTTGTTTTTTGAAACCTGTCAATTTTCTTCGAAGTATTCGGTTTTTTAAACAACTTACACTTGGCATAAAACTAATCAACTCCCCCTCAATCTGCGTTAGTATTTAGTTAAATTTGCATATCCCAACGACTGTTGTTTTAGGTTGTTGACCTTTTGACAGCCAAGTAGGGTAGAGAGAAGTGGACGGTCTGCGTCTTTTGTTGATCTTTGGCCGTACTTGACATTCTGACATTGATATTCATTCGTTGATGGTTGAAGTAGATTGCATTAATGAGAAGTGGGCATAGTGATACTGTTTTGATTAGGGAACGAAAGTTATTGAAGCGTTTTATGAACTTGGATCAGTGTTGCGTACAGATAAGAATGGTAGTCATGATTAAGTACTTCGTCATTATCACATGTGATCATTATGATCACATGATCATAAATATCAAAAATTGGTTGCCTGTAAAGTCGGTATACGGGCGAAAGTTTTACGTGACAACGACTTTTGATGTCTGTCTCTCTCGCTCTTAGGCGGGCTAACCATGCCCGAGTGGAAGGGACGCGTGCCTCTCACTCGCTCTCATTGTGAGCGCATAACGTGAGCGGAGCGTAACGCAGTTTCTTGAAGTGTCACCCGGCAAACCAATTTATAAGACGTTGTCACGTCAAAAGAGCTAGGCCCTTCTTGTCTTGAAAGTTTTAGTGGGATAACGCTAACCATAATTTATTAATACGTTAGAATCAATAAGAGTTGATTGTTTCGGGACATAAAATATTTTTAGTGCATTTTGTTTTTGGAGTTGGTTTCAACTTTTTTTAACTTTTTTACTAAGTCATTTTAATTTATATTCCTTTGTAACTGTAGCAATTAACTACGAAATACAAAGCGATGAATAGTTCAAAGGCACTCTGAAACACGAATTCAATTAGTTTGTCAATATCAGCGTATTAAATTACTTTGTTGTATTCTAACTAACATCTCGACAATTATTCTTATCAAACTATATTAAACTCTGCCCGGATGTTTAAGACACGTTTCATACAAACAAAATAATTATTAATGTTTTTGCTATTATCAGCATCATCATCGTTATCAGCCAAAGGACATCCACTGCTGAACATAGGCCTTCCCCACGGTTTTCCACAGCGACCGGTCAAGCGGTGTGATCCTGCGATCGTTAAGTTTTTGTTATAGTATTCAAAATAAAAGGGTAATTGAATACCTCGTTGATGTAGCGGTCGGATCCCGGGTTTCTGTCGCGTTTTCTGTCTTGAAAACAGCTCGGAGTCAGGAAGTTGGTGGTTTAACACCCCCGTGCCTCGGAAAGCACGTCCGTTGGTCCTGCGCATGATCTCTCATCGGTCAGTGAAGGAACAGTTAATTAGCACCGCACTAAACTTGACAATAATGTCGTAGTGATGGAATTTAATAATTGAGGTATTCTTTTACCCCCTTATTCATAATAACTCAAAAGGTCTTTTAAACTTATTTTAGCCATTTCACTGTTTTGTCTCATTCTTTCTTGGCGCTGTCTTTGACAAAAAAGTGTAATAGCTAAAATAGGTTTAAAAGACCGTTTGAGTTATTATGAATAAGGGGGTTAAAATTTGTCGGGAAATTTTTGTCAGGGTTTAAAACTGATATCATCTTTTTTGTAATAAGAGGGAAAAGGTATATGTGTATGTTCAAAAAATGTGTTACGATGTTTAGAATTGAAATTTTAAACCTGTTGTAAAATCCATATTAATTTTACTAGTCGAAAGTTTTGAAGTGAAATTAAAATAACACCGTTCCATTTCTCTTAAACGACGGAAATATCGAAAAGTAATAAATCTGAGTCGAAGAAGTGACGTCGGGCACCAACCGCGAGATGATTGAAAAAGTTTGATTCAACCGACACTTTCGGAATGCTGCACCCTACTGTCGAAACTCGATACGTAGGCATAAAATTATGTTTTTGGGCTTGGACTCTCTTTAAAATTATTATATTTAGACGCCAATAATGTAGTTTTAAGGTGCTCGTAGCGCAGTGCTGGCAGCGCTTTGGTAGGTAGTGATACCGAAGTTTGTATCGGTCCGGAGATTTTTATCAAGATTTGCCACCACTAGGGGCCACCGACTAGGCTTGATTACTAATATCGACCGATATTAGCCGGGAACAACGGCACAACGTGTTTTCCGAAGCACGGAGATGCTCGTGATATGCGTCACTTATATGGTAGGAATGGTCACCAATCTAAACACGAAGCACCTAAACTAGTTAAAATTGTTTTAGATGAGGAGGTGATCAAGTGAGTATTGATAAAACGTTTTTTGAAATATAAAGATATTTAAAAAACCGTTTTATCAATACTCACTTGAAATACAAACCATGGTAGGGGCTTTATTCAAACGGACAATAGTCAGATGATTAAGCCGAGTTATTTCATTAGCTAATCTTCGGTATTCGATTAGGCCTCATGCCTTAAAATTGGAGTCGGGCCTTTCAGGAACCAATAATAATTATTATTAACTAGTGATCCTAAAGAACTTCGTTTCGTCCCGGCCCCGTCCCGTTTAATGGTTATTATTCTAAGATTTTATTGCTCTCAAATAATAACAAAGTCAAAATAATTAAAATCAGTCCACACTCTCTCGAGTAATAAGAGGTAGGCCTCGAGTTACGTCGAAATATAAGATATCGCTCCATCTAGAAGAATCTAGCTAGATTGGAAGGCTCTAGTAATTTTAGGAAAATATAATAAAATTATCCTAAACCCATGTGATAAAAATTACTTATATCTTATTCCGAGCGTCGTACAACCTGTATTTTTTTTTTGTTTTGGATACCTGATAAAAATTAGAACAAAGTAGGTAAGATCAAGGAAATTATATAAGTTTTTTTGGATTTTTCCATTTAAGCGTTGCTTTTTAATTCATACTTCGCTCTCTAAAGCGATACTTAATAAAATTAAACGTACGTTATTCGTTTACTATAAAATATAATTAAAACGGTCGTGCTACACACTTACGTAATCGCGTGAAAATTTTGATTATTTTCTTCTAGAGAGCTTTATGAAATTTTGATAACAGTAGGTGGGTTTTGTTCGATAACGAAATGTTTTTTGTTCCATTACTACTTACACCGTTACATATTTTTGTTCACTCGTTAAAATCGATTTCATTGCCTGAAATTACTTTTTATACTTATTTATCTTGATAATCTACCATACAGGTAATTAGGAATCACGTGTATTTTATTTTTCTGCACCTAGTTTTTTTTTCAACTTTAATTGTTTAATGAGGGGGCTAACGCGTATGAATTCGCCGCTAGGGGCGCTTGTGTAGCGTGAGGTCTCCGAAATGTCAAACGTCACCGTTTGTGGGTTAGATGTGCAGGTTTATTTCTATTAAGATTAATGTTTGTGTTTCTAATATTAAGCAATAATTTCCATTGATTATGGCAAATACTAGTTACTGATCAATGAATGAGAATGTTTGAAAAATTCAATTCAATTCAATTCAAATATTTTATTTCAGAACAAAATTCCATACAAATTAAAATTGTTAGTAAAATAGTTTATATTATACTCGTAGTTAGTAAATACAATTTTAGTTTTATAAAAGCATTTTTATAATTTCAGAATAAAAATCAATTTTAAATACTTAATAATTAATAATTACATTACAATATTACATCCTCTAACAAACTAAATTTTAACTAATTATTAAACGTTTTAAAATTTTGACTAATATCATCATATCAAACTTTTTGAGAAAAGTCTAATCTCAGCCCCTAGGGTTGGTGTAAAAATAATTATATTCAAAGAATTTTTATTGCCACTCGATTTCGTCCCGAGATTCGCGTCCAAGGCAGATTGGCAATTATTTAAAAAAAAAGACCCAAAATTTTCCGCCTATGAGAAATAGCCTGTGATGTACCTAGCTGCTAGGTACACCTAGGTCCTAGCACATTGTTGGTGACTTATTAAACTTTTTTAAAAGAAAATGACAACGTAGTTACATAATAAAATATTAAGAAAAGCTTAGAAGCTCACGGAGTGTAATAAAATCACTTTATATTAATTATGAAAAAAATATTTTTTAAGTCCTATTAAGTGCTTCGGAAGGCACGTTAAGTAGTTGGTCCTGGCTAATATCGGTTGATATTAGCCAGGCCTAGCCATTAGCAAGCCTAGTCAGAGGCCCTTTGGGCGGCTTGATAAAGTCTGACAGAAAGGTCGTCGCTTGCCTAGCAAACACCCCTCCTCCAATCCACACTGAGCCCGCGTGGTGGAGTATGGCTCATACTACCTCATATTTGAGGAAGTGGGATGCTTACAGGCTAACTTTACTTTTTAAATGCCAAGAAACAAGTGTAACCATGGCCTTGAAATTAACTTACATATATTTTACACATTCACTACGATCATTATATCACATTAAAATGTCTCTTATTTTACGCTTGTCTTATAAAACATTATTTTCATATTTTTTTATCAAAATGACTCCCACCATGTACAGGGTTATCGCTGAAATTTCTGAAAGTTTAAACGAGTACTTATATCTCGCGTTCGTCAAAAAATTGAGCACTCTTTATAATGTTGTTTTCTTACTCCTAAACTTAAATAGCTTATGTTTGTAAGGGTAAAGATACACAGATAGTCTTAAAAAGGTGGTCAGGACTTTTATTTTAGATAAAATATTACATTGGTTTTTACACTCGGGTTAGGCACGGTTTCGAAATTTCTCTTACTCTGCGAAGTTATTAAATATCCGTCAAATAAGATATCAGTACCCAAATTACGAAAAAATATCGACTGCGGAAGCGTATCGAGAAATGTCAATTCGTATGGAAATTGCCCTGGGGCGGTGCGTAAAGAAATTACTCTTTTAATATGAATTTTGACATTTCTCGATACGCAGTCCATAGTTTATCGTGATTAGGGTACAGTTACTCACAAAGTTCTGAATCTACCGTTCAGTTATTTACATTACTTCTTATCAAAGGTCAACTCATCATCATCATCACTATCAGCCAAGGGACGTCCACTGCTAAACATAGGCTTTCCCCACGGTTTTCCACAGCGATTGTTTGAGAGCGGTCTGCATCCAGGGTGATCCTGCTGTATTACAAGGTCGTCTGTCCATCTTGTGGGTGGACGTCCTACGCTGCGCCTTTGGTTGAAGGTCGACTCATCTAAGTGTTAAGTACCATGAACGTAGTTGACTTATTGCTACTAAATGTCACATTAAATGTGTATGTCAAATCATGTGCACCCCCCCTTAAAACGTAAAGAAAAGTAGCTATTTAAACTACGTGCGCCTACAATTAGGACTAAAGGACAGACGGATTGTTTAGATGAAATCTCCTGGGTATAAACAGTGAGATTTCGCCAGATAAGTATAGTAGACGCGAAAATACCTGGCTTCATCCCTTAAGCCGGGATTTAGTTCTCGAGGACGATCTACACAAGGCGATTTCAAGATACGACAATAAATAATTATTACAATCAATTTACACCACCCCTTCAAACATGGCCAGCAGAAATGTTAAGTCGATTGCACAATGTTTTACCACACACACCAATTGTCTGGTTTTGTGGTAAGGAATTATATTCCTTGTGTTACGAAGTACCAGACAACGATTATGACGGGAGCGTTTCCCATAAATATTTAATAATAAATACAACACGATTACGTGATCATTACTCGAGGAAGCTACACGACCATCTTTAAAATGTTTGATCAAATGTATATAGAATATGCGTCATAATAATTGATATATAATCTACGTTATGGTCGCTCACTCGCGCAGTTGTCGCATAATCGTGTTGCATTCAGGCAACAATTTACCCAAACACTACCATCATAATCAGCCCCATGACACCGACCGCTGAATATAGGCCTCCCTCAGTCGATATTTGGCGTTGGACGTCCACGCTGCGCCATGAATAAAAGGGTTTTCAATCCAGAACTTTTTGTCCGCCAGTTTGCGCTATGAGCCACGACCATTACCACTTGAGTTTACTAATTCGTTGAGCTAAATGTACCGCGTAGGTAAATAAAGCATCGTACAGTGTAAACCCCGCAAAGAAAGCGCAAGTTAGGGAGATATGTATCTAACACATGTTGTACTGAGAGGGATAATCTCAGATCTTTGAATTGGCGAGGTAATGTTACGTAGCAGGAATTTTGTTGAGCATGCAAAGATTAGCGCGGTGACGGGAAACGTAAATAATGGGACACTTTGGGCTAAAAAAGTCGTGGCTTAGGTCCGGTTGCGTGATCGATAATTAGCTAATGGGTCAATGTAATTACCGACGGTGAATGTTGATATTTAAGCCGCTTTTTGAAGAAAAAATACTTTAACCAATGTTCTTTAGAATAGCCTTTCTCACATTTGGGCCAGGTATCTATATATACAAAAGAAAGTCGTGTTTGTTACAACACTCATAACTCGAGAACGGCTGGACCGATTGCCCTGGTTTTTGATTTGTTGGATTTGTTTCCGTCCCAAATAGCAGAATACATCATAAAAACAATGATAACTCGAATAAAACGGGGCCGGGCGGGACGGGGCTGGGGGCGAAACGAAGTTCGCTGGGACCGCTAGTTTTTTTATAAAAACACGCACAATCGTAAATACTCAACCGCTGGTAACGATATTTATCCGTTAGTTGAGTTAACTATCAATCACGCAACCGGGTCTTATTGGTTTATTTTGTGTCAAATGATGATTGTGACTTCTAGTTTCATTTATTACCAAATTGTGATCCAGGACATAATAAATTGACACAGAAATCTGTATGCTGTCTGTTTTTAATCAACGATTCACTAAGTAGGTAATATTGCCTCGTATTAGTCGTATTTACATAATCAGGAAAAATACAATTAAAATTTCATAAATATGTCTGGAACATAAATAAAACTTATTGCATTTAGCTATAGCTATGAAAATAGTTTTTATAACATATTTATATTCCATAAGAACAAGACAATAAATGGATACATAATTTGCACATCTGTTTATTTTTAAAAGATGAAATATGAAACCAAAAATTGCGCACGGGCGGGATTCGAACCAGCATCTTTCTGGCTAACCGGGCCAACTGCTCTTCCAATTGAGCTACCGTGCTGTCGGTCCGACCGCGCGAAATTCTTGGTCTCATTGATACGTCATTGCGTGACGTTAGCGCCATCTACCCGTCTGTTTATGCAACAGCGGGCCAAGTAGTTATTCTTTACAGAATAAATTCAACTTTGAAATGATAACGCTTCGCTACTCAATGGTTTTACAATATTACCGACAGCACGGTAGCTCAATTGGAAGAGCAGTTGGCCCGGTTAGCCAGAAAGATGCTGGTTCGAATCCCGCCCGTGCGCAATTTTTGGTTTCATATTTCATCTTTTAAGAATAAAATATGACACTGTAAGTGTTAAAAATATTGTAAAACCATCTGTTTATTTTCTACAATAAATTTACTAAATAATCGATGTTTATTCGCAACACACCCACACTACCTTTATTTACATTAAAATACCTTACTTCAAATGAATCACAGCTCTGAGCGATAAGACTGAAACAGCTGATTACAGTTTATTGGTAACTCTCTTAAACGAATACAAAACCGTAAAATAGCTATACTTAATTCCATTAATAGTTATTTTAAATCTCATACACTTAGGAATGTATTCTATAGATAAGTAAACTTCGTTGTAATACAGCATATAAAACTTAATTTCATATTTTTTTTTGTTTCAGGTAAGCCACTGCTAAACGATGATAGATACAAGTACATCGTGCTATTGGAATATTTGTAAGTTAATACATATAAGCAACTAATATATTATGTTACATCTTTTCTTTCAACGTAAACTGTAGATGTTACCTAGCTTTAACTATTACTTTTCACATATGCCACCTATCTAAAAAATACTCTTAATGCTCTTATTTTTAGTATAACCTTATCTGAATACGTAAAATAAATAAGCCGCCGATCCTCTATGGCCACACAATTTGTTCTATCCAGTCAATATACCTCGATACTCTCGTATACACTCCCGGCGCCATCTTCCTTCCACAATCCCTCCCAAACGACGTCACTCCCACCACAGTATGTAAAGGAAAACTCTTTAAACAATCCACTCTTTCCTCCATCACTTGTAATGGCCCTCCCGAGTCCCCTTGACAAGTATCTCTCCCACCATGTTCATAATCACCAGCGCACAGCTGATCATCAACAATCCCATACGCCAATATCTTCCTTCTAACCATAAACCTCATTGTTCTGTTACACGTCACGTTATCAATAATATCAACGTCAACTTTCATCAACGTCTGGCTGCCAGACATCCCTCCAGATATGGTCACTCCGAAACCGATTGCTGTCAAATTCCCACGCGCTGTGGCATTACCAACATCGAGACATGCTATTCTTATGTCCCTGCTTAAGATGAAGTACGGATCAGCTCGCATCAATGCTATGTCATCATATTTCGATGGAGGGTGATATCCTGGATGTGATATTATTTCGGCAACCACTCGTTCTTGAGCTAGCTCGTCGACTTCATCGAATTCGAAAGTAGCTGTTCCGACTCTCAAAACACTGGCTTTTCCACTATTAGGGTCTTCTCTGCAATGCGCTGCTGTTAACACCCATTTTTCACTGATGAGAGTACCTCCACACTTCCAAGCCAACTCTTCGCTGATGTCGCGTCGAAAACCGATCAGCACCATGTGAGGATACAGTAGAAAATCAATAGGAACCCGTACTCTTGACATCGGGAACAATACATTGTGACATTCAAGCATGCTCTGTCCATAGTTACGGCACGCTTGGAAGGCCTTTTCTCCGATCGAATAGGCAGTTGTCACGCAAACTATTAGGAGTATCACACGGCGCATATTCAAGGCAGCATAGCAGAAATGTGCGCCCGCGCATGGTGGCGCGTTATCACTGATTTGGCCCGACCATTGCACGCTGGTAGCATTCGTAATCTAGACGTGACGAATCACCTGCTTAAGTGGATGTAATTTAGTGCTGATGCAGTTTTGCTTAATAGGATTTAAGAGCATGACACGGTTGATGGGTTTTCATTATGAGTTTTGGAAACTAGTTTTAGTTCGCGGTTTTGCTTGAAGGACAAAATTTACTGCAGATTTTATGTGTTTTGTTATGTATGTTAAATACATACTACAGTCATTGTTTTAAAATTGTTTGAGAAGGTTGATATTATTTTTCAACTTGTTGGAGTATGAGTAGTCTTTGCAATCTATAATAAGTATTGCCTAGAATTTATAAGTATCTACATATTTCTCTTATTTTGTTTAGCCAGATGTGGACAATATACTCTTTCTTCCGTATATGATCCAAACTCACATTTCCCGGACATATTTCCTACACAATAGATCTGTAAGAGCCTCAGGGAAGCCTGAAATCTGTTTATTTATAAGTCGGCCATTGTGTGCGATAAAACGTCTCTTTTTGACCAATCCTAACCCTCTGAAAGGCACACTTTTACCCATTTCGATTCGGCCAAAGACCCACTATTTGCCATCGGGGGCACAATACAGCAAACATCCAAAGGAAAGAATCCTCGGGCTTAGTCGATATTGATAAAAAATGGATGCGGTACTCATTTTCTTACTGTTTCATGGTTACAATTCTATCCCGGGCCAAGATAAATCCAACGAAGAAAAAATCATAAACATCGGTCTACCCGTTTTTTAGTTATAAGCGGTGTAACTAACACGACACTATTTTACGTATATAAACAAATTCACCAAGGTTGTGGTTTCGTAGCTAAGTTTCAGATCACTTTAAATGTTGTTTGACCCTTTTTAGATATTGCAAGTCGCAACGTAGCTTAAGTTCTTCTAAGTTTATACCTTCCTCGGTATCAAACATCGATTATTATGATATTTGCGACTTCTATAATGCCATATCAATACTTTCCTACATCCCATTTATCGGCACAACAGTGCGGCAGCAATCAGGGCACATGTGGGTTCAAATACAGGTTTTAAAAGAGAAATATTTCAACGTCCCACCCCTTTAGCCCCTTCGGACGCATATTAACAAATACCACTCTTATTCTCCGTGATTTAGTATGGGGTTTTCCTATTTGTGTGGGGTATGGTATTTGAGTTTTGTACCGTATTAGTTTCGTGACTTCTGTACCCAAGTAAATAAAATCTTTATTTATCGGTATTATCGACATAGCTAATGACTTCGATAAAGTTTCATAAAACCTAAACACTTTTAGATACTGAAGGGAAAATGTCTCCGTATCGATACCCATAGTGTCAAACAATCTATCCATCTATAGATGCTGTGGTATTTAAAACATGTCTTATGTATGCCTGATGATTGCCTCGTCGGTGTAGTGGTGTTAGTTCGCAGATTGCTACCCAAGAGATCCCGAGTTCGAATCCCAGATCGGTCTGAAATTTGTTTCTGGGTTTTTCTATCTTGAAAATACTCGAAAACAGCTCGGATTCAGGAAGTTGGTGGGAATGACATCTCGGTGTCTCAGAAAGCACGTTAATCCGTTGGTCCTGCGCCTGATCGCACCTCACCAGTCATGTCGGATCTGCCGTCTCTTTGAACAATGAGAGTGAAGGACCAGAGAGTGCCCCTGTGTATTGCGCACACACTTGAGCACCATAAACAATGTCCCGCGCCAATGGCCAATCTCAGTTGAGATTGACCGTCGTGGTTGGATGCGACCAGGAGGAGGACGTTATTTACAACATTATCTGTCCATCTTCATCATCTTTCCTATATGTCGTCGGACGTCCACAACTGAACATATGCCTCTCTCATGGTCTTCCACAGCAACCGTTTGCACGCGATGCATGTTTAGTTCTACTGTACAAGGTCATCTGTCAATCTTTAAATGGTTGACAAAATCTAAATCCTTCATACTCATCACGATCCATATTATGTCTTAAAAATAATAGGCAATGGTAGGAAATAAAAGTGCGCAATGATAAAACTATTATTTTCGAAAAGAAGTGAAAAATAAAAATTCTTAAGGCTCTGCGCAATCTGATCGCAAACTTTAATCAACCGGGTACGTGAGGACTGATATACTATGTACCTCCCAATTGGCTGCCTCCCAACATAATCTAATAAGATACAGTAGCACCAGTCTGTACGAAAATGTAATGTCTGTGTTCAAATCCTTCCGACTATGAGTAATGATGATGGATGTTTAAAATGTATTTTAGTATTTATGGGGAAACGCCCCCGTCATAATCGTTGTCTTGGTATTCGTATTTTTTTAATAAGCCTGTAAGCATCCCACAGCTGGGCAAAGGCCTTACCTCAAATATGAGGTAGTGATTCGTAATACAAGGATGAAAATTCCTTACTTCGAAAATAAGACATTTGTTGTGTTGTCTGGCGCATATAAAATTATTTATACTTCGTCATTTGGAATGAGCAGAAAAAAACCTACATTTTATTATAGCTTCATAACATTTATTTTTTTACCTTATAGTTGAAAATTCAATAGATCACTAAATAAATAAAGATTTCTCATTAAGAATACCCAATTTACGGTGGTTAAACGCAAAATAAAAGCATGCCAATTTTCATATTTTTTCATGGCTTTATTCACCGATTATGTAGCTCGTTATTACTTACTGGTCATTTTATACAATGCTCTATTAATTACTTGGTCCATCATAACATAGACACAAAATACACCCACTTTCAGTTCGCACAGTGTTTGACTCATTTTGGTAGGTGTACAGAAAATTATAAGTCATAGAAAACAACACCGAGCTTTCTGTTCTTTCTCACACTATGCCTCAAGAGGCTTTTACTCCTAAACAGGTATTTCTTGCCCGGATAGATTTAAGGGCCGTTTACTCGATCTTTTATTCCATAATGCTTTGTTTTACGCTCAAACTGACAAGCTTAAAAGGATTTTCTTAGTTTACAGAGGCGAAGTTTTTTAATCTTTACTAAACGTGCTCACAAAATTGTGCCATGATTCAACTTAGGTATACGTAGAAGTGATTTTAGTTGAATTTCTGATGCCACGTCTGAGGCCTTACTCTGGACACAAAATCCGATCCAATGGTTATAGCCATCCCTGTCACTCATACCAGGCCGTGTATGCGTGTGACAGGGGTGGATATATTCATTGGATCGGGTTTTGAGTAAGGGGGCTGGTCTTGACTAGAGTTAAGAGCGAACTCATTGCAAATAAAAATAATGTCATTTAAAATCACTGAACAGAGTTTGGTTAGCAACTTTATCGTCTCATTTTCTCAATATTAATTAATTACAATCATATTTACAAGTAAAACTTAATACTGAATTACTTATTGATGTACCTACATGATGCCGTGTATAAAAATGCGAGTGAGAACCTTGGTTATTATAAGTAAGCAATTAATTATTGAAATTGGAAAACAAGATCAATATCGTTTCTCGTCAATAAGTGGATAAATAACAAGGAAGGGGATGCTAACGACATCGGACATACAGGGTGACTTTGTGTTTTTACTATCTAAGTACTTAAGGCTTAGATATTCCATTTTTACGATGTTTCGATTGAGTTTTAACATGGAAACACTAATTATTTAAATCTCGAATCTATATATGTTATAGAAGAAGATTACTAGAAAGCTGGATTGTGGTTGGAAACACGATTGTAATTACTTTGCTCGATAATAATTGCCTCAGAAGTGGGCCCCTTTTTTTTCGTATTTTCTATGTAGTTTTCAAATTATTGGACTTATATTTATGAAAATCACATATTTTAGTAGGTAATTCCATTCTACACATATACATGTTAAAATGATTTCAAAATGTTTGTTATTTAGATCAGAATAACGAAATATCTAAAAACACTTTATTTGACCTATTTCGACTTTTTTGATCTTGATTTGCTCAAGCTACACAGATGTGAGGAACAGAGGATTATAAGAATATACATTTTGACCACATAAGTGAGATCTCAGCTATGAATCAAATGATTTTTTTTTAGTTTTTATCGGTGTTATGTTCAGGCAAAGAAAGGTCCATTTTTTTCATTAGTCTGTATTCTTTCTTACAAGCAGCAAATTCTTCCAATTGTCTTTTTAAGATTACTTTAGACACCAAAGATGTTTAGGGCGTCCAATCGTTTTTTTCCAGTTTTATTAACATTTTCATTCATAAAACACTGATTTAGTGATTCTCACACTTGTGACGATGGTGATTCGCGCAACGACTTTGACGCAACAGTTGATCGTCGTGTCATCTCTGTTCTATACATGCAAGCAGAAATAGCGCTATCTTTTTATTCAAATGACAAGCACGAGATACCATTTCCTCATTCCCCTTGACGCCACTGCGAACGCTGGACCTATGTCAATTTTTGCAATTTTATTTGCGTACTTAATTACGTAAAACACCTAAGAACTAATAATAGCTAATTTCGCCGCGCCGCGTCACGCTCAGTTGGATCAGCACCAGTCTTATACTAATCAAAGGTCGCGAGTTCAAATCGGGGGTATCATGAATATTTTTCTACATAGTCACAATATTTTTTTAGAAAACGAAATAAGTATTTATTTTAATTTTTGGACATTTTAACATATAAAATAAAAAAAATTAAAAATAAAAACTAATTAAATTTTTAGGTTTTTTTTAAAGTAGCAAATCCTATTAAAAAAACTACATAACAATGAAAATAAATTTCAAAAAGAAAATTAGTATCAAAAACATCATCACCATGCGGATAAATCTCCTCAATGCCATGAGGATGGAACCCCCAACCTCTACGTGTTAAGCAAAATAAAAAGAGAAAGGCTGTAGCGACATATATAATTGATGTGAATAAATGAACTATATTTTTGTACCAATCGTAGAGATGAATCCGTTTCTATAGTAACAATATAAACAAAAAGCATAAAACACTCATGTCAAATTTTTGTAGTTTTGAACATTTTCTCTATTTGGAAAAATCAGAGCTAAACCATAACTGTAGGTTTAGCAGTAATCTCAAATGCTAAAGCTGTGCCCTGGTGACTCTAGTATATTGGAGACGAGAAAATATTATATGAATTTGAGGGAGGGAGAAAATTATTAGGTGATAGGTCTATTTTAATTTTATTTATTTATTTACATCTAGACTCCTGTGACAAAATACAAACATTGGAGGTTAAGTTAAGGTCGGTCTAGCTCTCTTCGTGTATGGAACTCAGGTTTCCATGTTATTTACGTACGTACGTACACATTTTCTGAATCGTGTAGTAATAATGCATTGACTATCTATCTCTTATTTGGTGACATGGACTTGAGCGACGAACATAGAGATTACTCAGTATAATCCAATTATATTTGCATTCAGAAATGTCAAATCTGAATAATTTTTTCAATTTTGTTCTTTCGAAAATGTGTGGAGACTGTCTTAATTTTATTTTTATAACCGTTGTTCCTCAAATTGCTGTTACTGAATATCCAAAACAACTTTGGTGTTTGTGACACATAATAATTCTATTAATCTTGTAGTTAGCGCGAAATGGCGCTTCGGGGTCACGAAGGGTTCCGTACCATTATCTATGAAAATGGCATAAACATCATATCTGTTGTCAGGGAGTCCCATACAAAAGATATGAAGTCCTAATAATGGGGCAGCCCCTCATTATTATCATTATCAGAGTAGATAAGTTGTATGAGAGCAACCTGAAAAAAAAACTGTTTTTTAAGTTTTTGTTTTTTCAACGGCAACATGAATACATCCTTCCTGAAAATTTCAACTGTCTTACTATCACGATTCATGAGATAAACCCTGGTGTTGCCCTTTCGGTGTAGGAACTCATGCTCATCATAATTCATTCCTTGTAGGGAGGTGTCCCAAAAATATTTTAAAATACATATTTTAGGCGGTGTGATTAGCATATAAAGAAACCCATGCCAAATTACAGTTTTATAGTAAAAAAGGTCTATAAGCTAGACTACAAAAAGTCAAACATGGCAAAACCATATATGGTTTATCAAAGTAATTGTGTGGGTGCGGTGCTCTAATTAACAAACCTAGACAGTTGAAATATGGCATCTAGCTAGGTAATAATGTGTAAGCGAAGGAAAAAATCTGAAAACAAAAGAAAGTTTTTTAATTGTAGGGTCTGAAACCGTTATAATTAAGTGGATGGAAGCTTGCACAAAATATGTATTAATGATTTATGAATAAGCAAATAAATATTTCTATAAAAAGTTATGATATCCCAACAAAAACATCAATGTGAAAAATGATAGCCAAGTTCAATGCTCAGTATATTTGATAGTGAACTTCGCCGAAAAAAGTATTGCATCTAAATGAGAGATTACTACTAACTACTTTTGCCTTACTATTTTCTTACTTTCTAACACATGATAGTCAAGTCATTTTTATAGTTCAGGCTGATATTAAGCGAGTATTTTAAGCGTGGTGTGGGTGACCTCGATAGTAATTACTTTAAACCATTAATTTACTTGAACCATTTCACGGGACATCCAAAATATACGCGGGCGACGTCGCGGGAGACGACTAGTAAATAAAAAACTTTGATATTATTAAAGGATTACTGAAACGATAAAGAAACCTTTGTCTTTAATTTAGCTTTCCATATTTGTAATGTTAAACGGAAGCGTGAAACATACTGCGCAGACCCTAGATAAACTGGGAACAGGGCAAGAGAATGATGATGATGATTTGAAATGTTATGAATTTCAGTGTGTAAAAAAAAACCATGACAAAATTCTCGTGATGGGTGAACTTTGACTTATATACCTACTGGTTTGTACGGAACCCTAAATTTGAAGTGCCATATCTGTAATGGTCTTCAGTCATCATCAATTGGAAGACTGATGGAAGATAGTAGTGAGACTATAACTGTGTCGACAAAAAGGATCTTAATAAAAACAACCTAAATGTTATTACATTACATTTCCTACACCTATGGGTTGGCTGGAAGAGGTCTCTTTTAGGGATAAGCCCACCTTTGTTCACATTGTGACTTCTTGTACCTATTTTCTGTACATCTTATAAGTGCAATAAAGAATATAATAAATGTTATTGGATATTCTTTCTTGTTTTTATAATGGTTACAGGTTGCTGGCATAAAGTGCTGACCAGTCGTGTGAGAATGAAATGCCACTCTTTGCGTTCCTTGTTCTTTCGATAAACGTTTAGACTAAAAAGCATGTATGGTGTACTAAAGAAACCATTTTGTAAAAGTTCTTAGGGGTTCTGCTAGATGGCGTGGGTATGTTACTTACAAAAGCGCATGAAGTATCTTATTCAAGAAAATTTTGTTCCTTAAATAAACACTAGATGGCTTAATTATACACGAGATTTGTAAGACAAAGTTGACAGAAAAAGTTTTGTGCGGGGGTGCTGGTGGGGGAAGCGCCCCGCACTTTTAACAAGGGGGCGGGGCTTATGAGATAATTTGACGGAATAAGACGGCCTTAAGAATATCTCCAAAATAGCATAAGACCCATAAACATAATATGAAACCATAAGCCCAGCAAGCAGTAAATTTACACATTTTTAATCTGTTTTTATAAAAATGAATTGATATATGTGTTAGTCTCACTAAAACTCGAGAACGGCTTAACCGATTTGGCTGATTTTAGAAATATTCGTGTAAGTCCAGGGAAGGTTTAAATGGTGATGAAATATAGGATAATAAAATAACCAAAATGGCATTTGACATTGACAGAATAAGCAAAATGACATTTGACATTGGCAGATTTCCTTTTTTTTTGCACTTTTTTAATGATTTTGGAGTTCAAATAGACAAAGAGTTCCCAGTATTTTAAAAGTTTATTATTTTATTACCTAAAAATTGTGGGTTAAATTAAGATAACATATTTATAGTCTGTCTAATTACCTGTATTTTTGAACTATTTTTAGAGATACTGTACATAGTCTTTTTATAAAAATCTCCTTTGATGATGATGATGACAAACACCCTGTATACAGAACTATCGTTTCAGTCTGTTCAGGGAAAAGGTTTTTCAGGCTCTCAATGAATTTAATGAGATCCTTCTCAAACAACTTAGAGATGAAAGAATGAGGATTTCATGGCGTAATTGCTATTTCAAAGTATCTCTGCTGGGGTAGCTGTTATTAATATTTTTTTATATTTGTAAATTGTTGTACGTGATTTATATTGATGTAAAGTAGCTTTAAAGCGAGGTGAAGGCTTTAGGAACTTGATACATTGTTTTAGGCAAAATAAAATAACATAATCTAAAAAAGGTTATAATAAATAAACATACCTACATCCATTTTCACGAACTTTCGTGTTTATAATAAATTATAATAAAAATATAATAAAACAATTTAATAAAATAGAACATAGCAGAACGTGGCCTACATTATTTTAATATTATAAACACTGTTATTCACAAAAAAAAACTAGCATCTGGTCTTTCCGACAGATGGCGGTACTTCATCGTTTTTAATAAATCCTTTTGACAGCTTAACTTGCTCAACCGTAGACAAGAGCATAAACTATAGAGAAATAAAAAATATAAAACGTACATTGCACTGTTCACGCCAATTTAAACTGTGTATTTTAAGCAATAAAGTTTAAAATTAGATTTCCTGACGTTAAAGTCCAAAGAGTCTAGATAATACAGTTTAACCCACCAGTAAGTAGACCTATGATACCATACAAAATGTATAAACAAAGGGGTCATGTCGACTAGTCGTCTTTAAAAGACCAACTTATAAGACCTCTATTGTCGTTTAGTGAAGTTGTTACGAGAGGTCAAAGTTACTTGGTCTTTAGTATTGGCATTAGGCATTTTGCCAAATGTCTCACACGACTTTAAACTTAATAGCTTTGTGGTACCGACAACATAATGACCGTAACATGATATTGAATTACTAGTTTATTGGTATTTCACTTGTTGATATCGGAAATCTAATAATAGTTGAGTTTGAACTAAATTGGAAAATACGAGTTTTTCGATTTCATGTAAGAAAGAAGATCAAATATTGAACACTTATCACATACATTGCTCTGAACAAAAATGAAATCGCTAATGGACTTATGTTGTGGAAATCAACACCTAGACCCGAGGTAGAAAATTATGATACCTACAGTGACCCGACTGGGAATCGTAGCCGGGACCTCGGAGCGGCGACGCCTGGAACCCCAGCGTGCTTAGCCACTACACCACGGAGGTCGTCTTTAAAAAAAGGGGCTGACTGGGTCAGGCTACCTTTATTTAGTTTTCACTCAGCCTAGATTTTCTCTTGATCATGATTTAGAAGGGCAAGGTTATAAATTTACACTGTTTGGAAATACATATTCTTGCGTGGTAAGAGTATCGCGAACGTTGTTATAATATTTTGACTAAACATGAATGGCAGTGATGAAAAGTTACTCAATAAAACTCAGGCTCAAATTTCTTTTAAGAAAAAATATTAAGATGAATTGATTAAACACTGGACTGATTTAATCAAATATTTCCTCCTTAAACACATCAAACGAACCATTAAAAGATAAAAGAATTTCACTTGTATTTAATTTCGACAAGTCCAAACACACTTTGTTGAATAACCAAATAATTATATTGAAAAATTAGGGATTCATACTATGGTTAATTTATCAGTCGATTGGATCATGATTATCATTATCAGCCAAAGGACGTCCAATGCTGAACATAGGCCTCCTCCACGGTTTTCCACAGCGACCGGTTGTGAGCGGTCTGCATCCAGTGTGATCCTGCGATCTTTACAAGGTCGTCTGTCCATCTTGTCGGTAGACGATAAGATAAAAATATTGAGTTTTTTTGTGTTTTCCTTCTGAGGATTCAAAATGTTAGCTGATCAGATATTCATGATGGGGTTCGGAGCTAGGGATGGGAAACGAATAGTTTTGGATAAAGAGCATATACTGTATTAGGTGATAGTACTGAGTAATTTGTGCCTCAGTTTTTTATGTACGAGATTCCTTGTTAAATACATTATTAAAGGTAAAAATATAGGTACTTGTATTTTCCTGAAATAAATTAAACTTAATTTGGTAGGGCACAGCTCTGCAAGTCTAAGTTCTTCTTCTTCTAAGGGCCTTCACATTAGAGCGACAGCAATGTGAAGGCTTACTGTTGTCATATAAGTATGAAATTATCAGCAGCGCAACTGTCGCGCGACCGTCTCGCTGCTAAAGTCACCTAAGTGTAAAAGCGCTCTAACGGGCAAAATCTATACTTACTAATATTATAAAGCTGAAGAGTTTGTTTGTTTGTTTGTTTGTTTGAACGCGCTAATCTCCGAAACTACTGGTTCGAATTGAATAATTCTTTTTGTGTTGGATAGTCCAGTTATCGAGAAGGGCTATAGGCTATATAACATCACGCTACGACCAATAGAAGCAAAGATATAGTGGTAAATGTGTAAAAAACGGGAGAAAGAAGTCACTATTCCACGCGGACGAAGTCGCGGGCAAAAGCTAGTTAATAATAATTTAGTTCGAATCAATCGTCTTGTGTGTGCAAAAAAAAAATGTAACTTTTTACTAAAATTTACCTGTTGTGGTCGGTGGACGTCCTTCTATCTACCAAAATGCTATGTAATTCATGATTTTCTAACCACGTTCTCCAAGTTCCTGGTTTGGTAATTAAGATACATTTTCTATCGATATCCTAAACCTGTTTTCTTAGTTCAACTATCCCATCACTGGGCATAGCTGTTATCTTATAAAGTGGGTCAAGTGTACAACTTTAAATGCCGACGGTTCTGTTAGGCTCTTACCAACAGCGTTTTTCAGCCGATACACTTACTTGGTAAACTGTAGGCTACTCGTACAATAAACGGCACGTAATAATTAAACTAAATAAATAAATAAATAAATAAATTGTTTATTAAAAATTCATTGGTTATTCATTATTAAACTGGTAGAGAATTGTAAAAAAATTGGTAAAAAATTGCAATAAAATTTTAAAAAAATATTTGTGTTGGCTGAACCGATTTTGAGAAATTCTTACAAAGAAATTTATTATCTGCATGATTTATGATTGTTATTATCGAAAAAAGTTACCTCTTTGTTCGATTAAATTACTCAAAGAACCCACAGATGGTGTTATTATGTTGTTCTTAGTAGTATGGTGTAAAAATCTAAAATGTTGTTTCTTTCTGTTATCTATTAAAAGATTAACTGCTTATCTAGTAACTTGTAAGCTCTATGTTGCTAAAGTCTAGTTCTAAACTTTATCTTGCCTAATGAACGCAACAAATCTCACAGTTAACCCCCAATTTGGACAAGTCCGGGGTTTACGCGAGCCAAGGATACGTTTCCACAATACCAACCCATCCGTTCACCCGATCCGTCTAAAAAACGGATGTGCTAGTCCTCGTCCCATTGCGCTGCTACCAGCTCATCTGTGCCTGCGGTGTAAGTTTTTTCTTTTATGCCATCCTATTACTCGTCGCTGACTCTTCCACTTTGGCCTGAATGGAAGTATGCTATATGCTATGTAATGTGCCTCATCCAATATTAAGGCATCCATATTACATACTTATAGCGATAAGACTAATATAATAATTATAGCGACTGTTTTGTTGTTGATTTTTGTTTTTATTGTGTTTTGTCACTATACAAACTGTTTTGTTTTCTCAGATACCGTCATTTGTAGTATTATTTTTTAAAAGTTCACGTTGCTCAGACAAATTATGTGATATTGTAATTTTTAAAGTTTCTCGTAGGTGAAATGTATTATCGAATAAATAATCTTTAACCAAAGCAATGGCAAAAGAGTAAAAGAGCCCGAATCGGATGAGAGTGAATGATATTTGCCGTGTAGACAGCACTGATGGCATTTGCCACAAGTTTCTATAAAAATATATATGGCAGCACAATTTATATGAGACTTCACTTAGTTATTAGACGGATCCGGGTAAACTAATTTTAAAAATATTTGTGAAAACGCACGTCTGACGTTCATCTCCCGTTAAAAGAAAACGGTTCGTACAGTGGAAACGGGGCCTAACCGAGTCTCAGTTTGAATTTACATGACAAAACAGACTCGTACTAGTTTTATACAAGTTCTGTTGACTCAGTGTTTATCCTCTATCTGAATGTTTTCGGCAAATAGATATCGCGGCTGCGTGGTTAAATGAGGCTAAGTTTGTTTTTATTTTCCCCTTTTAGCGGTTTGAAGACGGTCTGGCTTATTAAAATTGGGTTGGTTTAGTTCTTCTGAACTGACGGGCTTAAGATAAGTGGCATAAATAGAAATCTATATAGTAAAAATGAATTGCTTTTTGTGTTAGTCTTGCTAAAACTCGAGAACGGCTGAACGGATTTGGCTTATTTTAGTCTTGAAATATTCGTGGAAGGCCAAGAAAGGTTAAAACGGTAGTGAAATATGGGATAATAACTCTGCAACGGAGACAGGGCCGCCGAGGGCATCGATACAATTTGCCGGGATCGCAAATAAAATAATATAAAAAATTATATAATATTATGCGTACCAAAAGTGTTTGACATCTAAAATATGCCCTAAATATTACTCAGTTCAAATCCATCAAGACCGCGGTAAAAGCATTTCCATCGCCATTGATTCCGTTAAAACTTGATTAAACTAAAATCATAAGGAAATTTCGTTATTATACGCCAAGAATCTTTTGTACTTCGAAAGGTTTTCGGCAAAATATTTGGGACAATTCACCGTGACCCAGAATGCCGGCTCCATTCGAATTTTGTTATGGGTATAGTTTGTAAATGGTGAAAAGGTGTGATCTTTTCTAGTTTACTTTACTTTTGGTATTAACTTGGGACCAATACCTTGTGAAGATAAAAAATATTATGTATTCAAGCAGTACATTAACAATAACATTGATATATCCAAGGAGTAGATAAATATTGTGTCATAGTCATATTACTCAATTTATGTTATTAAAAATATTATTATCCGCCCTTTGATACATAAATAGAGTGTAATGAATTGAATGCACGCCATACAGGTAATTAAAGAACTTAGTATAATAAAGGTGGTACGATTAAAAGAGATTTATGTCCCATTGATGAAAAAAGAGAAAATACTCTTTAATCATCAATTATCGGCAATATTTTTTAAACAAAAAATATATAAATATATTTAAACATCGGACGATTAAAATGTCTTATTCAAAGTCTTACTTAACTCAAATCCCACTTAGTGCTAATTTAAATTTTAACTAAATATTATTCGAAGGCGGCGAAGGAAACCAATTGATAAATTAATTACAAAGCACCGAAATTGATTGCGTTAACGACAATAGGCCGTTGTAAACGTTCCAAATGATTTTTGACACAGCTTGTGTTTTAACAGCCAGACCGTTTTTCAGTCAGTCAAGTTGTGATATAAATGACAGCGCTGTCATAATAAACATATGCAAGACGCATGATTATTTGGTACCACTACTCAACGCTAGATGGCGCTGGATGTACATTGACTCGCGGCAATTACTGCTGTTGCCGGATCCTTATAAACTCGACTAATACTTCGTGTTGGTATCTTAAACCAGTCTCTCTCTATCCAAAGTCTAGCTTATGGAACCCTAGTGATCTAGGAGTGGCATTCAAGTTATTGGGACACTATACAAGGCACGAGTTAGGTGGTCATATAATGGAGTGGCATTCAAACTGTTGGTTGGAACGCTCTATCAAAAATAACCCACCCATCGGTTGCATATAAATCATGGAAGTTCTTAAATAAAACCCATAACTGCGCTGTTTAATTACAATTCTCCTTGTAACACATATAAATATGCGCCTTAAAACACACAAATTGTCTTGGTTGGTCACCTACCTATATGTCAAATATAGTTGACTACTATCATTTTATTTGAACGTTCATTAATAAAAGCACAATCTTTTTTATAAATTCATGAAGACGATGAACGACAAGAATAATTTTGCTCATAAATCAACTACAATAAAAAAAATTGACAGTAACAATTACCAACTGGCATTCGCATACACAAAACATATCCTTTGGGACCTCCTTCTTTGGCAGGGAACTAACAGATTTAAATAAAACACTTAAATAAATAATTGTAACTGTCATGAATGTGAACGCTCTCTGGCCTTCTTTATTTCAGCTATCAAATATGAGTTACTTTTTTTCTAACTCTTTTGTATGAAAAAGAATAATAAAGTTATATCGCCAGTTAACTAGCCTACACGTGTAATGAACTACTCGATCTTATTTAGCTACATTGCGCTTTGAAATTCTACACCATTTCAATTCAATTGGTTTACCAATTAATTGGTTTTATCAGGGAATTACTGCGTGCTTTTGTTTTTCAAAACGTCCACAGAAATGACGGGTTGTTTGATTTGTGTTATAAGCTGATTTCGGTCGTGTTTATATTAACACGTTCTAAATTACTTGTATTTATGTTTACTTGACCTATCAGTATGTGTAAGATGGCTTTCGTATAAGTCATGTTCTATTGTCCTGTCTTAACTGAATTGTGTTCACGTAACTTCTAAGTACCTTCTGTTAAATACTGTAATTCAAAACATATTTACTTTCGCTTGCTTTCGCTTTACCATTGACACGCTTAGAAGAAGAAGAATACTGTAATTAAAAATAAATCATAGATGAAATAAAAAGGTCTGTGTGGTAGAATGCGTATATTCAGCACTATATACAGTTGACTAGCCTGGGAGGCCGCCAGACAGTGATGCCAACATTAAAAATAATAGAATGTTTTATTTTTATATATGCCAGTATTATAAACAATTCTTAGCTATGTATTGAGATTGCATATAAGACATAATGATTTATTTCTCTGTGACTTATTTTTCTACGGATACAAGAAAGTATACCTACTTAAAGTTTTAATATTTGATAGAATAGAAAAGCTGTGGTCTGAATGGTGGCGTGAAGAAATGGCAGCGGGCTTAAACGTATATAAATTAATTTCATGTTTTTGTATTTTTAATCATAGGCACATCATGTGCTTTTAAAATTTTCTTACTTGTTAAATTGATTTTTTATTGTAATGGGCCTTTCCTTTACTTTAGTTAGGCTAAGCCATATGGCAAAAAATTCAACGGAGGATCGAATTTACGCAGAAGAAACCTGTTCGTACTGATTTCATATTCCTACAAGATATTTTTTGATATCTTATTCTCCGCTTGCGACCTAACCCCAGCTCAACGCCACGTGAGAACGCACACACATGTCAAATCGTTTGACTACAAACGGAATTGCACCCCATCGGTAATTATTATCGAGGGAGGGCCCGTAATAACCGTAATTATTCGCGGAGGAGCCTTAAGTGCGCGATGGAATGTCTGTTCTTGCGTGTGCTGTGGTTATTATTGAAAAGTCAGTTTGAATTGTTAAGTTGGTTCTATTTATAAGTAGAAATGCATATTTATGTTTTCTTACATCATTAGTTTACGTGTTGGCCAATTTCTTTATCGATAGTAAAGGTTACGTTACCAGCGGTTGAATATTTACGATTGTGTTTTGAAGAAAATCGATCTTAAACAAATGTCAGAATAGCAATTTTAATGACCATTGGTCAAGGTATTTTTTCTTCAAAACAAACACAATCGTAAATATTCAACCGCTGGTAAGCTTGACCAATATGTGGTATGTTATTTTTGGCGGGTTGTTCTCTTTGTATTGAAAACCGTATTTCTATTCTATGATCCGTGTTTTGGTACTGTTTGCTTTACAAGTGCTTCACCTGTTTTTGTGGCGATATTTGTGATGTTTGCCCCAATCTATATAGGTATATAAAAGAAAATCGTGTTAGTTACTCGACTTTTATAACTCAAGTACGGCTGAACCGATTTAGCTGAAAATTGCCAGGGAGGTAGTTTAGAGCCAGGAGAAGGACATAGGATACTTTTTATCCCGTTAGACGGGGCCGGGGCTGGGGTGGGATGGGGCCGGGGCGAAACGGTGGGGAGGTAGCTTAGAACCAGGAGAAGGACATAGGATCCTTTTTATCCCGTTCAACGGGGCCGGGGCTGGGGCGGGACGGGGCCGGGGCGAAACAAAGTTCGCTGGGACCGCTAGTGCTTAATAAAATCGAACAATACGATATTGTCAATAAGCCATCAAGATAGCCTCTCTAGGTATTGTTATAGGTACAATCCAGAAGTTGACACAAACAATCTGCAACACAATAACCAAACCGAACACGCGTGGTTATGTCCTTGCTAACGCGTTTTTGTCGCCATTATAACGGAAAAAGTTTGGGGAAAGCCGTCTCGGAGCAATATCGGGCCCTACGGCACCCATGTGCACGAACGAAGAGTTAAAATTGAGCTAGAAATATGATAAAATATGTTAGAGATATTGTTTAGTATTCATGAATATGACGTTTAAAAATTACCTATGCAGGGCGATTCAGAACCATTCGATAAGCCATTTGTCTTGGGTTTCGGCCTTGGTTTTCAGAATTTTTATATTTTGTATTCATTTATATAAATAAACTTATGTCGTAGTTTGATCAGATGTCGATATGTCAGTTCCATAACAAATATAATAAAAGCACTAAATAACATGGTTGCATCGCATCGGATAAATCCACGTTATTATAATTTTATTTATGAGTGAAAGTTTCTGAAACAGGGCGCTGATTGTGTTTATACAGAATCGACGAAGTCTTTATTGGACTTCTGTAAATTTTTAGATACTGATAATTTTGACAAAAAAAATTCGTAAATTTGATAAAAATAGCATTTCAAAAAATGTGGTGTCAATATTAAATACAAAGTTGAGTTAAGTAAAATATGGTTTTACAATATTTTTAACACTTACAGTGTCATATTTTATTCTTAAAAGATGAAATATGAAACCAAAAATTGCGCACGGGCGGGATTCGAACCAGCATCTTTCTGGCAATCCGGGCCAACTGCTCTTCCAATTGAGCTACCGTGCTGTCGGTCCGACCGCGCGAAATTCTTGGTCTCATTGATACGTCATTGCGTGACGAAGAATAACTACTTGACCCGCTGTTGCATAAACAGACGGGTAGATGGCGCTAACGTCACGCAATGACGTATCAATGAGACCAAGAATTTCGCGCGGTCGGACCGACAGCACGGTAGCTCAATTAGAAGAGCAGTTGGCCCGGATTGCCAGAAAGATGCTGGTTCGAATCCCGCCCGTGCGCAATTTTTGGTTTCATATTTCATCTTTTAAGTAAAATAGCTGCTGAATTAGAACTCAAAAAGATCAATTAAAAAAACTTACCTAGAGACTGGTCAGTGGTCAATATGAAAAATAAGACAAATGTACTACACAATAAATATAAATATACCTTTATATTATTTATTAATGTATGCGGTATTTATGTAATAAGTAGTATGTATGTTTATTGTGTTTTAAAAACCTTTTGTAATTTTTCATCGTCAAACTTTTTCTTTTACCCCTCTATCACTTCCTTCGCGCCGCCTGTATTTTCTCTGTATAGACCAATGGTTGACTGGTAGAGAATGCTTTTAGCATTAAGTCCGCCATATGTACCTTTTGTTTGTGCATGAAGTGTAATAAATAAATAAATAAATAAATTGCTGATTAAATGGTCTATTTCTAATACGATGTGTTGTGTCACATCGTATTAAACTATGATCCATGTACGATCGCGTAAACTTTTGATAGCAGATGCTTGGCAATATTTGACGGGGCCGCTTTTATTTAGTTTTCATTTTCCGCACCAAGGCGCAACGGTACTACGATAACGGTTTTTTTCGCGATATAAAACGTTATTTTTATAGTCGGGATGATATTGAATAGAGTTCGGTAACGCGGCTGCTTGATTCGGAACGTTCGTAACGCTTATTTGTTTGATAATCTGTTCCGATTCGCGTTGTTGCGCCGTTTATTGGCTGTGTAATGTATTCTTTTGCTTTGGTTCCTTGAAAACAGAATATTTGTCAAAAAGTGGCGCCCTTTAATTCGTATCGTAGCATCCATGTTGTTTTTTTCCTGTCTTGAATGTTGTGGCCAGTGACTAGCTGTTATATCTTGCTTATAAAGTTTCTATCTTCACTTATTGGATTGAATATAAGTCTCCACAAGTTGCTAATGCATTGGAAAATTGGTAATTGGTAATTAGTTATTATTTTTTGATTTGTTATTATTAGAGTTAGATAACTTACATAACAAGATAATAAAAATATATATCAACGAGAATACGTAAAAAAATCCAAGTGGCCATATTTTTTTTTGCATTAGCAATATTTACGGGGCAATTTAGGGGATCCGAAATTATTATATGTATTAGTAAACTAATCCTTATCATTTAAATGCCAAATCAATGAACCATTCTCGAGTTTTCGCTTTTGACGATTCATTTTTATCGATACAGATATTTTAATGCTTGTTTCGCTTTCACAGTGAAAAAGTTTTAACTGCAGTTAATGTTTTTGAGTGATCGTTCAACCGTGGCGATTTTATCGTCCGTTTTACAACAATTTATTTATGTTTACAGTTACTTCGATATCGTTTGGCAATTATTAAAACAAATATTTAATAGTTTTGTCGTTCGTTTTGAAACTAGACTAGATTTTGTTTTTTGGAGGTGATGCAAAATAGTGGAATATTTATCAAACTGTAAAAAATCAATAGAACATATGACATTACGGATGCTTAAAATCAAGTATGTACATTAATATAGTTTTATTGCTTAAAATACCTAGACACTGGCTGGCTATCCTGGTTATTGCGATTTCAAAAGTGTGGTACTTAGTTGGCAGTGTATTATTTATAAATTCCATAACTATAATATACGCTTAGGGCTGAGCTGTAGGCTACTAGCGGGGTCACAGGTGGCGTAGAAGTAGTGAACGGTCACCTAGAATGGTGGTTAGCTGCGAATATGTTGAATAAGCAGGCCCCGACCAAACAGCGGCAGGATTACTAGTATGTAGTGGGGAGACAAGTTGGGATGGGCTTCTCTACTAAAAGCTATTAGTGACGAATTCTGTGCCATAGCGAGTAAACGCCGCCATCAAATAAGCGTGCCTCTGGTTTTGGGTAGCAGCAACATCAGTTCTTTTTTTTTTTTTTCGACTGGAAAATGCTTTTCGCATATGCTGCTCTATGATGCGGTGCCCGACGTTACTTTGAGCTAGCTGTAGGTCCCAAACCTGCAAAGCCTCGTCCTCCAGCTTAAGTCGCTCTGCCTCGACTTCACGGGGTGCCGGCCGCAGGTCAAGTGATCTTTGCTCCTCACGCCACTCAAATATTGCGGCGAGGACCGCAGCGTCAAGGGTCCAGGGTAAAGAACCAGCCAGAGCCACCGCTGCATCTCCTGCTACAGTACGGTAGCCTCGGATCACCCTTAGCGCTACAATGCGTTGCACCCTGCGCAGGTGCAATTTGCAGTCCCTGTTAAGGGCGTTGTACCATATTGGGGCCCCGTATAACGCCATAGATCGCACAACACCCACGTAAAAACGCCTACTAGGGGCAACAGGCCCACCGACGTTCGGCATAAGGCTGCTTAGTGCTCCAGCGGTCTTAACAGCCCACGGAGCAACATCAGTACTGGCAGAAGGCTGAAGATAAAGTTTATCAGGAAAGTCTTTGGACTGCGCATTAAGAGGTGGGAAACTGCAGTGTGGAAGACGAGAGGGATACCACCTGATGCCAAAAGATAAGGAGTCATGTTTCGGCCCTTTCAGGGCACATTTATTTTTATTTTTTTCACTGTATATTTGAAGTTCATAAGTGTCATTTCATGACCTAAATTGAAATAAAGATTTTGAATTTTGAATTACTTAACTTTTTTACCTAATTTTCAGATCTTATGGAAAAAAATCACAAACAAGAGCCTTCGTATACCTACGCTTATTCAAGTTAACTCTTCTATCTGGTTATATGTAAAGCAAAATGTGTTATTATCAGTCCATCTTTGACATTTCGACCCCGTCATTTTTTTACGATTTTTTAGCCCGCATGCGATGTTTTTTTTACCCACATTAGATATCCTCTATCAATAGGATTACCCACCATGACCGATCGCCAGCTGTTAGACAAATAAATGTCAAATTTAACCACACGTTAAACTAACCGGACGGTTAGGGAGAGTTATTTCTATAATAGTTTTTGAAACGGCTTGTTTATCAATTTGTGTCACGCAGTTCTGCTATATAACAAAAAAATATTATTAATTTAAAATTACAGGCTGCAGGCTGTCCTAGTAAAAAATAATAATATTAGATGTTTTCGTGTTCAACTGTACCCGAATTCGTTAATAGTATGCCCGAGCCGTGTAATTTAATATCAAACGATTATTATTTACTTTGCGAACGTGCGGGCGTATTTTTATGATGTTTGAACGGCAGTTAATATTGTATTTGATAGATAATTATAGACGATCATTCAATATTGGTTTAGCATATTTCATATTAATTGTGTTAAAATAAAATCGTGTTTGGTTACCACATAATCTGGTAGTGGGAGATTGAGATTAGGAAAAATGATATACCATCTGTTGCCAATTCGCTGTATGTTATAAGTAGATTAATATATTTTGTACTTTAAGTAAGCTAAAATTTGTGCTCGTTTTGATAGGAGAAATGGTAGTAGCCTGATTTCTGTAAAAGTAAATAAAAAATATGGAGACCCTTTGACCAAAGACGCAGCGTGAGACGTCCACCGACCTTGTATGGATCGCAGGATCACACTGGAATCTGGATGCAGGCCGCTTGTGTATGGTAGATGTGGAAAGCCGTGGGGGAGGCCTATGTTCAGCAGTGGACGTCCTTTGGCTGATATTGATGATGATGAATTAAAAAATAAGAATGTGGTGAAACATCAATTAAAAAGTTTACATCCAGCGTTACCTACTTTGAAATAATGTTTGTTGTTCTATTCCAATTTGATTGAACAAAAAATAACATGAGTCAAAAAAGAATCTTGTAGGGTTCCTTATTATGTTGATACACGATAAACATACTAAATTATTCATAGAGCCTGAGGTAGAATAATCACTTTCTTAAATATTCAGCATCACAATGAAATAGTATTAGTTTTTATTTACGAAACAAGATGGAGCGTTTGTTTGAAGTTCATAACATATTACAGATAACGCCTAAACATTCACCAGACTTCAGGTAATAACATTAATTATGATTCAGTTTATTCAACATATAAGCAGAAAATTAATAAACATGAAAATAGTTTTGGAATGTGGATTATGAGAGTCAAGTACTATATAAGTATATAATAAAGTAATTCCATCACTCATTCCCCGATTGCACTCAAAAACATTACTTTTCTAAAAGTTACTTAATATTTTAAAACAGATATTAAATCTTACACAAACGAAGCCCATTTTCTTATAGAAAGAAATTATGTTTTTAACTCTAGGTGAATATACAATGGACGAAAACACAAATAAAAAAGATTTTTAACTCTATTTGAGCTTCATTGCTCCATCTTTGTTTAAGTTAAATTACTTTTTTCCCAAGCAACGTGGTGAAAGGCCCACTTGCGCTGACTAGAGTTGACATCTTACCAGAGAATAATAAATATTAAATAGATAAATATAAATAAATAAATAAATATTAATAATAATAAATAATAATATATTATTAATATTAATAAATATTTTCAACATAGACTTTTGTCTTTGAATGTCAACGCTTACGTCTTTCTATCTCTCTAGCAACAGAATAACAAACAGGACGCTTTAACCGAGAGTTAGCCAACTTGGGTCTGCGTATGCGTACAGTAATTAATATTTGCCTACCCTAATTCATTTATTTTTATTTATTTAAAGACTTTATTGCACAAATTTAGTGTACAAAGGTGGACTTAATGCTAAAAGCATTCATATTTTTTTTCATGATTTTACATCTTAGCTACTCAAATGTCATACCCAAAATGGATTTCATCAATCACAATATCACAATAAGTCATCGACGTAACAATAGCTTCTAATATTAATTTGCCAAAATCCACCCTCAAAAATGCATTTTCTAATCATAACACTAAACTGCCGATGGGTCGAAATCACCCCCGAATCTCACTTCTGTACTATAGCCTTTAATAATACAATTTTAATGCATCGAATACTACCACACATGTTGTAATGAAAAATAAACAATGAGTGAATGGTACTGGTTGGTTTAGGCCGAAAGTAAACTAGTATAATAGTGAAGCAGCAGGGAGGGTTAGATTTGGGTAGTATTTTGGGGTTAATATCGGCAGATAAAGCTATCCAAATCTTTTGAAATATCCCATGCGATATTGATATCTATGTCATTACAATTAGGTAGAAATTCGGTGGAGGTATTTGTGCAAATTAAGGGTAGGTCGATGTGATGGTAAATGCACATTTGGTGTATTGCATCATATTGTACGATTTGTATTATAGGATTGCGTTGTTATTTTTTTAATTCATTCGTTTTAAAAGTTAAGACGTTCGATTCTAATACATATTCGTCAATACTTGAATTATTTGTTCTTAATGAATATTTTTGACCAAAAATGCCATTGTATGGTCATTGACCAATTTTCAAGATAGTTTTTTTGCTTAATAAAGAACGATACTTTGTCCTGTATGAAGAACATATTAGCTAAGCGATAATTCAACGGTTTCAATAAAATTAATCTTTTTAAAAGGGACTACAAATAAAATCCATTAATTAGAATGTGCCGTGCATACAATGAATTGGTTCGTAGTGGCAGGGATGTAGACATTTTTAATGATAAATTCACTGTCTACAAAAAAGACGTATCTCGAATCATCAATGATGACCTCACCAAATGTCCCCAGACTTAACTAAATAAATAATTGAATTTGGGTTTTATTATTTCATTTTTATATACAGGTATTGTGAAAATTTATTGTAAAATTTTATTTGTATTACTGTAATTTATTTTATTTCAATGTTAAATTAATCATGTTTTGTTTTTATTATTCTAATTTAATTTGTATTTTTAATTTCAATGTTAATTAATTTTCTATAATCAATCTCATTTCTGTATACTTATATATATATTTTTTAATTGTATTAATCATGTTGTGAACACTGTTTATAGGTTACAGTCCAGCCTTTAGTTTTAACTTAATATTTTAATCATGCATTGATTGTGATACTGTTTGTGTTCCTGAAATAAAAAAATAAAAAAAAATAATAATAAAAAAATCGCGGTATATAAGGTCACCTCGTTTTAAGTGATAATATTTTTAGGGCCAATTCAGCACAATAAATTAATCATTTTTTGTAGATAACACTTTGGGTTTTTATCGCTAGTTTTTGAGAAAGTTGGAGACTAAGGTAATGCATTTTTTCAGTTTTTTTTTTAATTAATAATTAAGGCTAAGTATAGAGAAAAAGAAGGTTTGGGCATTGAATTGAGTGAGGCAAAGCCGATGACGTAGATAACTTTTTAAATTGGTATGGTGTTTTTTTTTTTAAAAATGTCTATGTTAAATAAAATATTAAAAATTAAAAGCTCGATTTTCCAAAAAAAATAATAATGATAGTGTCCTGTTTCTATGATGTATACAAAGCTACTGTTAAAATAGTTTCACTTAAAATGATTTGACCTTATATTAGGTAGTAACAGAAATATTATAACGTTCTAATAAATGTATCTAAAATAGATTTATTGACACAACCATTCCGCGTAAATAACTAAACAAACAAAATAAACGAATTTAATATCCTGTCGAAAGATAATCTATCTTTTGTCGGATATTGCAAAATGTTTCACTGTTTGATTTATATTAAACTTATGTACTTTATTGTACATACGGCATCGAGAATGCGTTAATAAAAAAGTGTTTGTTTCTGGACCCATAGACAAGGAAACATCGCTTTTTTACGAAAATTTATTTGAGAAGTCATACCCATATTTTTTTTCTCAGTGACTAATCTGCCAGAAATCCCGCTCTGCTTACCCACCTAACATATTCACCATCTTAAGAGTCGGTATGCCGGAATAATAACGCGGGTGTGTACGTGACATCGTCACATTTTTACGACTACCCTACGTTATCAGAGTGATTGCTGCCTGCCGACATCATATGGCTGTCGCAGGCAGACTGGGAATTTTAACAGTCATGTAAATGCCTAGGCTTACACAACATTGATCAGAATACAACGGACTTAGATCATTAGTTTAAAGTTTCACAAAAACGAACAATTACAATTTACATTAGTTGTGTCACTTATAAAATGACTCGACTCTATCCTTATTAAATTAAAATTTAAATTATGAAATAATATTAATAATATTATTATTATTATTTTTGCATAGTTTTTTTTCTCAGATTGCTCTGGTGTTTTCAAGTCAACACGGGCCATAATTAATAAATAAATTAATAAATATGCGCCAGACAACACACCAATTTTCTAGGTTTCGAACTTAGGAATTTCCTTCCTTGTGCCATGAATACCAGACAACGATAATGACGGGGGCGTCTCCCATAAATACTTAAATACATATAAACATCCATGACTTAGGTACAAATGTTCGTGCTCATCATACAAACATTTGCCCTTTGCGGGATTCGAACCCGCGACGCCGGCATAGTAGTCAGGAGCGCTGCGTCGTCAATTATTATTATTATTTCATACATGTTTTTCTTCCTCAATCGTGGTAAACAATGGGTAAAACACTTGTAACGCGGGCTTTAGCCAAGCGCCACAGTGTATATAAAAGTGTCAGTAGACAAATATTTTCTGGTAATACGGCATGTATTTAATATCACTGCTTTTTGGATAAGGCGTATAAATCGGTCAGAAATGTCAAGTGCTTATTATTATTATTATTAATACCTTATTATGACGATGATGCTACATACTATAATTCTCACTCGACCCTCAAAGCAGATTACTAGTCAAAAAAAAATTGCCCTATTTCAACATCAAACAGCAACATACAACGAGGCTCAAGAGTGCTGTGAAGTTTCTTTTTGATGGTAAAAGTGATTTCGGCCAAACACAAAACGCGGTGCGTGTCAAATACCCCCTGCGGTAGTGAACGGGTTATGTTTTTGTTCTTGAGATGTTTGTGAAATTGTTTCTAGGCTGTATGGGCTTTTACTATTTTTACTAAAAACGTTGTTTATCTAGTTTGGATTGTAAGATTTCATTAACTTTGTCTTACAAGTCTCATAATTTAAGTTTGTGAAAGTTTTGCCTGCATTACAAAAAAATAATAAATGGTTTTAGGAACCTCGATGTCATTTTGAAAGACCTATCCATAGACACCCCACACGGATAGATTTGGGTTAAAAAAAAATTGGTTTTAGTTTCATGTATGGGAATCATAAATAACATTTTTTTAACTTTTGGTACATGAATTGAAAAGCGGAGTCCAAAATACATCTACATCCCAAGTTTCAGCTGTGTGATGCTAATAGTTTTAGAATAAAGTAGCTGTAACATACAGACGGACGGACAGACAGACAGACTTGACGAAACTATAAGGTTCCGTTTTTTGCCATTCGGCTACGGAACCCTAATAAGTGTCTTAACCACACTTTTTTTTAAATAATTGGTTTCGAAATAGAATTTCTTGCTTGCTTTTAAAAATAACTTATAGGTTTTATGTGTATTAAGGTACCGTCCTTAGTATTTTTATTATTTTATTTTATCCCTAATAAACATAAAAGTTCGGCTGCGATGAAATCGCTACATTGTTTCAATAAAGTTTATACTGGACAATCTAAATGTAATTTGAAATAAAACCACATATAATTTGCATCTTGAAAACCACTCTATTGAGCGTTAATATACAATTTCACGTAACTTCACGGGTCGTGAACTCGTGAATAGTGTTGTTATATCTTAAAGGTAAAACTGGGACGTCCCGATTTACTAATAAATGTTTAATTTTATTCACTAAACACACATTCACTAAAACCTATACACATGGAAACAGATGTAAGTCTTGTTTAACTGATATAATAACAATATGTAACATTATAAAGGTTCATTGAATTTTATGTACAGTTCAAATTCTCTTCGTAATAATAAACAACCAATCAGAAATTTGAGGACATTTGCCATCTATCTTATTATCTTTAATCTTCTCTCTCCTTTTTCTTCTTCTCCCTTATAAATAATTCTTAATCTGAATGCATAAAAGAAAATTGTGTAAGCTATATCACTTATATCGGATTGCCTTCATTCATCATTTTTATTTTTTTGGATTCGTGGCCGGCTTGAATAAAGAAAAATAAAAATTATACAACAATAATAACAAAAAAAAATACGGGATCGGGGGCGACACGAACATCGCTGAGACCGCAAGTGAAAATAATAATTTCTGATGTCCCATTTCAAAGCCAAAGTTTATCCCAGCACTACGCACAAACCACATAACAGCCCGGAATTGTCCGGGGCCGAGCATCGAACAGGCTGACCGCAGTCGTCGGCATGCAACAGTTACCACCACACCGATACTAGTCTTGACTTCAACGTGTACTGATTTATACAGGGTGGTTGGTATACCGGGTGACTGAGGAAGGTATAAATAACAAAAACTGAGTGTAAAAAAAATATTCAAATCAAGGTACTCGAAAGTATGTTACAATTATTTATTACCAGCTAGCCAAAGACACTTACATTACTATTTTAATTTATTTATTTTTATATTGAATTTAAATGTACTAAAATAGCTGAGATTATAATGTATAACTGTTCTTATAAGATTAAATAAAAATACGTATATATTGTTACTAACGCCTCTTACGACCGGTCGTGGTGGAAAGCCATGCGGAGCCTATGTTCAGCAGTGGACGTCCTTCGGCTGATAATGATGATGATGATGACCTCTTATGGGCAATGCCTGAAATAAATGATATTAATTATATTTATATTATTATTCAATGACATGAACTAACTTTAAGAAACATAAAAATCTGTTTAACTTCATGTTTTTAAATAGTTTACGTTAACTAAAAAGTGTCTAGTACTAGTAATAGTTTTATGTAACTGCAAATAGTAATATTGGCGGGCTTAATGCATTCTCAACCAGCCAACAGCCTATGAAGAAATTTTAATTTTATTTTATTATAGCTGAGCCGCTATCATCTCAAGTAACGAGAAAATAAATGTTTAGTCACACACAATATTAAACTAATTTAATAAAGGGTGAATTTTGAAGGTGTATTTGATAAATATGCCAGTCAGTACTAGATGCTTTTAGGCTGTGAAAATTATATTACATTATTTATAGCAAGCGGTGTGTCTCACAACCACTTATTACTGAAATTACACCATTAAATCAACACATAAATGAATATGACGTATGAATGTCACCCCCGAAAGAAAGTGTGAGAAAAACTTAGAAACCTTGCAAAAGATATATTTTTGTTAAAATAGTTAAAATGCCTTCTGACCCAGACGCATAAAACGTAGGACTATAAAGACATCATCATCATCAAATTTATGAGCTAGGCTCTTGTCGATGATTCAAATTAAGGAAGATAGTGTAGTGGTTCCCCTCTTGCCACTGCAGTTTAAGAACCGGTCGCCGAGTCAAAAGATTTCCTGCGGGCATAAGATGCGCGCCTATTTATCATTTATCGGGGCTATCGATACATTTAAAACGCCATTTTATACTTAATTAAAAAGATTTTTACGAACTTTATTGTATGTATTGAAATAAAAATATTTTATTGACGCGATAAACGCTATCGTGGCGTGCATGATAGGCTTACTGGTATACCATATTATATATTCAGCCTTCTGCCAGTACTGATGTTGCTGCTAACGAACACCAGTATCGATGTGCCATGCAACGGGTGCTGGGGAACGCTTATGTATCAAGTTAAGATAACAAATATGAAGTGAACCTTATGTAGCTCTCTTAGATCTCAATGTCTTAATCGTATTTTGCTCGTAGAGACAGTGAGCTATTACCATATGTTTATATAAGACTTATATTGCCGAAAGGTTTTGTGACGACATTGATGCAATATTGATATAATATTATTTATTTGTCAAGTGCAATAAAAGTGCATAATTTTCTATCGAAATTATATATCAGAGTTTTTGATGTCTTAACTAGATTTTAAACAGTATTTTTTCTGTGATATAGTGCCTGGGTGGTATCTACTTTGTTCTTTAGAAAGATTCTATGCTTTTTTCTTACACCCAAGCCTATTTAACCGACGCCCTTCAGAGCCTAGGCCCTCCGTCGCAGACGTTTTGCATGATTGACTCCACACAGGCCAATAACGGTTAAATGGCGAAAAATATAATAAATCGACATATTATTTTATCGCGACAGCTCGAATGGATGAAATGGAGCTGTTGTTTGAACGCAACTTGTGAGTAATCGTTCGATATGACATCGAACAATTGTGCTGATTTGTATTTATATTTATGTGTTATTTATTGTATACATCCAATTATAGCTTATACTTTCTCTCAATGACTTTGGAATAAAGAAAAATCAAATCGTATAGTTTATTTGATATAAAGTAAATAGGTCCCCCTTGTAACAAAGCGATTACATACCTAATTAAATCCAACTATCAAACATAAAGAAAGCACTTGCAAAATTCAACAGGCTTTTTAATGTGACGGTGGCCGAGTGGTATAGGCATACGCCCGGATAGCGTAAGACACGTGGTTCGATTCCTCGTCTGTCACAGTCACGGTTGCTTTTTACAAGTGCAATTTATATTAGCAAACATGACTTTGTTTCTGTAAGGTTTTTCAAACACACGCCAGGGTGTTGGGGTGTTTCGCACTACGAGATTTTCGGACCGCGGGACGAATGCCCAAGTGTTTTTTCAGAATGGGGTCCGAAAAATTTGCGTTGTGAAACGCCCCACAGGACATTCCATTTTTTTTAATAAACAAATAATTTAGAAAAGAAACGAGACATTTAAAATAAGTAACCTCTACAAATATATGAAGGAAGTTAAAGTTGAGTCACTTGATTTTGCAATCAGTTACTCCTATCTCTCAAATTAATCTTAGCATCATCTTAGCATTAGCAACATACCAAAAGGGGTTATTTAAAAATTTGCATCGTTACTCAACTGAATAGCATTTAACATAACGTATTTAGTTGCCAAATAGTAATCTAATGGTAAAACAAGTATTGACCAATGGTTACGAAACGCAGAGATCGTGTCAAAAGGTTAGGTTAAACCAGTTAAGAGCTTAGAAGACGTTCAGATGCAAGGCAAATAGAAAAGACAGTCCAATTTAAAAAATAAATCATTGCTGTACCTTTATTGTGGTGACAATATAATTGCGCGCTGTAACCAGAACCAGTGCGCGTTCCTACACAGTTTTATCGGTAGAACTACCAGGTGGTGCTCAAAAATGCATTATTGATTTAAATTTTATGTATTGATTGAGTAGAATTCTTGAATTAGGCTTTGAAAATTACAAAAAAATATGATTTATTAAATATACATCTACATAAGTTAAAAATTGATCTTATGAGGACGAAATGTAAAAAAAAACTTGTGCTTAAGACTATGGCCGCTGGCCGTTTAAGTTATGTTTTTTTGAATCGGATGGTGGAGTCTTTCTAGTACATTTAAAAAAACCACGCCCGTTTATTACGAGATTAACTTGGTGCAAGTTGTGGTCATCGAAATTTGTGATCCACCGAGTTTCATTTGTTTTTGATATGATTAAAGACACGAAAAGCAACCTGATCAATTCTCATGCAGTTCGTATACAAAAAAAAGTTCACCGATCGAATTTTCTTTCTCAAAGAAAAAAAAATGTCTGATTTCTTATAGTCACGATTTATATGCATTTCGATTTCTTTCGTGCGGTAGTTTTTTGCGTGTAGATATTACTACTTGTTTTTTTTGTAAAACGGTCAAACTCGTAATCGAAATACCACACGGAAAAAGTTCGATTACGTGAGAATCGCCACCCTGACCTGTCAGACCAGGGTTCTAATTTATGGCTGCACTTAAATGAAATTAAATGTTTATTATTTGCGCAAAAAAAGTTTACATTTTAGATGGGATTTAAGGCACAGTTACGTTCGTCTTTAGCATTCTAGAGGCTGATATATTTAGGCTGTGTCTAAGCAGCCATGTGCAATACGCAATCGATATGAAACCTCCTTCGGGCTCCTGACCTGACTAATTGGGATTCGGTTGCTGATTTATTTAATAGCAAATTTGAAAAAGGTTTGCATTTTTCAGCAATAAATAAGGTAAGTTTTTTTTTTATTTCTCGGCTGGGCATCAAAGTAAATAAGAATTCATGATAGATGGACTAAGATTTGCGCTGAACTACATTGATCTAACAAAACTCAAAAACAGTTGTTTGAAGTTAGACCCATTTATTTTTTATACTTAGTTTAAGTAAGTTCGTGCTTGTTTTCGTATTGCGATATACCTATTGGTAATAGTTGATATATACTATTCGCTATTCCGATCCCAATCCAATACATTTGTTTGTATTTCCAATAGATTGCATTCTAACCCTTACCCTAATTGATAGGATGATTATTCACATAGTTCAGTCAACTTACAAAATATTTTAAAATATATTTCACATTTAATAAAACACAATTTACGGATATTTTCGCGATAATTTATTTGATTTTTCATCCTGACGTTTCAAACACTTTACAGCGCTCGTGGTCACGGGGTAGACTAAGATGTTATTTGTCATTTACATAGTTTTGAAAAAATATGAAACTACCATCACTCATAATTTACGTTCCTATCCACGCAGAAAGAGCTTACCGTGTCTTGAGATCTTGCAGTGAGTGGTCTGGCTTGGGTCTTCTATAGAACCGGATCCCATGATGGCGGAATTTTCCAACCATCTTCTCTGTTGAAATTCGGATGTTTTCAAAACGTCGGGATGAAAAATCTAATAAATTATCGCGACAATATCCTTAAATTGTGTTTTATTAAATGTGTAGTATTCGCGTACACATCAGAAACGAGTAAATATATTTCAACACAAGAGGTTTCACAATCTAGCGAGTATGGTTGATGATGTGGATCTAATTAAATCAAACGACCATCAATAAGTACTGACAATACAGTTTACTTCATTCAGACACCGGATTTTTACTACCTTCTATTATCCGAGTGCTTTGTAAGTAATTCAGTACACAAAGCCCCAAAATCTATTTCCTTTACCATTTGTATTTCAAACGTGTCCAACTGTGCATCATATTAATTTAGCAACAGAATCGCAAACGCACAGTGGGCCAATCAAACTCGATCGCGGAATGGGAACGTAAAACAAAGACGAAATCTCATTACCACCGGTGGACGGGCTAAATTAGAATGAGCTAGTTGCATTGTAGCAGGGCTGCACACTGGGCGAATTAGTAGCTAAGTGTTTCAAAGTACTTTAGATCTGTTTTATGTATAGATCATGCTACGCTGCTAATTATGATTAAACATTGTATATTAAGGTACACTTGTGCAAGGCACTTCTTTTACTGACTTCGCGTTATTCTATCTCGAAGCTCAATTGGCAATTGACACAGAGCAAAAGGGTAATGGTCATTTGTGCATAATATAATAGATAGAATAGTCCTCCTAACCGATTTCGACTACGGTGGCCAGCCACAAAGACTAACCGACTGCGCGGGACATATTATGCACAAGTGTGTGCGCAAACACAGGTGCACTCTCTATTCCTTTCACTCTCATAACCCGATGGGACAGCAATCTGACATGACTGGAGAGAGATCAGGCGCAGGACCAACGGCTTTACGTGCTTTCCGAGGCACGGGGGTGAAACACCGCCAACTTCCGAACTCCGGGCTTCCCTGAGAATTTCAGCAGAAAAACCCAGGTACATATTTTTGGCCCGACCCGTGAATCGAACCCGGAATCTCTGGCGCAGCCGTCGCTTTAAAATGCAACCCTCTAACCGCTGCGCCATCGAGGCAGTTGTGTGTGCATAATATATTGGAGACCTTTCGAAAGCGCAGCATTGAACGTCCACCGGCAAGAAGGACAGAATACCATATAAATAATAATAATAATAAATAAATAAAAATCATTTATTGCAGGCATAAAAAAACCCATATAAAGTAAACATTACATAATAAATACACACTTAAAAAATAAAAATGAAATAAAATAAAATGAATTTTGACCGAGAAAGAATCCTGCCGTCGTTAGTGCACAGGCCGATAAAGGCTTCTCCAGTGGTTAAAAATTGGCCCACAAGATGCTTCACTGGCCACCTTCAAAATTTTATTGTCAGATTTTTGTATTCTTTGCCAGAATGAGGCAACCCGCGTTCTAAGGACAGCAAAAAAATCGGGCACCCGCGCGTCCGCGAACATTCCTGACGCGCTGCAGTATCGCGGCAAATGCATGAGAATGCGAAATGCGTCATTATATTGCACTCTTATGGCACTGTGCGACTTTTTCAGGTAGTTCGTCCATAGTTGACATGTGTAAAGACCCTGACAATATGTCCTAAACAACAGCGACCGAACACTTTTGGAAGCTCGGCTGAATCTCCGTGCGAGCATATTGCACCGAACCGCAAGTGCCCGTCTCTCTCGCTCCATGTCCCTATCGTCCTTTAGGTCACCACTTAATACATGGCCTAGGTACTTAAACTGCTGCACAACCGCAACCGCCGAACCGTTCAAAAACACATTCGGTACATTCTTCGGACCCTTCCCAGCCCGAAACACCATCATCTCAGTCTTTTTGACGTTGTACTTAAGTCCATGATCACTGTAGATGATGTATTTTATTGTCTGGGTCTGGTGACGCCATGGATAACTTTGGAGTAGCCTAGGTTTAGCAGTGGAGGATCTACAGTGCGTTTGATGATGCGATACTATTAACAATTGCAAATCCTGCAGTGGTAACCCTAACTTCGATTGACGGACAACATGTTTCGTGTTTGATGTACGTGGAAACAGGTTTCAGATGGAGCGCGATTCGCAGCAAGAACTGTAGGGCTATTACACAATATGCGATCGCGATACGATTGCTATTCGTTTGTGGCATAACCAGATTAACTTTTAAACCACGGGTCAGTTTGTTGATTCTGTTCTGCGGAAGTGGGCCTCGGTCAGGTCTTAAAACCAAGGTATAATCTTAAGGCTGTGCAATTTTTATTTTATTATTAAATAGGCACACATTTGGCCACAATTTCACCTGATGGTAAGTGATGATGTGGCCTAGGATGGATCATATCTGACTAGTAACAGCCTATTATCTTTTTGAACTCGCCCAAATCATAGTGGCTGTAAGGAAACACATCCGCCGGCAGCGAATTCCACTCCCTAGCCGTGCGCATGAGAAATGTAGATCGAAACCTATTAGTGCACATTGCTTGTATGTCAGCTGTCAATTATATTATTGTTTCTTTAATTAATTTAACTGTCATCCTATCTTTCTTACTACTATTTTCATTCCTCTCGATCTACTAGCTAGCTAAAGTTTATCTGTATGAGAAAATCGCATAAACAACAAATCAAAACCACCTCTTTTTCTTCGCAATCTGATGTAACAACGTGAACGAATGGGCCGGGCATCGAACCTTGCACTAATGGGAATAAAATTAATGTCATCATTATTTTCTTGTACGCCACCGGCCTGTTTAATGTCGTGTAGGCATTAACTTTATCACCTTCGTACTGTAATAATCATCTGCCTCGTTGTTGTAGCGGCACTATCCAATAGGTCCTGGGTTCGAATGGTCGGGCAGAATTTTGTTTCAAAATTTTTCTGTATTGAAAGTACTCAGAAACGCCGTTTAGTATTATGCCGTTGGTCCTGCGCCTGATCTCTCATCGGTCATGGCGGACTGCCGTTTCGTATTCAGAAGGGCGAACCACCACATTTACGTACCTTATCCAATAGAGCTGAGGCCTGTGTTGATATGACATACTATAGGACACATTGTAATTAAGTTCTACGCAGTAACAACGGCAATGCACAGAGCGCATGATAAAACCGAAATCACTTAATACACTGAATTTCAAACCTCGTCCTTTGATAGACGGTAATGATCGGTGGATGTGGCCTTTACAAGGTAAGACTATCTATCCACTTTTCGTTAGTACAATTTACGTTTAAACATTAATAATTATACAGAAGTTCTGTACCCCAATCACGAAAAACTATCGACCGCGTAAGCGTATCGAGAGATGTCAATCGTATGGAAATTGAACTAGTATAGCGCATTAGCGCCCCTGGCGGTGCGTAAAGAAATTACATTTCTCGATACGTTTACGCAGACGATAGTTTTTCGTGATTTTTTAAATCTCTTACGTATCTTTTAACAAAAAACATCAATGCCGCTTTGTTAATTTCCGCATTTTGTCTCAACTTCGACAATAAGCTTTTATGTCGTTTCGATTGACACCGCATGCACCAATATCGGTTCAGCAAAATCAACCAATCATAGCAAACCCATTGTACCACCCAGCTGCGTTTTATTTTTTAGTCCGCAAGCCGTCGAGTATGAACGCTATATTCACTATTCGTTCGCAATAATTTTCTCTGCGATTACGCTGCGGTGCGGTTGCGGTCTGCTGCGATCGGCTGCGGTCTGACGTTCGTAATTGTACGTCTGTTATTCTGTATCGGAAAATCTGGCAGTTTAGGTACCTACCCACTAAAAGATGTTTTAACCACTGTGCCACTTTTTAAAAAAAGCTTTAAAAGAAAAAGATAAATAAATGGTAAAGATATTTAATTATGAGTAGACTTAACTAACAGCTACGCATCCGGGCCTAACGAAAGTAATCAAAAGATGACGATTGGAGTCGATGTGAGTTTAATTAAATGTAAAAGCTTAAGTTTCAAATTTTATTTTTCAAACCATAGTTTCCATTATTGCAAAGAATAAATTAAATATGTATTCTATCATAAATAAGAGGTACAAAATGATGACAAAACGAACTAGATCAATTTCGTAAACCTTAGACAAATAGATCTTATTAAATTACTTAAAATCTTATTGCCGATTGGTTGGTTTATTTAATAACAAAATGTAATAACTAATTTAATATTTGAGTTAAAACGCTTACAAGTAATGGAAAATAAGTGAGCGTATAAAAAGCTTTGTTAATTTAATTGATATTATATTTGGAAAATAGAAACACAATTAATTTAACATTTTGTAGAAAGTTTCATTTGAGTTTACTATTTTATTATTTTAACTATTAAAATTTTGCCGTTGTCGATATTGAGTGTATTCCCAAAATACGAGTCATTTTATTGTTACGTCATTTTTATTTATCTTACTAATTAATACAAAAAACACAACAAATGTTAACCATATTAACAAAATGCCTTTTTTTTAAAAAGAAAACTAATTTGCTTCAACCAATTTCGATGTACAATATTCTGGAACACCTTGATTGGCCTCAAAGGGTCGATTTGTCCGTCTGTCCTCGAGATTAGTTGAAAAAGTTAATAAAAACTTTTTGAGTTTTTATTTTCTGTGCGGAATTAAAAATAATAAATACTATTTATTCACGTTTCGAAGCTGTGGAGGTTAAGTGGAGTTTATATTTTTCAAATTCAAATATGAAATAAATTTAAAAATGGTTGCCTACTGATTAATTTAACAAATATTGGACATCACATTAATTGCTCTGTTCCCAAAGTAAGTAGCTAATGCAATTGTGTTATTGGAATCAGAAACAACTGTGGTACCACCCCTAGACCCGAGACAAATAGCAAATTATGATTTCAACATTGCCCTGACCGGTAATCGAACCCGGAATCTAGTTTGTTCTCTGGTCTGGAGTTTTTTTTATATAACTATAATAAACAAAAACTGATTTTAATTGTTTGAAGTAAAAAAAAACTTCAAGGATATTATTTTTATGATTTTTTTTTCACAATACTACCTCTACAATAATCCGTAAGGCCCACTTGCGCATGATTATTTAACCCAGAATTACGCTAACCCAGGATTAAATCATCATTCTGTCTCTGTCAGTTTATTTGACGTTGACAAGGACATAAGGAGACAGAATGATGATTTAATCCTAGGTAAGCGTAATCCTGGGTTAAATCATAGTGCGCAAGACCCACAAAGGCGTATATTTACGTTTATAACTATACGACCAAATCCCCAAAATAATGTAAGACTATACGAATGAGTGATCCATTTCACAGCGATTCGCATGAATGTTTTAATCAAGAAAGGACTTCATCTATTATGTAGCAGGCTAGCGGCAATTAACCCTAAGCCAATATATCTGATATTCTGATCGATAGTAACTATGTGAACATGGTGAAAAATAAAGCGGTAAAATCTATACAATTAGTTGAAATAGTAATAAAAAATAGTAGGGAGCGAAAAATAATAATAAAAAATCATCAAACCCCAACGACATCAAGGGACGCGTAACAATTTCTTTTTTATTTAAAAACTTTATTGCACAAATAAAAGTGTACAAAAGGTGGACTTAATGCTAAAAGCATTCTCTCCCAGACATACCTTTAGGTCATGCAGAGAGATTGTGATGGGTGCAGGAGAGAGTTGTAAATAGATAAAATTGCAACAAAATACTAAAGTGTAGAATAATAATATTATATACATACCACAATTGATTTTCTATTGTGTCTGGAATCTCGGTGCTTGACAGTAAAAAGTATTAAAATACAAAAAAATATTTAGAACAATGTAAAATTACTCATAGTAAAAATAATGAAACAATTAGATTTCGGTAAATTTTGGTATATAATAAATCTAGTCAGACTTTTAATCTTATGAGATTTAACTAGTAACGCAATAAATGTAATAAGATGTTAAAACAAGCCATAGCCACATTACATAAAAATATCGCTACCGCTACCGCTTATGCTGAGAACATAGCCTAAGGGTGAACTAGATAATATTGTGGTAGTAATACGGTTACTGCGGTTTCACTACCAAATGCTGATTGAATGTACACAAAACGTTAAATTTCTTTGTATAAATGCTAACAAGCTGTAATCTTGGATTAGTTTTGCTTTGCTTATTTCGTTATTTTGAGGGTACTTTTTGGGCTACTAATATTTGTGCAACAAAATGCCCTGCTTTATGTTTGTTATCCTATCGGGGTCAGGTCAAGTCCAACAAAGTAAAAATCATGAAAATCGGTACAACCGTTCTCGAGTTATAAATGGTGTAACTAAGACGAATTTTTTTATGATTATTATTTGTTTCATGAAAAACCTGTCAAGCATCATCACAAAAAAAAAATAAACAAAATCAAAATCAATTTATTCCACAACAACAACAAACTTACTTATGTTTAGTTAGTACATAGTTAATTTGCGTAAAATAACTTATAGGTATGGTATCTGTATTATAAACACTATTCTGAGACATTAATTACCAGTTAGCAGTTATTGAATGTCTATCTAATTAGGCCGAAAGAAGAATTTTATTTATTTATTTATTTTCAAGGAAAAAATCATCTTCTCAATTTACTTACCTACTTTAGATCTTAATTGAAACTAACAATAAATAAAATAGTCGCCAAATTGTTAATTAACCGAAGCCTTATTAACACCTCTGAGCGAAACACTTACAAAGCCTTTGTCCTAAGGCTCATGGAAACAATTTTCATCACAAACAATTACAAATCCATTGGCAGACTAGGCCGCTTCAACTATGAAACGGGAATTTCAAATTTAGCTAAGTGGAAACTAGTAAAATTATGTTCAGTTTAAATTCAAAACAAGCTATGAATATTATTTAAGACCTCTTTAGTTAAGTGTTTCTGTTTAGAAATATTCACAACTAGCTTCTGCCTGCGACTTCGTCCGCGTGGAATAGTGACCTCTTTCTCCCGTTTTTTACACATTTACCACTATATCTTTGCTCCTATTGGTCGTAGCGTAATGTTATATAGCCTATAGCCTTCCTCGATAACTGGACTATCTAACACAAAAAGAATTATTCAATTCGAACCAGTAGTTTCGGAGATTAGCGCGTTCAAACAAACAAACAAACAAACAAACAAACAAACTCTTCAGCTTTATAATATTAGTATAGATTAGTATAGATATTTAATCTGGAATGGATGGATATGATCTAAGGCCCACTTGCCCTAGTTATGTTACATGTCAATGCATTCTGTCTCTTTCAGTTTATTTGACGTTGACAGAGTCAGAATGATGATTTAATCCAAGATTAGCGGAATCCTGGGTTAACTCATCATGCGCTAGTGAGCTTTCCTAAACCAATATGATGATGCGGTAAAGAAAGAACAGAGTATAGCGTGAACTCATTTATACTATGTGTATTGTTGATACATATGTACCTGCGTTTTTTTACTAATTGATGCTTAAACATAAAAACCTCCTTTTTTGAAGTCGGTTAAAAACAAAAATCTATTTACCACAGCATGCACTGCGTATGTTCGGTCATTGGGCAACACACATCCAGAATTTTTATATTCTTCGTGACTTAGCTGCTAGTAAATGTCGATGCGATTACATTAAAACTTGAAGGCCTTGTAAATACTGGGTGCGTATTGCGATGCAGTTTTGACAGTTCTCTGTTTTACTGTCAAATTAGCAATTCTTGTCGCAATTTCGCATTATATTAAAATAAAAACTATAATATAACATTATAAATTAATATTCATACCATTGTAGTATTATTATTATATTATTACATTGAAAATATTCGTTTACACTGAGTGGGAATTGAACTGCATCGGAATTAAACGGATCAAGTTGGATCGCAATACGCCCCCTGTAAAGTCATATTTTCAGGGGAAAAAAAAGTGTCATTACCTGAAATTTTGTATTGACAATTATCAATGTCTGTATTTTAAAGCAAGCTAAGGCTAAAAAAACCCAGAAAAGATATCTTAAGATACGTTTTTGGAGTTGAATGTCTTCTTCTTTGATGAAAGAAAGGTTTACTTACTTGACATTCTCGACAGTAGAATAGAAATTTAATCCAAACAAACAAAAGCCTAACCAGGATCATAGAACGGGAAATAGTATCAAATGCTTCCAACTAGGTATTTGTTTGTGTTAATTAAATAACGGCCGGCTGCAGGATCGCGTTGAGCCCTCAAACAGGAATTTCAATTTGTGCTGGATAGAGCATTGGAGGTGTTAAAGTAAACACTTTCGACGCCAATAAAACTGAACGTCCACTATTAAATTGCTATTCTGTTTTTCAGTCTTTACAGATTGTGGATATGAATAGATAACGCTTAACCGATTGGCGTTGAAACGTGGGCCCCTTCGGCTAAATTGCTGTTTAGAAAAAAAACACCAAAACTGAATTCTGTTACGGCCAATAATAAAGCTGGCTGGTTTCTAGCTCAAAGGATTAGCATAGCTATCCAACGCCGCAACGCAGCCAGCATTATAGCCTCTTTGCCACAAGGAAATGGTTTCGTTTTTGAATAGGGAAGTCTTATTTTTTTATGTTGCATGTCTTAGTTTTAATTTATTCTTGTTTGTTATTAATAAAGTACATACTTATTGATAAGTATGTACTTTATTAATGTGAGTGTGTGTAATTTGCGTGTCAAAAAATGGCGACATGGAAAAACATCAGCGTTTCGCTTCGTTTCACGCACTACCATCACTGATACAACGAACTACTGAGTCAAAGTTGCTCTTGGTACTTCCAACAGCAAGATAAAATTGATATACACGATCATGTAGGAATCTCAAGATTTTTTGTTTGCAACCGGACGCTATGGATACACTGTTTCATTTTATTTCATTTATGCATGCATATTGGTCTAACTAACTTACAATATCCAAAATATCATGAGAGAAGTCGTGGTCACGGGTTGACTAACCACCACGAACGAACGCTGTAAAGTGTTCGAAACATCGGGAATTCACATAAAATAAGTCTCCAAGAAAAACATCTACGCTTCAATCAATGAGTAGTATTTGCATAAACTTCAGAATCGTATCGTATCGTAAGTATCTTTCATGGAAGAAAAGATAAACTGATGATGATGTTTATTTACGTGGCAGCCGGGATCAATGATTTGCACAGTTTTCACACAGTCGACATGACTTAAGTCATCTACATTAATGCATGTCTATAGTCTTAAGTCGCTTAAGTGCCATTTTTGCAGCTAAAGGTTTTTATGCTGTCGCGTAAAAGTTATGACTAACCTTTTTGTTTATTGCTAACTCTTTGGCCGCCTTTATTGGATGAAAAATGCTGTATTATTCATCGTTTATACTTCTACGTTTAGGCGTTGCATACTTGCATCTGGGGCCAAGGATAATGGCCCGCCAAAGTCAAGTCAAGCGATGCTCAAGCGCACTACCCTTACTCGAAGTGCTGCGTCGGTTTTTTTAACGTTTGTATTCAAATTTTCTTGGAAGTAGGTTTTTAGGGTTCCGTAGCCGAATGACAAAAATGGAACCCTTACAGTTTCGTCAAGTCTGTCTGTCTGTCTGTCCGTCCGTCCGTATGTCACAGCAACTTTATTGTGAAACTATAAGCATTACACAGCTGAAACTTGGTAGGTAGGTGTATCTTGTTCACTGCTTTTCGATTCAGACACAAAAAGTAAAAAATAATTAAATTTGGGGGGGGGGGGATAAATAAATATCTTATACGAGTACATGAAACTAACATCTAAAAAAACGGAACCCTTATAGTTTCGTCAAGTCTGTCTGTCTGTCTGTCTGTCTGTCTGTCTGTCTGTCTGTCTGTCTGTCTGTCTGTCTGTCCGTCCGTATGTCACAGCCACTTTATTCTGAAACTATAAGCATCACATAGCTGAAACTTGGTAGGTAGGTGTATCTTGTTCACTGCTTTTCGATTCAGACACAAAAAGTAAAAAATAAATGTATTTAAGGGGGGGATAAATAAATATCTTACATGAAACTTAAATCTAAAACAACTTGTTTAACTTTATTTTGCAAACTAATTCAAATTTTCTTGGAAGTAGGTTTTTCTGTGTATAATTTGTTAAGTAGTCGACACAAGAAAGACGTCGTGAAAGATGATATGCGTGCCAATCAACTGTCCACAGAGGATGCCCAAGACCGTGCAAAGTGGAAACGCAAAAGTAGAAAGGCGGACCCCGGGCGTCATCGCACGCAACTGGAATCAACGGGATGATGATGATGATGATGACAAGAAGTAGGAACGTTTGTAAATATACCATGTCAATCAACGAATGTTAGGTATTTAGCATTGAATTTTTATTTATTTATTTAAACTTTATTGCACTGTGAATTGTACAATTGGCGGACTTAATGCTTTAGGGCATTTTTGTGTGCACAAAGCTTCTAAATCTCCTATTACAAAACAGTAATTGTTTATGTAAAAAATATATAATTAACTGTCTATGTGAGTAAACGTTTATTTTTTCTTGTTAGAACTCAAAAAGCTCAGAATCTTATCAGAAATACTCACAGTACTATTCGAATAAGATTTCTTTCAACTAAATTTGCTAATGATTCAACTTGTTGGCATTTATTTTGTTACAGATAAACATTAACACATTACGCGCCATGGTGGTCACCGGTGACCTTCAAATTTTTCTATAGTATCAAGTTTCGTGGAAGTCAAAGCCTTAAAAATATCTTGTATACATGCACTATTAAAAACCACATTTAATACAATTGATACTAATGTTAAAGTTTTCGAATACGTGATTTACCAATAGTTGTGTTACTTTTTTGCACTAACGGAATCTGTAAGCTTATGCTCTTTTTTTTAAATGAAATCATTTTCACTTCACCGCTATATCATCTTGAAGCTGTGACGATCACTTAATCCTCTTACATTATGAGGGGGCAAGCTAGAGTTAGGTATAAAGATTACTGATCCAAGAATTTGTTTACGTCTTTATTTACGATTCGGACAGCGTTAGAACATCTCCGGAATACTTGTAACTTGTTAGTCGTGTATAACCTGGGCCTCGATTCTCGCGCCGATCGAACTTTATTCGTGTGGTCTTAATATAAATCGATTAGTAACTTAAATCGATTACGAGTTTGACCCTGTAAATGGAAAACTAAGTAATACATCCACACTTAAAAAAAAATCTACCGCACGGAAGAAATCGAAATGAAATTGTGAACCTGGTAAATAAAAAGCTTAAGTATTATTTCTAAAATAAAATTTCCAACTTTTTCGTATACAAATTGCATGAGAATGGGTCCCCTGAACATCGTGACCTTCCAGCAGAATAAAATACTGGCAACATTGTAAGATATCACGTTTTAGTTGCGATTGATATTTTTAGTGTTCGCGAAAGACGTGGTTTATGTTATACACAAATTTTGTAAACGATGGTGCTGGCAAACCAATGTAGCGGTCATTTGTGAAGAATGAGCGCGCCTTTAGCGACACAGCAGCGCTGCAGCAGCGGCTTTTAAGGGCGGATCCAGCTTTGGCGCCAGGAGGGGACAGATAGTGGTCGTTAAAATTTAATTTTGATAACAATAGATACAAGTAGAAAGTAGGTATTTTATTAATGTACGTAAGTACTGTACCTCATCATCATCATCATCCCGGCGTTGTTCCCAGTTGCGTGCGATGACGCCCGGGGTCCGCCTTCCTACTTTTCCGTCTCCACTTTGCACGGTCTTGGGCATCCTCTGTGGACAGTTGATTGGCACGCATATCGTCTTTCACGACGTCAAGCCAGCACTTTTTGGGTCTACCCCTTCTGCCGGGACCTGGCGGAGGCGGCATGGCTAGACATTTGTTACCCACGTAGCTCGCCGGTTTCCGCAAAACGAGACCGTACCAGCGAAGGCGACTTTCCTGCAACTTGTCCGCTATGTCACGAACATGCAGGCTGCCGCGGATGCGGGAGTTCCTAATGCGATCCTTTCGCGTGACCCCGCACATCCACCGCAGCATGTTCATCTCCGTGACACGCAGTTCTGTACGTAAGTACTGTACTTACCTAAAAATATTAATTCTTCATTGTACACTTGAAAAACGTAACACATAATAATTTGTACGTATACACGTACATATTGCCATCTTCTCCTTGAAGACATCCAAAGAACGTGGTGAATGATTTGTCATAACAACTAGAGCAGAGGTTCCCAAACGTATTTGGTCTAGCTAGTGGCTAGTAGTTCAAAGTGGGCACTTTAAAATATGCTTTCTCATAGCTCACCAATTTTCCACCAGTAATCCACCAGGCACCAGCTCAGCGTTGCAGCGGATGCCTTCACATTAGCAGCGCGTCTGTCGCGCGACTGGGTCGTTCCCACTGCACCCATTACCCTTTTGCAGTGCTAATACGGGGATAGTATTACCACTGCAATGGGTACTGGGTAAAGTGGGATGGACCTGCGCGACTTACGCACCGCTGCGGTGCTGCTGCCGCGCTGCCGTGTATAGTAATGACATTATCGGCAGCACGACTGTCACGACGCGTGAGTCGCGCTGCTAAAGTCACCTAAATGTGAAAGTGCTCCAAAGGCTATATTATTTTTGTTGATTGGAATCGATTTCAAAACACGTACAAAACCAGTCAAGAACTTATCGTGGCGAAATGTAAAAAAAAAAACTTTTCAGACTGTGTCCGCTGATATCGGACCTTAAAGGAGATGCTTTCGTTCGTATGGGGAAAATGCCAACACCTTGTACATGACACAAAAAATAGCTTATGTGAAGCTTAAGCATTTTTAGAATGATTTTCCTCCGTAAAATCTTAAATTTGTGGGTAATATGTAACATAAACTCACAGATTAGTAAGAGTATGTCTAAAGACAGATAGGAAACGCTCCTTTGTGGGCACCTGAGTTAGTGAGATATTTTGACAGCTGGCTCACCAAGAAGGACATAATTTTTTTTCACATTATGGCTTCTCTGGCATAGATTATATTCTTGCTCACTAATGTAACGTTATCGTTATCCAATAGGTATTTATTAACGGTACTTACTAAACCGTTATATTATTTTTTGCTCAGGAAAAGGCTTTGTCACACTGGATGTGTTCTGCGATCAGGTCAAAGTGATTTCAGCCCACATTATTATGAGCAACATTGACCTGACCGCAGAACACATCTAATGTGACAAATCCTGAAAGAAAAACAGTTAGAAACACTGAAAAAACTATAATTGTTGGTTAAAAAAAATACAATAAAATATAATGCAGATTGAATAGTACAATACGGAATTGCTATGACGTTAAATGCCAAAAATACGCCTATTTCGCATAATATCTAGACATAATATTTAGATATATCATTTTGATAGACATTGCAGCAATTAGACAGAGTTAGACAGACATAATACACGGTCAAACTTATACTACCTCTTTTTAAGTTGCGTCGGGGTTAAACAAACGCAATGCTTTGATTTTATAAAGACAAATGGCAAGAGATAGTTTTTTGTATAGCTTTCAGATAAAATCAAAGATGGGTTTCGTATTTTCCTTGCTCAGACAGAGCCCGTCGCGCCGTTAACACAGTTGAATAGTTGGTCGAAGAACAGCACCACCTCGGACTTGGTTTCCATTGTGCAGCTAACTGATGAATGACACGTCCAGATTGAGCCCTGTAAGAAAAAATATTACTTTAAGGCATATTTATCTTGACTACTGCACTATGCACTATACAGGGTTAATGGTAATTAGACCGGATCCTTTTAAGAGGCGATGGGGGAGCTCCATTGCGACAACTTTGACCCCATTATGTACTATTCCAATTTTAATAATTTTGGAGCTACTTGACTTATAGTTTATTTTTTTTCCAATCCTGATTTCTTTCTTTTAGAGACTTACTTGAGATAATAGTGTAAAGCAAAAAATATTAAGAAATAAGATTTAAAAAAATATATTTATTGTCAAGCGTAAGTACACCATTAATCTACACATATCAAGCATTGACTCCAAAAAAAATTGTTTTTTCTAAATACAAGACGAATGCGTTATACTATACTCAAATATTATCTTATTCCAACATATCACATACAGTGGTGGTCAGCTAATTAAATACACTGAAAATTTTATGTTCCAATAAATTTGTATTATGAATACATAGAATCCAGTAATTGTAGTAAAATAATAGTATGGGTTTTACGTATAATTTGAAGTTACTATTTGCCATAACCTTGATCTATTTTTCGTTTCTTTTGACTTCAAATCTATTATAATCATTATAAGTGTACCAGTGATGTGGACAACTAATTAAAGACACCTACGTTACTGAAAACCAAAAAAATACTGAAACTACGAAAAAGTCAGTTAATTATGAAAGCCTGCTTCTTATAAAAAGTTTAATTTGTTATTTTTTTTTATTTATTTACCCTCTCAAAAACTACTGGCAGTTTTATGATGAAACTCACACTGTACCCTAAGCGGAAATATACTTGATTTAACGAATAAATTATCATCTCGCTATGACTTCTCATTTTCGAGAAATCCGCATATACACAAATATACAAACATACATACACTTTAGAAACTTTGCTCACTTGTTTCGAAGCCTTAACAGATCAACATACTCAAATTTTATTCAATTTGAACTATATCACATAAATAACTATTTGAACTATATCATACAGGTCGAATTCAATACCTCCTTTTTTTTGAAGTCGGTAAAAAGATGAAAGATGTTTTCTTCTACCAATACTATCAAGTTTTACATGAACAGTTTTTCAGTAACATATATCGTTAATAAAACAACAGTTATTTTTGTTTTCCGGAAATTTTAACAAAGGACTCTACAATACTACAAGCATTTTATTTTTTATTATACGTGACAGGCAAATAAATATTAAATATTACAAAGAATATTTAATATTTATTTGCCTGTCACGTTTCTAGCACGGTCATGGTATGCTATGTGTAGTGGGAAAAAACCTTAACACAGAAATATTTAATTTAATTATTAATTCAGAAAGACAAAATCACAGCATCTTCAATATTTATTACAAATATTATGATATTTATTTAAAGTCTATGTATTAAATGAAAATTGAAAAAAAGAATGCTCTATGAAAGTAGGAGCTGAGTTTTATGAGTCTGAGTTTGATATTAATAAGTTACTTTAAAACTTTATTAAGAGAAAGTAAGGTTCAATAAGTAGCAAATGACAATTATTGTGGGTAAGACAAAATCACAGCATCTTCAATATTTATTACAATTATTATGATTATATTTATTTAAAGTCTATGTATTAAATGAAAATTGAAAAAAAGAATGCTTTATGAAAGTAGGAGCTGAGTTTTATGAGTCTGAGTTTGATATTAATAAGTTACTTTAAAACTTTATTAAGAGAAAGTAAGGTACAATAAGTAGCAAATGACAATTATTGTGGGTTATTACGTACCATGAATACCACAGTGGCATAATCTTATTTTCATTTTGCCGAAGAAAAGACTTCCACAAAAATAATTAGATAATTTAAACAAAGACAACTTAATACAAAATTTTCTTGTTGTCCAATGGATTCATCTGAAAAAATAATGAGTTCCCAAGTTATTTGTTAATTATAATACAACCATCACAAATACAGGCTGTAAAAAAAAAGTACGAGCCACATTCAAGGCACGAAAATTTTAAAAAAAGGAGATGTTTGAAAAAATGCCAAGACTATGTACGGTATCTCTAAAAATAGCTGAAAATACAGGTAATTAGACATACCATATGTAATTTTAATTTAATCACAATTTTTAGGTAATTTAAGTAATAAAATAATAAAGTTTTAAAAACCTTGGCAACTCCTCCTGTCTATACTTACTCCAAAAATATGTCAAATCGTGCAGAAAAAAAGGTAATCTGTCAATGTCAAATGTCATTTTACCTAATCTGTCAATGTCAAATGCCATTTTGCTTTCCGCTTTCGGCCTGTTTAAGCAATTGATTGGTATTTGTCTTATTAGGCATTTCTTTAGACGTTTATGTTACATTTACCCAAAAATTTTATGAAATCAGTCTAAAAATGAAAAAGCTTTACATACGCTATTTACAGTGTCATGTATAAGGTGTCGGCATTTTCCCCATACAAACGAAAACATCTCGTTTAAAAAAAGTTTTTTATTTCATATATTCTAGACTCAACTCTTAACCACCCCTTAAATTTTGCTCGTACTTTTTATCTACATCCTGTATAAGAAAGAAAAATGTAGATATCAGGTACAAAGTGTCCACGGATCCCTAAAATTCTTAACAGGGTGTAAAGTACGAGCCGAATTCAAGGTTAAGAGTCCGCTCTCTAATACAGTAAAAATAAAAATAAAACTTGAAAAAAGTATCTTTTTTATCATAATCTTCTTTAAATTTTTAAATATTTTACCTGTAATCTATTTTCGATTGACAACCACCTCCTTGAATTTGACTCATACTTATTTTACACCCTGTTTAAACTGTTACCCTGTATAATATATTTTTGGTAATTTTTAGCATAAAAATAATAATCAAATCAGAACCAGAACAAACAATTTATTGAACTACTCAACACACTAATGAAATTAAACTGGCAGGAGTAAAAAAAATATGTTTTTCAAAACTGAGGTTATTTTTTAATAATATCTGCAAAAAGTAAAATACAAGCTAGTAATTATTACTCTAAACATACTATTACTTTGGAAAACTACACACCTAGACTTGTTCGCTTTAGTTTAATGTGTTGACACTTGTTTTAATACTAACTATTCTAACCGGTAATAAATAGGTTTGATTTTTAATACAGAGAATAGTAAACATTAATTTTTGAACAACTTACATAATTGAAGAAATATTTCAACTCCCTGCCCTGAGCAGATTCCTTCAGGTGTTAATAATGAGGAACCACAAATCAATAATATTCTCTTGTTCCGTATTGTATATTCTTTCGTGTAATGAAGTTGGCCAACCTAAACAATAAACGTTTACAAGGTGTGAGATGACAGTCGACTAATACAATCTAAAATTACTTAAATTATAACATTTTACCTAGCACTTACTGTGTGAAATAAAAAAACATATTGTAAACAAATACTTTTCCGCTAAGTTTCAAAACTTCTGTAGTCGCTACCATTATACTGCTTCCTAAGAGTTTTTCCTCACTTGTCAGGTGTCGGGCTAGGATTTTAGTTAAATATTCCAGTGGCAGAGCATTTTGGATGAAGTTTTTACACACATTTTCATCTACTATAGGTTGGGTTAGGTTAGGTGCTCAAAACCGATAAAAACCGGCCCAGACACCCGACTAGCCAGTATGACTAGAAGAATAGACTTAGTAAATAAGGCATCAGAGATAAGAATCAGCCCGAATATGAAGCGATAAATTAATTAAGTTAGTACTAACCTTGACGTGAATAAACAAATCCACATTGTTGATCCTTGTACGAAATCAACCGATACTGTCTTACACTAATCACTTACGGGAATTATTAAACGCTCATTTACACAGTCTTTCATTTGTAATAGCATCACGGAACTGCTAAATAATACAATGAATAAATAAATTAAGTAAACAAACAAAGACAAACTGCCATTTTGAAATTTAATTTTCCATCATTGACAGATAGGGCTGCCAGCACTTCTGATTACATTTACCCCTAACCATAAAATGACTCATATATAAATTATCTGACAAATCACCAAAATTTGACGTATAAATATATTTTTTCACCTGAATATTCTTTAGAGACATAAAATACTTGATATCCAATACTTCAGCTTTTGATTTAGTATCATTTTTTTAAAAATACTAATAATTCTAACAAGATTTCAGTTCGTCTAAAATTCTGATTGTTAAAATGATTATTTTTCATCTTTTTTATTTATTTTATTTCAGTAAATCCATAATTATTCGTAAATATTTTCACTACAAAATTCTCCTTTCACCAAGATTTTCCCCCCTTGTCTAGGGAGAGTATACCCAAAGTTGGAACCCTCCATAGAGACATTTCTTTTAGTTCTTATATTGATCACTAGACGGCGCTTTGACATATTTTTTCTATATAGTCTGTGCCAAATAGTGGATCCTGATTTTCGCATAGATTATAATGCCTTGTGCCGACTAACTCTACGTCATCTCTATGGCCGTTTCCAGGCCGTGCATAAACTAATAAAATCTAGCTATACTTCAATCAGCTCTGTTTGAACAGATTAAAAAAGATAGCAAGCGCAAAGCAAAATGACACTTGACATTTACAGATTAAGCAAAATGACAGTACGTACGGTTTCTCTAAACTCTTTGGTCTTGGCATTTTTGTTAACATCTCCTTTACCTTTATTTTTATTGGAATTAATCTAAAATAAGCAATAAGTTTTTTAAGCAATAAGTAACAATGACATTCATCTTTCATTAAGCTTTATGGTCTAGATAAAACTTAATTAAGTCAAAACGCAGACGGAGTCTAGTTATTCATTCCAGTATTAATCCGCACAGTTTGAATTTCGCACGAGAATTTTGATAGACCACAATGTTATTTTAGGTCCTAATCTTTGCTTAGGTATTATTATTCTGAGCGTGATCGGTCAACGATTTACTTTGGCTTTCATTTAAAACTTCAATAGAATTTCGAGTAAAATTCCCAAAAAAAAATATTTTCACCTAAAGAAAACTCGGTTTATTTAAGTAATTAAGTCATCCTTAGCAATAATTAAAATTGTATGTGCGAAAGACTTAATATTGTCAAAATGATTTTTGTCTGTATTTATGTAGTAAGAAAAGAGCACCATAAAAAAACAAGTTAATACTGCGACTGCATCCGCGCGTTTTGAGGGACCCCTCCCGTGATGCGTGATGTTTTATTAAAGCCCTTCCCGATAATTAAGCAACCCAACGCAAAAATAATTTTGTAAATCAGTCCAATAGTTCCTGAGATTAGCGTGTTTCGAACATTCAAACTCTTCAGTTTTATAATATTAGTAATATTAATTAGGTAAATCTTCATACTCCACCACAAACTTGTTGCAGATTAGTGCAAAGAAATCTCGGTAATTCCTTAATGGGAACATTCTCGAAACCGAAAAGCAACAGTAACTAGTCACCAAAAGATGGCGCTGACAGTTATTGTTTGGTCATCCCCACGCTAGATGGCGTTACCAACCGTATCCCACGCAGCCAAAGCCCCGATCAAATGCTGGGTTTAAAATATAAAATGAATACAAAATAAATACAATGTACAGGTCTTTTTCCAAGCTTTAGGCAAATTAATAATGAGAGTGCGTAAGTATTTTAATCACAAAATGCCTATTTAATCTTGTAAAAATACTTCATCAGCAAACAATAAATGTAAAAAGGTATGTAACGTGTTGAACAAACCGAACCTAATTTCTCATTTATCAAAGGCACGATATTTGTTCAGCTCTAACACAATCGCTTCTTTTATATCAAAGGCGATTCCAACACGCAAATATCTCAAGACAAAAACTCGTTTAATGTTAATTGAACTTTTTCTTATTTTTATTCCACTCTTTTGTGCTAATTTTTCGCCATCGCAACTTGACACGGCTGCAAATCTACCGTGCCATAATGGCTTATTATTTGAGCCAGCGTGTAATATTTCAATGCTTAATATTTTCAAAATTAACAATATAATTGGGAACTCAGTCGTATTCGCTCACAATGCGAGAGCGCTCTCAAACATCTGCGTCGAAAAAAGAGGCGGATATACCAAACTGGGTTCAATAGAGACGCGTATCCCAAAGGCATATTGGCCGGCCGATAACTGGGGCGTATACCCCATTTGTTATTTACTCAAAATTCACTCCTATCTCGAACCACTACGGTCGATTTTAGATGGCATGTCAAGGTTGGATAAATCGTTTGATTTTGAATAGAATCGGTGCATCTGAGCATCCCTTAGAAACGCATTCAGCGGACTCTCACAAACGCAACGTCAGATCTCGTATTCAGATATCGCAATTTTAACTTTGTATCTGCAGTTATACGAGTGATAATTGAGTGTGTTACTTTTTAAAAGAGTAAGGTAAGGTACCCTTTGTTAGAGTACGTACCGTGTAATTAGTGATTTCGTAAAATTGCTAGGTAAATACGTGGGCTGTTCTCAAACTAACGTAGCGCTTTCGACGCCTACTATAATTGGACATTATTATCAGAGATAGGAATAGGTAGGGCTTATTAGCCTAAACTTCGAAGAACAAAGACAAGAATCGGAGACTCCCTTACTACATTTTTTTTCTAGGACATCTGTTGGGACATCATTAATTAGGTACATAAATAATAATAATATTTTGAATAAGTGATCGGTCTTTGTTAACTTTAAGTTTACGACTGGATAAAGTGTAACAATACCTAAAAACAGTATTATGGCTACTACATCTATCTTTCCTCTTTATAATATAAGTAATAGACAAATAAAATTCTACTCACGTATTATTTGATGTAGACAGACAGGAGCAATCTTAAGGCAGCAAATCGTGTTCTATAAATTCATGCCAAGACCGTCAAAAAACACAAAAATGTGATTGGACCAGTACAAAATTGAGCATGTACGCATGTAAGTAAAGTAAAGTTAGCTTGTAAGCATCCCACTGCTGGGCAAAGGCCTTACCTCAAATATGAGGTAGTATGAGCCATACTCCACCACGCGGGCTCAGTGCGGATTGGCGGAGGGGTGTTTGCAAGGCAAGCGACCAACCTTGCTGTCAGATTTTATCAAGCCGCCCATAGGGCCTCTGACTAAGCTTAACGACTAATACCAATCGATATTAGCCGGGACCAACGGCTTAACGTGCCTTCCGAAGCACGGAGATGCTCGTGATATACGTCACTTATATGGTCGGAACGGTCACCCATCCAAACACCGACTGCACCGTAAGGTGCTTAACTTCGGTATTACTACCAAAGCGCTGTCACCACTGCGCTACGAGCACCCCTTGTGCACATGTACGTGTACATGTACGCATGTACGTACTTAAAAATTGGAATCAACTACTTACAATAAAAGATGAAATATGAAACCAAAAACTACTTACAATAATTCACGATAGCAAATAATCTGTCTGGTAATAACTTACACTGAGCGCATGAAATTATCTGAAGTCATGCCAATTTTGTATTGCTCTGAACACAGGTACTCTGCTACATACCGCCTCCGTAATCTACACTATTTTCAGAATACCAACCAACGCACTGTTTGACGCACACTCATGTCAGCTTCGTCATGTCACTCCGGTTCTTAGATATTGATATATCTAAGAACCTGCGTCTACGATCATTGCTCACGCGCACGCATCCCGAGACAACCATAAACAAATAAAGCACTTGACTTACTAACCGATATTCTTATGGATGAACACTCGTTCTTTGGAAAAAACACGTTATCAATGTGCGAAAGTAACAGATAGTGCGGCTACCTAAGTTCAAAAGAGACAAAAGTTCTTTTGTTCGGTGCCGGGTGGCTAGCAACGGCGCTAACCATCTGTTTTTGTAACTTTTTTATGAATGAATGAGGTGCGCGCATCTTAGATGTTTTTGAGTATGATTTTGTAATGCTTGATTTAATTTTTATCAATTGTTATTAGTGAAAATAGCATGATCATTATTTTAAAGGACGCCCGTTTGGATGGGTGGGCCGTTAACTGTTCTGTATAACAATTAAATGTAAATTAAAACTGTATCTAGCAAAAAATAAAGATATTTTTATATATTTTTCCTGTATTCTAGACACGACTCTTAATCACCTCTTTGAATTTGGATAGTACTTTTTTCACACTCTGTATTATGTCCAGTCACAAAGTTTGGTATACATAAACTAATTACTTATTCCAAATAAAAATTATTTTTGATGTACTTAGATGATGTCCTATATGAGTCTTGATATGAATCTTGGGACAGTCGCTAGTCGTCTCGAAAAAAAAATACTATCATAAAAAGACTCCGATTCCTCTCTGTTCTGATTCGAAGTTTAGGTAAATAAGCCCTACCTATTCCTATCTCTGATTATTATGACTGGGTGACATTTTCTTTGTAATTCGCTAACTAACTGACGTTTCGCCCTGTTGCATAATTGGTCTGTTTAACTAGTTGTTTGCTTTTATTTGAAACGAAATAGTTAGGCGCTCTTTAAATAGAGCTACAGACGTGAACAGTTTTTACGTTAACTATATTATGATTGAGAAAAGTCAATAGATACTTATTGGATACTGTCTTTCAAGTGAAATAGTTTGCATCTTCATTTGCAAAGCTTTGAAACTTTGTAACCATCTTCCATATTATTAATCTCAAGATCTCAAGAACCTGATTTGTTATAAAGTTCTATAAACAATATACTGAGTTAGCTAAAATTTTGTTAATTTGTATTATAATACTGATTTTGTTAGACAAAATAGCTAACCTAGCCTAAAACTTGTATTTCAGAAGTTATGATTTCGTAGATCAGATTCTGTGAAATAATTATAATTAAATTATAAGATTCCATTTAGAAAATGCAATCAAATTAAAATAAGCAATGTTCATCAAGAAAATTTTAACCCATTTGTTAGTTATTTTCTTTCTGCATTTTATTTCGTATCTTTTGAGAAAACTTAGAGCGAAAAACCTTTTAGAGCTTGCAAATTAAACAGGTCTGTATGGACATTTTGTGTTTCGTTTTAACAAAGAGTGTAATGAAAAATAGATTACCTTTAATTAATTGACTCTCGTCTGAATCTTTGTGCATTTGGGGATTTCAGTTACTTAGATTAAAATACATTCATGATGTTTCTTTAGGATTAATTTTTGAATATTTGATACTGGAGAGTTTGCTAACAAGCTCAGATGTACCTTTGTATAATTTTGCAGCAGTGTTTGGGCTTAAATCTTATTCAACATGAATTTGACATGCAGTTTGACTCCCTGGTTTGAATTTTCATTACAATACATGTACTGTAGTGTGCTGTGAAATTTAAAGGACACTACTTGTTCAAAGGAAAAAAAACAAAGGAGAAAGCATAGCTCTTATAATTATGTTGTCTAAACCATTCTTTTTCACATCATCTTATGGCTTCTGGTAGCCCAACAATTACTTCAAATGATATCTAAAAATAAGTGGTCCGATCGCAAACACTTTGAAATTCCTTGTCGGAAGAAACTCGAAAACTGGGCTCTTTGATAATTACCGTAAAAATGTCTGCGAAATGTAAATTTCATTTGAAATTATTTCTAAAACGAGCAAACTTGTTACAAAAGGATTCCCGACCGAATGCCGTAGTCCTGGTCAGGGTTGCCAGAGTGAATTTTGAAAGTCCTGAATAGTGGTATTTTCGGAATTATCTCATTTAGTTATTTTATGTAAAAAAAAAGGTAAGGTGAAGCGAAAAAAGGTAAAATCTACCCGTTAGTACCGCTCTAAGATGGTACCTAAATGTTTATTTATAAGTGTATAAATAAATAAGCTATTTATTCCGTAGTAAATAATTTATGTGTTTAAATTTTATTTCTGACTAATTATTTTTAAATTTAAGTTTTGTTCAAAGACATTGTTTTACTTGGTCATCATAAGATTGGATCTATTATAGTATAGAGTTTATCTTACTTGTGTAATCTATCAAAACCAGGGTAGTTTTCCCCGATTAGTCTAGCTAGCAACCCTGTAGTCTGGGAATGGCTTAACTTCAACTTTTGTTTGAAAGGGATTGTGGCCGTTTAAACTTGGACTTTTAAGGGCTTTTTTATTTTTTGAACACTAACATTTGGCCCATAACTGGTTTGTGTAGCTGGATTTTATTAAGCGGAAAATTGTTGGATCTGATGTTATATTTTAGAAAGATGATTTGTAAAAAAATGTAGACAATTCTTCTTATTTTTTGATTAAAGTAAATTATAGGTATAATAAATACTAACATCAACAATGATCAGTGATCACACTAATTACTATTTCAAAGGCAGTTTTTTTTCATTAATGCTGAAATATCTAATAAAGATTTAAAATAAATTAATCTTACAGCGGCAGCGTATATTTTTTAATGTAACTACTCTCCTTATTTTTTTTATAATGATGCATACCGACAACTGGAGTAACTACCCTATTTTTATAATTTAAATTACTATCCAAATATTGAACCAGGTTATTAATGTACGTTCACGCTGCGTTGCTCATGGGTCACAAATGTCCCAGGGCCCACGGGGGGTCCATGGTCTTTAAGACCCTATCCATTTGTACCAATTTTATGACTATTTGTCCCATTTACGGCCCAAGTTACCGAATTGTTTGTTTTCGACGCATTTAACGATTTCGTGAGATCGTTTTGTGTGGACTGGTTTTTGTTTCGTTTTTTTTTAACGTTTTTGTTGATGTCGCATTTCAACATGTTTTTAAAGGGTTATGTTAATTGACTGAATGTCAGAACGTTTTTTTCTTTGACTGGTGAAGTTAATTTATTGATTAGTTGATAACGCGGTTACAAAATGACATTATGGTAACATTTATTGTGTGTATTTAAATAATAACATATCTTTATTTTACTAACGAGTTATTTTCTTTTGTTGCAGGTAAATTTTGTTGCTTATTTGAAGCTCTTTTTATAAAGAACAACCTCTGCAGCTACAGCCTTAGATAGTACGTAAGTTTCAATATTTAAAACATAGACCTTCTTTAATTTTTTGTATGACAATTTAGTTTTATAAATTGCACTTGTAAAAAGCAACTGTGTTAGACAAGGAATCGATCCCTGTGTCTTACGCTATCCGGGCGCATGGCTTTACCACTCGGCAACCTACACATTGGCAAGCCTGTTGAATTTTGCAAGTGATTTCTTTAACGCGTAGGCTGCGTCACGGAATGTAATAATAATACACTACGAGTGTAGTTTTATTTGGATTGTGGACGAATTCAGAAAATAAGGTTACACTACAAATCTACTTACCCTTTTCACAAGCACAGTTTAAACTCAACACGGACAAAACAAAGCTCTTTGAGGGAATCGAACCTGCACAAAGACGGAGCATTTAGAATGGAACACAACGTTTGGATCTCTGGGCTATTACGTAAATAGTGATCGCTATAAAAATAATAATTAAAATATATACAATTACCTAAGTCATGATTCGTTGTCTGGTACTTCGTAACACAAGGAAGGAACTTCTTTACCACGAAACTAGACAATTGGTGTGTTGTCTGGCGCATTATTAAAACCATATTTGAGACAAGAATAAAGAAGATTAAGAATATGTTTATTTGCTCAAAACATAGTAAATTTGATATGTTATCAAATTTATACTCGTGTCTTGATACTGCATATCATCATCCATCAGCCAAAGGGCATTGCTAAATATAGGCCAAGGATGGGGGAATGGGGAACGGATGATTATTCCTAAATAAATATAGTTACACAGATTTTTGCAAATTCTACTTGTATTGTATTATAATGCGATAGCGACCGTATCAGGTATGTAATACCTTTACGGGGACCTCCGGAACAGAATATTCGGGAATATGGGACAAACGGCAATGGTTCTCGGTTCAGTTGATACGGAATATTGAAGGATATTTAGATTTGAGATATTGTCTATGGTCATGTTGGTACGTTGTCTAATTGTGGTTGTACGGGGAACGTTGTACAGGAAAGGAAACAATTAGTAGTTTTGTCTAATTTTCAATATACTACTTAGTGTCGATATCATAGAAATTCGTTGAGAATGCAAATTTTTCCAATGAGTGACGACGATGAGAATTTTGAAGTCAATACTTTATTTTATTAATCATGAATGTTTTTTAAGGTAGACGTGAAACCAAGGCATGAGATATTTTAATAAAGATATACTTATTACTTAGAAATTAGTTACCCAAACAGTATCGTTAACACCTTCCTGCCGATACGTCGATGCGAAACCCACGCATTCGCCGACATAAGGGATGACGTACAAGTGTGTAACCCTATCCCGAAGCCCGCAGGTGAGCGCGGGTTACTGTACCGTAGAGGTGGGGGGCTGTCCCGGTAGAAGTAACCTATGTGGGACTGTCCCGCTTCGCCTGTCCGACTTCAAAAAAGGAGGTTGTCATTTTTACAAAAACAGAGGTTGTAATTTTTTATGCACCTGGGTTTTTCTGTTTAGAAATTCTCAGGGGAGCCCGGAGTTTGGAAGTTGGCGGTGTTTCACCCCCGTGCCTCGGAAAGCACGTAAAGCCGTAGGTCTTGCGCCTGATCTCTCTCCGGTCGTGTCAGATTGCTGTCCCATCGGGCTATGAGAGTGAAAGGAATAAAGAGTGCACCTGTGTTTGCGCACACATTTGTGCACTATAATATGTCCCGCGCAGTCGGTTAGTCAGTGACTGGCCACCGTAGTCAAAATCGGCTAGGGGACTATTATTTTTGTTTCAGGAAAAAGTTTACATCCCAAATATACATATTCACGTTATAAGCACTTAACTAGTATCAATTTCTTTTTAAAATCTGTTCACAATACCATCTAAAATCGGGCTATAATATCGTCCCTCGTCAAACCAACGTCCCACATTTTCCCACCACTACTGACCACAGATGTCGATACCTTTTTGCCGTAAAAGAAAAAAAGAAACTAATACCATTATCTGACTGACATGAGTTCAGTCAACTGTGGAAATTGCCAAGATCCATTATACAGCTTTAATACAGCTTTTGGCTGTAAAGAAGCAATTTAGGCAATCCGATTTGTCATGTGAAACAAATAAGGTCTATGGATAATACTTTTATTTTTATTGCTAAATGATATGTTACATGGGTCTGTTTATATTGGGGTTTAATTGGAATTGGTCATGATTTGGTTTTTTATAGTAAGTACAAAGTACGTTAACACTTTCCGGGATACTATTCCAGACACAATTGATGTTTTATTGTTTACACGCCTGTAGACGTTCAGTATCCCGGAACGTGTTAATTATTTTATTTTTGACTAAGACTTTGCTTTCTGTCCGTCCGTCCATCCGTCTGTCTGTCACAACTGTCACCACGCTACATCACAAAATCGGTATACTGAGGGGAATGTGGTAGTGATACCGGTACTGTAATATTTTACAGTACCGGTATATCTAGGGGAATGTGGTAGTGATACCGGTACCGTAATATTTTACAGTGCCGGTATATCTAGGGGAATGTGGTATCACGGTACATATATATTGTTTTTTATTGTTTGACTCTCTTAGACAAGCTAAAGACAGAGTGGCGTGGAAACACTTTGTTAGATCATCCATCAAGGCTTGCCAGGACGGGGACGGGCACGACCTTCAGAAATGAAGATACGAATAAGAAGAGAGCCTATTGGACTAGAGGTCCGTTTCGTGGCTCTTAATGTAAGAAGTCTCGGGTTCGAATCCCAAATCACTCAAAATCAATTTGTGGGGCTTCTTATTTGCTCAGAATCAGCTCGTACTCTGGTTATTACAAGTAGTTTTCTAAGGCGCAGTTGTGTGACCGATAATTAACTAATGGTTAAATGTTATTACCACCGGTTGAATATTTGCGACCTCGTTTTTTATGTTCTGTGTTTGCGACTGTGCGTGTTTTGAAAAATAAAAAAACTTTATCTTAGGTCTTAGACATCTTATTTTTACCTAAATATAGCCGTCAGTCAGATTCACGTCACGTCAAATAGCTAAATAATTGAACTAATGTAGCTTTATCCTTTGCCCAGTAGTAGTATATTTACAGCCAAACTATACTTTACTTTATTGATCGAGTAAATTGTTGCAGTCAACCCTTACAAGACAATAATTGTGAAAGTTGTCATGAGAAATAATTCCGGTATTCTAACCGGTAATATTCTTAGTAGAACTGGTAGGACCATCCCTATTTGCGTTTATAGGTTGCTATGATCACTTGGACAGTTTGACGTACGCCAGCCGTTGCGACATGCTGCGGTTCACACCTGAGACATTTATGCAAAAAACTGATAAAGTAAATGAGATGTAACATAATGGTCTGCGTGACGTAGTCTGACTAATCTAACGGCATGAAGCATCTGATTTTTGGAGGCAAGTTACATCTTAAAAAAAAGTGTATTAATGGTAAAAAATACCGAAATCCGTTTATCCGGATTTACGTAACCTTTACGATGCTTTGTAGTTTAGGTGGTATTTAAAAACTTTTAAAATTTTATAGGATGTCATAACATTTCCTAGATATTAAAACCCGAAATTATTCAAAGTTAGAGTGAACAGCAGGCTTCTTCTGGGCGAGCTAGTTCCATCTTCAACTCCGTCTTAGCCACACTTGGCTTGGTCTGAAGTAAGGAGCAAACCCATACCAAAAAAATGGTACAAATGAAAAAATATCTTTTTTTTTTAAATTCCCAGTATTCTATAAAATTGTTATAAAAATGATTGGTAAAATTTGTTCAAAAATATACGAAATTGGGTTGCACCTCAAGACTGTGATCTCTTTTAGAAATGTTTCATATAGGTACAGTAAGATGGTTTCCATGTTTTGTCCACAAACACTAAACACTAACGAGCGGCCGGCAGCGGGTTCGATGCTCGAATTAATTAAACAGTCGTCTCGTAATAACGCGATTCCGGGGACACTTTAGTTAGGCTCCTTGCTTAGGGTTGCCAGTAACTAGTTCTAATAACTGTTAGTAGATGTCAAAGTGCTGGAAAAACTATACAAAAAAAGAGTGACGGTTATAGATAGAGTCTGACTAATAAAAAGTGGCACCAGAAAAGAGCGGCAGTTTAACTTTTATTTTTTGAAATTGCCGCTCTTTTTTGGTGCCACCTTTTATTAGTCAGACTCTAGTACCTAGGTATATTGTTTTAAACTTTCATGGTCACTAACATTACAATAGTTAGATACGGGATTGCTACCATGTACCTTATTATTGATGAGCTTCCGATATTCCGAGTTACATATGGCGCTTGCAACGGCGCCGAAATATCGGAAGCTCAAAAATAATAAGGTACATGGTAGCAATCCCGTATCTATCTATTCTAAGGATATAGTTAAGTTTATCTAAAGATAGACTTCCAAGCAACGCGGCCTGGGATAGAGGCTTAACGCATGCCGAGACTTTTAGCCGCGCGGCTGTTATGAAACTATGGGAAATGGGAATGTATGGAGAAAGCCGCACATGGCCATGAATGACGCACTTTCGTGGTTCCTTAAGTGAGATGGATGCAACCGTGCCTTAGATTCCGTGGGACCATTTATTTAACATTAAAATCTTTATCGCAATACTTCCTTTATTGAGTTTTTATTCAATGTTACTTGATACTAAGGGTATGATGAATGTCATGAAGCTCATAACATAACATGTATGCACGATACCTAAAAATAAGAACCAAAAATGTACCATGTTTACACAAATAAATATCTTTATCTTTATCTTACACTCCTATTTTAGCCCCCGTCGCAAAAAGAGAGATGTGTCATAAGTTTAACGTGTCTTTCTTTGTAACTGTCTGTGGTATCGTGTCTCCCAAACGGATGAACTGATTTTCGTTTAGTATTTTTTTTTTATCATAGATAATTTAATCCCGAATGTTCTTAGCCATGTTTCTCATGACTTTTAAAAAATGAAATAATTAATTATGGCTATTATTAAAACATCCTTAAAACACGGAAAATTCATGTAATTCACTGGCCTGGTTAAAGTATTTTACTTTAATAAAGGTAATTTCCACTTTTTTTTCCCCTTTTGTGTTTTTTTTCTTTCAATCTATGTATATTTATGTGATTTTTATCTGTAATATTGTGTATGTGTGTGTTTTTGATGTTAACCAATAAACTTTTTTTTCTTTCTTTCTTTCTTTCTAATTCACCCCATCTCTGCTGGCCAGTAAATGGGTTGTACTGTTTTTTTTTTTTGTTATTTAAGAGCCAAGCTCTTGTTGGTGGAGTTTTTTCCATTCTTTACGCTCTTCCGCCATTCTCTTGACCTCTTGATACGACGCAACATTCAACTTTTGCTTTGGGTTGTACTGTACACCTTGTAAAATTCAGAAATTTGTAGCAGCCCTACCACTAACCGAGTTTGCTTGGAAGGGTTATGCTGTTACCAGCTTAGAACTAATAGGAGTTATAACTACAAATTAAATCACGGAGCCGGCTTAGACGGACTAAGGTGCACCTTGATCGAAACAGCCTTGGTGTAGTTTGAATTAATCTAATCTTACTGAATTAAATCACCACTAAATAGCTTTAGTTGAACACATAAAACTTAGTACAAGGCTTGAGTTTGTACTAAAGTTTTAACTCGGACTCCAAAGAATGCAAAACCATTTTGAAAAAATATTTTATATTACAAAGCCCGAACTCGCCTGCTGCGAGATAAACCCACTTGAGGTTTTTTAGAGTAGGAATCAATATGACGTGTTCATTTGAATAAGTTTTGTTTGATCTAACAAATAAATTTTAAAAAACGACCAATTAAAAAGAAAATTGCCATAAACGGCATTCAATAATACTTTGCAAATTCGTGGGCTAATTTTAGTCTTGGTAGCGTGTCCCCAGATAATGGCATTTACAAATGCAACATTCAAACTTCGAAACTGCTACCTAATGTTTAAATACAGGGTGCAAATAAAGAGCACAACGGAAATTATTAGGAATTTCATTACAAAACAGTATGTCAAATGAAAGAAGTTTTTCACTATCGAGAGTCACGTCTCACGCTCGTTTGTGACGTCGGGTCTCAAAACTTAAAACTTTTCTATACCATCGGTTCTTTTCAGTTACATTAGTTAAATTAATTCCAAGGTACTTAAAGGGCAGTTAGAATTAGCAACAAAATAATTCTAATCGCAACATCTTAAAATGAATCTCACTATTACACGATTAAATCTAAATTAAAAAAAAGTTTGTCAACAACACACCCCAGAACCGACTCAAATGGCTTTATTTTCTTATTACCGTTTATTTCACGGTTCCTCCCCTTAACTAAACATTTAGGGGATCAACAAGATATCGCGTTTCCAACAAAAAACTTAACAGACTCAACCTAATCTCGGATTAAAGTTGTGTTAACTTTTGTTACTATAATCCGTACTTGAACCACCTGTGATCTCCCGTCAAACATTATTTGACCTTATTTCAAACGGAATAGGGAATCATTTTGATTGAAAGACTGTTTTGGTTATTCCTTGCATATTTTTTGCCGTATTACGGAAACGACGCTTCCATTTTTTGTAAGAAGATGTGTTGTCTGTTGATGTCGGCACTTCAAATATTTTAGGAAATAGATGTGTGTATTTTATGAAGTATTTGATTTTAATGGAATAATATAGTAATCAAAGTTGACAAAGTGTTAGATATTTGTGAGTTATAGTAAAAAAAATGTACCTGAAATACAAAATTTCTTGTGAGAACGAAAAAGAGAGACTAATAAATAAATATAGACTAATAAATAAATAAATAGAGAAATAAATGAATATTTATCAAGAAATAAAGTTGTATTTGAATTGAATATTTCTGATTTTTGTCAGACACCCTATATGTTTATGACGAGCGAGATACTTAGCTAGATTTAACTAAAATAAAACCACGGTTATATAATAAAGTCAGTATTTAGATCAACCCATTCAAAAAACACTTAGGTAGATCTTGGTCTAAGTAGGTATTTAGTGCAGGATAATTAAATAGAAGCCATTAGCTCGCCAGTCACGTTCGATTTTAATACTGATTCGAGTTCTCATCGATTATGGATACCGATTCTTATGAGCGCGTGACGGTTTTCCGTTCCTCTGCTATTTAGTGATGTCCTCATTCATACTAATCTTTTAATGTTCCGATTTTCATATGGCTTAAATCTCGCAACGGACTTTATCACTTTTAGCATTTGAAAAATATTTTTCATAAGATTTATGCTGTCAGATTTTTTTGAAAAACATGTCATTTTAAAAAACAAAGTCATAGTGAACAGGCTTCTTCTGGGTGAGCTCGCTCCATCTTCGTCTCTGTATATGCCGCGCCTGGTCTAGTCAGGAGACAAGAGCAAACCAATTACAAATTTAAAAAAAAAACGATTGGTAATAAACTCTTAATATGAGCACCTTCACTCTCTATAATATCAAAGGTTTATTACGGATATAGGTATTTCCTAAATATTGGAATGGAAATACGAATATTTTTATAACCTTACGTTTCACTCTACTTTCAAAAAGTGTTGCAGCTTAGATCATTTTCATTGCGCAAACACATTTACTATTGGAACACTTTTTACTATAATCATGGCAACATCAGTAAGGCAAACGAATAATTTGCGTCAAAGTATTCGTATCGTTAACGTAAACAATTTGTATGAGAATCGTGCCGAGCGCCTCTATCGGACGTAAAACAAACTAATTTAATCGTGCGGTAACAGTATCCTATGATTCTGTACTAGCTGAACCTTGATTTGACGTATAAAATCTTTTAGTACACTCGCTACGCTTACGATACGAATACTTTAAAAGTTCGTGCTTGGGCTACTTATATTGCGATAGTTGCGTTAACTCATCATTACCTCCCTACTCTACTGTCAACGATGATTGATACCAATACAGGGTGTAAATTACATCGTAAATTAATGATGCTATAAATAAATGATGTTTAATTCTACTTTTGTTCTGAAACTTAATTAATACAGCGTGAAATTTCCACGGCCTTTGGGAAGCCTTATTTATTAATCTTCAGATATTTGACGAACAAAATGCGGCGTACCATTACAGTACCTAAAACAAAGGCGACTATTTAAAATCTAGATATTAAAGACTTCATTGTTTTGGGTTTTCTCTAATTCACTGAAAACAATTCCGTTTATTTTGCCCTATTCAAGGCGTTTAAACGTAATGCTCTGGACTCTGAATAAAATTTCAAATGATTACTATAGAAAATACAAAGGTCTTTGACAAAGAACATGAAAGTGCCGTTATTAAGCTTACTTTTCCTTGAATAAATAGCAAACTAGTCCTTTATAAAGCCATCGCGAAATAAAAGGGAAATTTTCGGCAAGGTCGCAAAATATTTTCCAATAAATAAAGCAGTGAAATATTTCTCAATAGCGAATACTGATATTAAAAAGTGTAAAGAATAAAAATATCTTCCCATTTCGTTGCTAAAAGCACCTTTGAAGCGTGCACAGACAAATATTGACACAGTAACTTATTTTATTACTTGAAACATGTAATTTACGATTTTGGTTATTTATTATGTATCTTAAAATAATGATTTATTTGGCCTTCATCTGCGTAAGTAACCAATTACTTACCCATTTCTTTTTTTTTTAATCCATTATGGATTCAAAGGAATGTTTTGACAGAGAGTTGTACCGAATAAAATATAATTACACTGATGAATATGAACAGTGTGAGTCTTTTGGTCACAAAATTTCGGTATTGATAAAAATTTCAGCCTGTATAGATATTCAATTAACTCAAATGATACTGCGCCAAATTTTTGTTCTAATGATCAGGTTTAATAACTACTCAATCTCAAAATTGCTAACCGTAGACTTAGTCATATTTTTTCAAATAATTTTACTTGAAAATTGTTTTCGATACTCGAGCTGCATAATACCTCTATGTTAGAAGCACTTTTATTAATGGAATGAAATAACTGAACCAAGCTTGGTTTAAAACCGTTTTATAGTGAACCGTTACTTAAGAATTCAAATATGGAACATAAATTACTGGCTACCCTCTTTATACTGTGTCCCATCTCACCGTGAATATTATTTAGATACCTTACATTTGGCGCGCGAGTGAACCGGAAGTGGATATGACCGTGTTGGGATGGGACTCGCTGTGCACGTATTTCGCGTATACCCTCACTTTTGAGTTAATGGATGTTATGCTTTAATATTTTTGTTTTTAGGTATTAAGATTGTTCAGATAATGTACCTACTTGTACTGTTTTTATGAATATCGATAATTGCCATTTGAACTGCTAGCCAAATATTGCAAAAAGCTTCTAAAAATTAATGGACTGACTATGGATATAAAGATATATAAATAATATTTTTCTTTTATTTCGAATGAGATAATAATACAAATTAATATTGAAACCGAGTACAGGGGCCGTACTCTTGAGACTTTGCCAAGATTTTTGAATATCGCCATCTCTTTCCCTCGCAAGGCCATCCTAGTATGAGCAACAAGGACGGCTAGATTGGGAAACACAATCTTGTATTGCAGAGTAAGGCCTCAGGTGGAAGTTGGCTCATACCACCTCATACTCGAGGTGAGGCCTATGCACTAATGGGAAGCTTACAGACTAACTTAACTTAAACTGATAATAACATTAATTCCAATAACCATAAATTAAAGGAGATTGCATAAATTAGACCCTGAATAATTTATTATAATTTATTTCCAGTTTTTTCATCTGTTGCATTTCATAAAGCGAAGTTATTAGCTCTCTAAAACGACTAAATAATATTGCACTCTGATGCTACTAATCATAGTGTAGAAATACCCAGCAGGTTGACTCATATTTCAGTTTAAAGGACTGGAAGTGCAGTACCTATCAGTTTTGTGTGTCAAAATTTTTCTACAAAACTAAGCTCTTAACTCTATTTTATTATCTTTGCCATCAAATCTATTTACTTTATTTAATCTTTAATGTGTTTTATTTTTATTTTTTTGAAAGTTTTTAGATGAATGATATTGATAAACATAAACGTTGTGTGATAAAAAATCATATTCCATAACTTCATGATTAAACAATATTCAATGCAGTAAAATATGCGCGGGAAAATACAATTCAATCAATATCGATCTAATGTCAAAACGATCTATCTGACTGGTCTAGTGCTGTCCATGCGTTCTAGTGTTTTCTACCATAATCATGATTATCCGTCTAACAGTTCGGCCATCCTGCAAAACCCTTATGTTACCGCTTTCCTTTTAATTGTGTACCCAGTTTATTTTCTTTGCGACTGCAAACGTTCGGGACTATATTAAAAAGTTGGAATACTCGTATTAAACCTGTTAAATTGTACAGTTTTTCTGAATGTCTGTCCCGTTTCGTTCTGCGATACAAACGTGGAGCATTTGTGCACTCAAGTGCAAAAAAATATGCATCCACCTTTTATGTCATGTTGTTACTATCTTTTCTCGGATACGGTTGTGTAGGCATTAGGGTGTCTGCCCACTACATCGTACCATACCATGACTGTGCTAGAAACGTGTCAAGCAAATTTTCAAAGTTAGAGTGAACAGGCTTTTTCTGGGTGAGCTTGCTCCATCGTCGTCTCTGTCTATACCACTGGTCTAGCCTGGAGACAAGAGCGAACCCATTTCAAATAAAAAAAATAATATATATTATCTATACTTATAAAATGCTTTGTCCTGAATGGTTCACTGACTGACGGATCAACGCACAGCCTAAACCGCTGATCGTAGAGACCTGAAACTGGAAGGGTGTGTTCTTTGTATGACTATTTCTATATGTGAGGACCTGTAAGAGGTTTATGAGTTAACTATACTATCTCATATTGTCTGTTTAAAAACCCTGGTTTTCCTGTAATAATAAAAATAAATAAAATAAATAAATAAATGACGAAGGGATCCGATAAGAAAGGATTTTCCGAAATTCTACCCCTAAGGGGGTCAAAAAGGGGTGCAAAGTTAGTATGGGACAACGTGATCCCTTGGTCCAATCTACTTCAAATTTTGTATACACATTCTTTTACAGAATTGACGAAAGACTTATTTTGTATTTTATTGAAATTCATCTCCTAAGGGTGAAATAAAGGGGTACGAAGTTATTCTGGGGGTGATTTGCTTCGAAGTTGTTATCAATACTCCTTAGTGCTTATGATTAAAACAATTAAGATCTATGGGAACGAAGTAAAACTAAGACGCACGTACGAAATCGCGGGCGGGCCGCTAGTCTACTATATAAAAATAAGTCGGGTTTTCCTTCCTGACGCTATAACTCCAGAACGCACGAACCGATTTCCACGGTTTTGCATTCGTTGGAAAGGTCTCGGGCTCCGTGAGGTTTATAGCAAAGAAAATTCCCATTAAACGGGGCCGGGGCGGGACGGGGCTGGGGGCGAAACGAAGTTCGTTGGAATCGCTAGTTTGTATTATAAACTATGATACTGTTCCCACTAGACCGTTCCGTTACCGACCAACACCGTTGCGTATCATGCACAGAGCGTGTCAGAACTGGCAAAATACGCTCTGGCTCCCTATAATAGTAAGACAGAACGCTGTAGATCCGTTCAGTGAGCAAAATAGAGCGTATCGTGTTACCTAACGTGTCTGGTACGCTCCTAGCGCGGTCATGGTATGGTACGGTGTCGTGGGCACAGACCTTTAAAAGTTGAAGTTATAATATGGAATTGCAGGCTACAGTTCGTAAACAAATGATACTAAAATAACGAAATAGAGTTATATGTACGAGTATTATATTGTGGACTTAGATATTCAGATCAAGATAAACATGTTTTCGGAAAAGGCATGTTTCGGGTGAAAAAATAAATCAAAATCTATAAAATAATTGAGGTGGTATGGTTACTGTAATATTTGGCAACATAAGAAAACAACAGCTATTTAAAAATAAGGTGTTTTTCTATAAACGGGTGAAATTTTACCAGAACTTCAAATTACTTCAGAGAAACCGGGCCCTATCTTTTTTTTTTTAAAACTAGACACAGGATGCTTTTAAAAATATTTTTATTTTTTTGTTAGGAAGCATTAAAAAAAAACTAGCCCGTTTGTTTTATAGAAAAACACCTTATATAATCATAAAAAATAAATAATCAAAAACAAATTTAATGACCTAAGTACCTAACGTTTAGTAAGATATCATACCCAAAAGTACGTCTTTTAGATAGCCATAAATACTTTTTAATACTTAATATAAGACTTAAGACATTTAGTGTCTTTTGATTTAGATCACCTCACTTATAATTTTATACAGCTGCTATCGCAATAAATCATTCTAACGTAAATCAAAACAAGATTTTAAGACATTGCGTTCCACTCATTTAGGAGACGCCAATAAATTATGTAATAAACGGTTTTTATTGGCTGTATATTTTACCTTTTGTTTGCCTATCTGTCACTAACAGCTTATTTTAAAATAATTACTGTCAATTTTGACACAAAAGAATCTTTCGACCAAATTTAGGGTACAGTACCTTCCGAGAACTGGTTATTGGACGCTTCATTATTGTGGTATTACTGTTTTGGCAATAATGGTGAGAAATTATGTGGCTCTTATCACAATGTAAGAAGGTTTATTTTTGTGTATGTTTTTCTGTGAGACTCCAGATGAGGCATGAATGAGATAGATCCGAAATTCTATTTTGAACCGTAGTTGGTGTGAGTTTGAGTGGACATTCGTTTGACACTTGATAGTATGGTAGAATAGAAATGTGTTAAATTCGACAAATGTTTTGTCTTTCATTGTAGTGTCATGATCCTTCTTGTTTTGTGTTTCGCTTGTTTCGGTAGTTAGTGCATTGAGTTTTGTTCGCTTAACAATTTAACCTATTCGTTGGTATTGGATTAATATTTATTTCATTTTTCTTATAATTTTTTACTACACAAAGTAAACGTTACAAAATACACTTGAAATTGTTAAGGTACTAGCCTGAAGTGGGGACTTGAACGCCTCGTCTTTCGCTATCAGGGCGTATTTTCGGCATTTACTGTTGGACTACAGTAGTCATTCAGTGCCTCAATCACGAAAAACTATCGACTGCGTAAACGTACAGAGAAAAATCCATATTTAAAAAGTAATTTATTTACGCACCGCCAGGGGCGCTAGTTCGATTTCCATACGAAATTGTCATTTCTCGATACGCTTACGCAGTCGATAGTTTTTCGTGATTGGGGTACTGTAGATTGTGACACATCGTGTGCTTAAAGTCAGGCATTGAAAGGTGACACGCCGCTGTCGGAATAGCGAAGTGTATCAATATTAATAAGCAGGCTTGCTTACCCCAACCCCATTATTCCATACTTCCATCCATTTATCCATACTCTTAATAATTCCAGGTCGATTGTCGCCGGTAATGCCTAACCCCTCGGGCCCGGTATGGCCAACCTGTTTCTAATAGAACGGAAATTTGCAGACTCAATCCCAGGAACGCTACAGGGAATTGCATCATTGTTAGTTTGTTTATATTGTGTATTGGGATCTAGCTTTTTTATAGTCTCCTTGAAACTAGATAAAGCTTCTTATTTGTATATCTGTATTCTATTTAAAAATAAATTATTTATTTATTTTTATATTTTTAACAGAAAAGTAAAAGATAATTTACTTAACTCAACTACTTATTAAGAAAAAAACTTGGCTTAAGCTTTAAGTAGGCTGAATGACAAACATTAAGTGCCTACGCTCAAAATAATGTTACGGCGCACTTAATACTAAAAGCATTATCTCCCAGTGTTGCCTTTAGGTCATGCAGAGAGTTTGTTATGGGTGCAGGAGAATCTCTGCAGTCTGTTATATACCTCTTCATAAGTCAAGCACCGAGATTCCAGAAACAAAAGACAATCGTTATCGCGTCCGATATGATGTCGTTGGGGTATGACGGCTAAACGCCAATAAACTCCTCAAACACATTATTCTCATATCCAACCCATCATTACATACATCTCACGAGCCGCTATCAGCATCCTATCATCATGTCAATTCTTTGATTAGACAAAAAATCGACCAAATTGACATTCATACAAAATTCATAACCGGCGCTTATAAATTGGGACAGCAGTTTTTGTATGGCGTTTGAGACATTTAGACAAACAATAAAACAAAGTTGAGGACAAAGGATAGGATCTTGACTGAATTCTTGGAGTTTGGGAAAAAAATGGGGATATTATATTTGTGGGAGGCTGGTGGTACAAAGAAAGCTAGTTTGATGCGATGAAATGTTAGTTACCAAAACAGCATTTATAGATAAGGTTGCACATATGTGAAAATGCAAATATTAATCAAACTGCCTATGAAATATTATACTACCGCTATACTCATTACGAACAATTCAATTCGTCTGAATAGGTTATGCTCGAAAAGCTTGAAAGATAAAAGCTACGAACCCAGAGTAGTTCAGATATGAAAATACCAAGCAGCTGTTTTTATGCTGTGAACGTAGAGGTTAAGAAGAGCCATACTCCCTTTCGAAACAGTCAATTTGTGACATCTAAAATTATATTTCCCACTCATTGGTCCTGGTGACTCCTGACGACCTGACCCTAGTGCAGGGAAATCCTTACATGGTGACCAGAAGACTAAGGAGTAGACCGCAAATGAGATGGAAGGACGACCTTAAAGTCTTAAAGAGAGAGCGGACAGCAACTGGATCCTAACTGCCCAATACAGGGATAAGTGGAAAGGGTTAAAGGAGGCCCACACCAAGCGATTGGTAGACAGTGGCTGAAGAAGAAGATACTTATTGGTCCTATTTTTATCAGCGACTAATTTGAGCGTAAAATCGGTATCTCAGTTTATCGCCTGTCTTTTAGTGTGCACAATCATCATCCCTGTCCGTCTTTCATTCTCGTAGTCAAGGGGAAAGATGGTTTGATAAAGGCTCATAAACTATGGAGGAATTAATTAATGGAATGACGTCGGCCAGGCTCTCCGAATTTTTAATATCTGTACTTTTTTTTGCTCGCCTTTTAATACATAGCTCCTTTTATATTGCTTTCGGTCTGGTAGCTATTTGCACAGACAGACAGAGTGTTTTATTGTATCTTTGTAATACTTTTAGTCGGACTTGCTCAAAGACTAATGAGCTTATTGTGTACAAGACATGTTTATTGAACTACCTTTATTAATTTCAATTCATTATCTAACCTTTTTTCAGCTTTATCTTGAAAAAAAAAACAAAAGAGTAATGCGCTTGTCATGTACCAGACATGTTTATTTAACTACCTTTATTGATTTGAATTCATTATCTTACCTTTTTCCAGCTTTATTTTGTAAACAAATTAAAGGTTACATACATACAAAATCGCTCAAATGCATTTCAGCATATTTACCACTTTGTGTTTAAAAATTATTAAAAAAATTAAGCAATTCAGATTGAGATTTTGCTATTGAACCCAATTATGTAGTATCTCAATAAATTACATAACACATGATCATGTAATTTCAATTAAAACTATTACCTAGTTCACCATTAGTAACTGATTTACGCGAAATTTCAAATAGCACAAAATTTTCAATCAATCACACTACACAAAACCGCAACCTGGGCAGTAATCACTCAACATAAGGACCACTGGTCATAGTCATACTGTATGTTGCTAATATCTCTGATGGCGGGCCGACACGGGAGACGAACCGAAACCCGACCGTTGTACATAATTACGCCCGGCTTAGGGTCATAGATAAAGCAGACCGATGACGATCCATATCGCAGATAAACCAACAACTCGTCCCACAACAAAGACAACTTGTCCCAAAATAAAGCTTACTCGTCCCAACACATAGACAACTTGTCCCAAAATGAAAGTACTCGTCACACTACATAACTTGTGAAAGTATAGCAAGCTCATCCCACTGCATAGACAACTTGCCCCAAAATATAGTTAGCTCATCCCGCTACATAGACATCTTTAAGACCCATTCACGACAAACTGCAGAACATTGAACTGCATAACATTTTCCTTTCGCAATTTTTTCCATTCTGCCGTTTCTAGTAGAGAAAGTGTTATTACAGCGTTCTAGTACAAGCTATTCCATTTAATACCTTTATTAAGGGGGTTGTAAAAAATATTTAACGTGCCTTGTTGTTGGCAGCCATTTTTGATTATATTTTTTTTATTAATTGCTATTTATTTTATTATTAGGACAACCAGGGCCTACAAGTTCTAATAAAATGGTAACTTATTTTTTTTAAATATATTTTGAGGTTATCCGCCCGTGTGCAGCCACTCTTACACTATTCGCCGTAGGGTGAGCTCGTACTCGTAATTGGGCCCGTTCATTTGCATCGAGTACTAGATTTGGTCTTACGATTGATTTCGGCATTACTGTTGTACTGGATAATCCCATTGTCAGTCCAATAATGACAGCCTTTCATCTTGAAAGTGACGACTTTCAGTCTCTGTCCGTGTTTTAATACTGTTGTTAGTCATCTTTGTTTTAAGAATCGTTAAGCAATTTTGATGCCACGAAGGTCGGCCTTGAAGTCATGTTGTACGGATTTCATATGGTTTTTTTTTTCTGTAATTGCACATTATAATTTGCACCTGTAAAAAACAAATGTGTCAGATAAGGAAGCGAACCCTGTGTTTTAGCATTTCGGGCGCATTGCTTATAACACTCGGCCACCGACACATTGGCAAGCCTGTTGAATTTTGCAAGTGCTTTCTTTAACGCGTAGGCTGCGTGACATACTAACTAAAACACTATAAAAATAAAATAATAATTGCACATTTTTTTAATAAAAGAACACTAAACTTCATTATGAACATTCATAGAAATGCGTTGCCCTATGTCATTATCAACGTTATTGATATTCTTCTTGATTAAACCGCTGATCTGAAATTGATGAATTCCCTTTGTAGAGGGATCTTAATCTTGACTTATTCTATTTTAATGAAAGTGTAACTCGAAAAAGTGAGTAAATCCAACCATAAATTCAATCATCCATCTTTTTATAAAAAAAAAACTGAACTAGTACAAGTGATAAATAAGTAAACTATAACTAAAGCGAAACTGCAAAAACAACGCGACAAACGTATTGCACCAATAATAATAGTGTCTACGACGAATCATTACCGGCGACGACGTCTTAGCAAATTATTCACTCGGGTAAGTCCAATCGATAGTTCATTGCATATTCCGATTTTAAATCGACCTCGAGGTACGTTCACAGTGTGGGACCAGTTGGGACGAGATGGGAAATCGGCCTCAGGGTGAGTTGAGACTACACGATATCAAATTGGGACAAGAGATGTGACGTATTGGGTATTGAAGGATATTGGATGTTTTTAGGTCGTCGGCTATTTTCACGTTCGCAAGATTGATAGAATATGAAAATTTTGTCGTAGCCTTATTGTGGTTTGAATTCCACAGGATTTAAAAGATTCAACATTTTATAAAGTCCCTGGCGGTCATAAGGGGTTGGGGGTTGATTGAACCCATTGCTAATATTGCGATTGCTAAATCTAAATGAGCGATTATACATAATATGAATTTGCATCTGAGCTTTGTAGGTTCGTAATGCATATATTTTAAGCCGTTGGTCCTGCGCCTGATCTCTCTCCGGTCGTGTCAGGTTGCTGTCCCATCGGGATATGAGAGTGAAAGGAATAGAGAGTGCGCCTGTGTTTGCGCACACACTTGTGCACTATAATATGTCTTGCGCAGTCGGTAAGTCGTTGTGACTGGCCACCGAAGTCGAAATCGGCTAGGGGGACTATTATTATTATTATTTTAAACATTAAACTACTATTACTAGCGTATGGAATTGACACCGCGACAAATCTCGTGCCACGTGAATTAATGCATACATACAAACGGTTTCATATTCAAAATTTAAATTTCACGGAATACGTCAATATCTGGCCGTCGTAGTTGCGACACATTTTCTCTATACGTATTAATAATAACTTACTGATTTTAAAGCTATAACTTTGACATGGTCATATTAAAATTGTAAGCCATGTTACTAATAAATTATAAAACATTCCACAACCGCGGCGTACCCTAAACTGTATACAACTCACCAACGACCTCTATGTTACACTAGACAGGCTGTTTAGAACAAATTTTGTGGTACGGTAAGTTTAGGCCAGATGGAGCATCTGCGTTTAGACTGTTACCAGTAGAGATGGGCCGAGTACTCGGTTAATACTCGGTACTCGGCGTACTCGGCAGGTTTTTTGTACTCGGTACTCGGCCGAGTAACTCGGTTTTAATGCCGAGTATACTCGGTTTAAATAAAGCAATATATTTAGGTAGATATCATCTAAACGACTGGGGAAATCTGTCACAACCTCAATTATGATAATGAATGAGTAGAGACAAAATGAGGAAAACGTTAATAAAAATAATAATATATGAAATTTTATAAAGTTAGATTGTGTTGTGGTGGTTCAAAGCTCTCTGCACGTTCTAGTAACAGACAATTCCTGTTTTCTTCGTAGACTTTACCAGCCTCCGAAAATAATCAGTCGCTGTGAATGGTGCTTGCAGGTGCCCATAGAATCACTCTTGCAAAGCGTGCCAGTTCTGAATACCTTGTTCGGGGCCCTGCCCACCACTCGAAAGACTCTTGTCTTTTGCTAGCAAATTTTCTTTGAAATAGCGACCTTATTTAAATCCTACTACTATTATAAAGGCGAAAGTTTGTATGGATGTATGGATGTTTGTTACTCTTTCACGTAAAAACTACTGAATGGATTTGAATGAAACTTTACCACAATATAGCTTATACATCAGAATAACATATAGGCTACAATTTTTGAGGTTTCTAATGTGAGGTCGTAAAAAAACACATTTTTTGCGCTACTAGACGGGACGAACCTGAAGTCCACGCGAACGAAGTCGCGGGCAAAAGCTAGTTTAGTAAATAAAGTATAAATCCGTCATTTGTCTTATTTTATGTTATCATCATGTTGTGGATTTTGTAATATAAAAAAAAGTTATGGGGCTTTTAGGATCATCGCGCTCTAGTGGCTTGATGAAAGCTTATTCTGCGCGAACCTGGTTTGTACTTGTTTACACACCAGAAACAGAAATTTGATTGAACCGAGTTACTCGGCCGAGTACTCGGTTGGGAAAAAAATGAACCGAGTAATACTCGGTACTCGTTACTCGGCAAAAGTGCTACTCGGCGCATCTCTAGTTACCAGAAACTACCACGTCAAAACGTTCCTTACGTCAAAAGACGAAATAGAAAAATTACGTAAATATGTGTTTATGTGCCCGTATTTTCACCTACTTTGTCAGAGATAATTTTGTTAAATTGTTTGTAGTAAATCTAAGTGATTCAATGATTAATTTGAGGCATAAAAGTATTAATTTTAGTTTTCTCACAATTTCCATAGAAAACCAAAGATCAACCAAAAACAGACATGCCAAACAAAAGTCTCTTAAGTAGAAATGAATGAATTACTGTCTAATAAGAAAATCAGCCAGTAGGATTTATTTAGGTTTATCTTATTTTAAAATGAATCATTTCGTTAAAAATAATGTCAAGATTGTTTACAATATTACAAGACTAGCAAAAAACTGACTTTAAGTAAAAATCTGTATGTTGTACTGACAGCAGTTGTATTGTTAGATAAGTACAAATTAGTTAAGTACCCTTAATTATTTTTGAGGATATAATATCAAATATTTTCATATATAAAATATTACCTATCACTCGAATAAAAAATATATAAACGTAAGTAATAATATCGAATCTTAGGCAGAAAACTAAAAACCAGCGACGTGTCATATCTGTTCGATTACTCTTTGCTACCTTTGACAGTTCAGTGTTGTTGTTGTAATGGCGATTGTCATGTTTGGGAGAAATGAAAAAAAAGGATCGATGTGATTTCTTTTTAAGTTTTTTTTGTTTTTTAAGTTAATAATTTTCTCTAATACTTGAAAACGATTTAAAATATCATAATGTATTTAAGTGTATATGCTTTAGTAGCTTAAGATTGACTTTCCTAAAAAGCACGACAATAATCCGCATTAAACAGGAGGAATCAAAAATATTCAATGGCAACACTTCACTTCTGTCATTTTAGAAAATGTAACACAAAATTTGTTCTGAACAGCGTGTCTAGTAAAATACATATAAGTCTATGCAACTCACACATCATAAAAATTAAATCCAATCAAGCGAACAAATTCCATTCATCAATATTTGAAGGCTTCTAACCGCGTTGGAATATGCCTTTGTGCAAAACTCCACCGCGCGTCTGCGCTCCGTCTTGGTTCGCACAATAGTGGTGATGAAACATGCAGCGAGTCTTTGTGATCCCCCCACCACCCTCCCAATAAAGGACGTTAAATTTTTGAATTCCGAACGCGGCGGAGTTAGTTCGTTTTATGAATTTTTAAAATGTGTGTAAAGTTTTGTTAGCTAGTTGTTTTGTTTTTTAACTGTTACGGTAATCGTGTTCTATTACAATAAATTTATGTAAGGCAAAATAGGTAAATGAAAGTTTTGTCTTATGTAAAAACTTTTAGCGTCGTTTTATTCCATAAGTTATCGAAGGGAATAGAAAAAATCGCTGTCAATTCCGAGGAAAATCGTATTATATAATCACTCGTACATATTTATGTGCCTATGCTGGCCTATACCTAGGCCATGTGGCCTAAGATTTCTACATGAATGATCATGTAGAAATTCGCAAATTCGTGGACAAATTCACCTTATTTAGTTTATCTAATCATAAATCTGTCCGCGTAAGTTACGACAAGCAGTAGATCGATGTTTTTAATATTATTAAAAAAACCGGTTAAGTGCGTGTCGGACCCGCGCACTAAGGGTTCCGTGCCACCCTTAACTGAATTCAGGTTCCACTTACTTTCACTTAACGAAAACATCACAATATATTGTGACAGCAAAAATAACTTTGTTTTTCATAGTGTTTGTATGAAAGACAAAGTTATATTTGCGGTTGATAAAAATGTGCAATATCTCAAAAACCACTGGTTCGATCTCCTTCAAACCAATTTTCGTTGCAAGTTTTTGTTGAGATCTACATCACATATTTTTATAATACGTATTTCAATTCGTTTGTGGTAAGGGTTCCGACCGAACAGCTGTCGACCTTCATGAAAGCAGAGTTTTGGCCGAAGGGTGTTTTGTATCGCAGATTTCGCGGACGGTTACCGGACACCAAGTTGCGCAACACTACGCCGGCAAAATAGTGTCATTTATTTTAATATTTTTAATGTTGTTATTGTATGTATGTTAGTCTTTAAGGTATTTATTGTATGGGCCTAAGTTGCCTGAAATAAATGATTAAATTAAATTAAAATTAATTTTTTTCAAAATTTGCACTTTGTTAGTTAAAAAGTTAGATGGGGGGGGACGCCCATTTTAGCACTTTGGAAGCGTCTATATCTCAAACCTTACACTTTTAGAAAAAATGGTTTTAGAAACCTCAATATCATTTTCAAAGACCTATCCATAGACACCCCACACGTATAGGTTTGAGTAAAAATTTTTTTTTTATTTTAGTTTCATGTATGGGAGCCCCCCCTTAAATATTATTTTTTCTTACTTTTTGTATTTGAATCGGAAAGCGGTGAACAAGATGCACCTACGTACCAAGTTTCAGCTATGTGATGCTTATAGTTTCAGAATAAAGTGGCTGTGACATACGGACGGACAGACAGACAGACAGACAGACTTGACGAAACTATAAGGGTTCCGTTTTTTGCCATTTGGTTACGGAACCCTAAAAATCATAGAGCTATTCGCATGTCTAAGCTATCTGTTCCCCATTTGCCCCATCCTCAAGTGTTAGGAATTCAATTTTAGCGTAATACCCTAGCAAATACGCCATTTCATGTATGGATGCCGGTATTACAGACGACCGGCGGTTTTTATTGAGTTTCGTAACACTATTTTTTTATTTTATTTAAAGACTTTATTGCACAAATTTAGTGTACAAAGGTGGACTTAATGCTAAAAGCATTATCTGCCAGTCAAACCTTTAGGTCATGCAGTACTGCGTTTTGTTGTGACTTATTTTTGCATTGAACTTTCGTTGTTTAATACTCCGAGAGGTGGCCTATAAAATAATGAAATACTCGTATATTGTAACTATTTATTTATTTATTGTGCCAACAAATAAAATTAAACATGGCGGATTTGAAGTTGAAATTAAACACAATAAAATTAGTTTAACTTTTTGGACGTCTCGGCTAAATTAAAAGAATCTTGATACAACGGAGTTTACTAGTGTGTTGATTGCAAAATCTAGCCTGAATCTTAGCAATAAGAACCCTAGGCTGAATTATGTCCAATATCAGAGCTTATTACCTAACCCATACCGTAATATCAAACGTGGCCTGTATAACAAACTTCAATCGTGACGTCCGTGAGATGAACGATTTTAATCGAATCGAAATCGATTTAGCCGATGCGTGCTTCATACTAACAACTGTTATGATCGGGCTATTCGTAAAGATCGAATATTACCGCAGAATCGGGGTAATGTTCTCGTGTTAAAAGAATATTGGAAAAAAGTGTGAGTGATTGAAAAAACGCGATCCAGACTACGTTGCGAATTGTTATATTTTTCAGAGTTCCGTAGACTAAGAAATTTCTTAGTATCGTAAAGATATATGTTTTATTAAAACCATCCTACTAATATCATAAACTAGAAAGTTTGTGAGGATTGATGTATGTTTGTTATTTCTTCACGCAAAAACTGAATGGATTTTGTTGAAACTTTCCAGTAAAATAGTTTATACACTAAAAAAACACATAGGCTATAATGTTGGTTATTATTACCATGAAATTAATTATGCAATCAATTGGCATGACTTATAAAAGCAAGAAAAATTTAGCGTTAATTTCAAATTGCTTACTGTTCAAAATTATACTGTGGCCGAACCGCAAACACACAAATTGGCAAGTAAAATAGACGGAAACTATGATATTTGAATTCCTATAGTTCGATTCAGATGCAAATCGTATTTTCTTCCTCGAAAATGGCCTTTGATGGTTCGGGCTAGTGTTAGGATATACCTTTAGTGGTGAATCAAGGATGAATATTAACCTTTAACTAGTATTATTGTATCTCGAGCGTCTTCATGCTTCGGAAGGCACGTTAAGCAGTTAGCCCCAGCTAATATCGGTTGATATTAGTCGTTAAGTCTAGTCAGAGGCCCTTGATAAAATAAGGTTAGTCTTGCCTTGCAAATACCCCTCCGTCAAACCGCACTGAGCCCGCGTGGTGGAGTATGGCTCATACCACCTCATACTCAAGGTGAGGCCTTTGCCCAGCAGTGGGATGTTTACAGGCTGACTTAACTTTTTTTATTGTACTGTCCGATGAGGCGATAACCGATAAAAATATTGTTTTATTGTTCTTAAACTGTGTTTGTGCCCTTCTATAGTCATCATTGTTAGCTTTTGTTTTGTATCGACCGTACAAGGGTATATAAACTTTTTCGAAGGAAAATCTACAAAATAACATTCAAGTTACTTACCGCTTGAAGTATTAAAGTCAGTATAGTTTATCCGCGTCTACTCTAGATCGTATATCCCCACCCCAACAAACAGGATGATCTAGCAATCACTTAGGAACGCTGGATTCGCTTGAATACACTGCATTTGCTTTGAAATATTGAAAATGCTACGAGTATCCGTCCGTCCGGTAAGAAATCTGAAAGACGGGGCTATTACCTAGCTCGATCACTACTGCATTGCAATCACTGCATCCCAATTGAATTCGCTAATTGGACACCAATTACCTACACTAAAGTAAGTAGCTAATGCACTTATGGGAAATCAGAAACAACGGTGGTATTCAACCAGGGGGTTGCCAGATGGCCGGGATTTCCGGAATTTTGTTCGTGTGGTCCCGTGTTCAGTAATTGCACCTTAATAATGTCCCGGAATTCAAGATTTCTAGTTGTTTCCAAAAAGCTACGACACCACGAGGCGACGCGGCCGGCACGTTCAGATTTAAGGAGACATTTTGTAATCTTGCTTTAATCCTTTCAAGTTTCAGGCAATTCAATTCCTAATCACTAGGCTATAGGTAAACCGCTTTATTGAGACTTCGCCTGGGGAGCACAGGGGCGCAAGGGGAGGCGATAGCGGGTCGCGCGAGGGGTGCGGGCGGCGCGGCAACACCCGCCGCGCCGCTCACTAACCGCGCTCTCGTCTCCTCCCGCACCGCATTACCCCGCAGGCAAGGTCTCAATTTCGCGGTCTACCTATAGCTAAGTCGCCGAATTCCGATAGCGATGCAACTTAAGAAGAATCAAACTAATTTCTATTTCACTTGCTCGTGTAGTGGTCTCACGCTAATCTGTTGAGTGGATTATACGAATTTGCTAATTTAATACGTTCAAAAGCAGAGCTACTTAACTGTCTAAACAACATCGCAAAATACGTAACAAGGAGTTTCTTAATGGAATTGAGTTCTCTTTTTTTAAGTTACAGAAAACTTTGTGTGTGAACCTACCCCCCCCCCCCCCCCTAAAGTTTTTGCTCCTATTACAGGGCACACTCTGTAGACGTTATCACTTGCAATGCATTTATGTAATCACCCTGCAGGATTTGTTATCGATACAGAATGCTGTGTTTTTATCTGACGGTAAAGGGTTTTGAAAAATGGTATCAGTAAATCAGTTGAGTTTTGTTTGACAATATTTTATACTTTTTCGCCGTAAAGGCTCCATTTCTCGAACTAATTTTATTGTTATTTCTTGGGGCACAGAGCTAATGCCCCAAAGTCAAAGTCGCCAAAGTCGAGCCAAGCATAACGCAAGGGCACTACCTGTATTTTTTTATTTTTTTTAAATACTCTAAGTTAGATAAATTGTAAGCATTTGAGTGAGTTCATATTTCAGTAAAACCAAAAGACGTCCGTCCATCTTTATTTTTGGCTTATCTTTCAAATCCGTTGACGTACAATACACATTTTTATCCTAAAAACAAAACAAATTGAAGTAACCTACTTCAAGGTACAGTAAAGATAAATCAAAGTGTAAAATACATGTGTTCAAGTCGGTAATTATAACACTATGTTATTTATCTCCGACCTTTTTTCAACTAGAGAAGAGTTCAAAAAACATATTTAATTGGTACTTAAAATACCACACGGACCGTGAATCATGTCGCAGGCCAACACTTGACCCATTACGATATTGGAAAGTAACTGATAAAGAAAAAAAACAATGACAACCTGTATTTTACATGACCACCATAAGTTGACCCGCCATACCAGCAGGCGCTTTACAAATTCTGAAAGCGCAGCAAGATTAGCAGGGGTCATTATAAAGTGGTGTTTAGTGAATCATCATTTACAAAGAATTGAGGTTGAAAGAATAGTATTCAATGTGTGATGCTTGTGTGAATTGTGAATCATATCCGCCGTTTTCATACTTTTTTATGTTATCTATGTGTCATTTAAAACACTCCTGTTAGAGCTTCAATTGATTTCTAATGGACATTGCAATTTGTGAAATAAAAAAATCATTTCTTACTAGATGAGAAACAAATATTTTTGATTGCTTCATAGTCTTATATATTGTGAATCAATGTTACACCTAATAATAGTCTATAAATGATAATGAATTTTTGGGAGTTATAAAATATAGAGTTATGAACATAAGAAGGTCAATTCATTTATTAACCTCTTTTTCTTTCACAATGTCAAACAAAACGGACAAACATTCCATTTTTGTGTTGTATTTTCTAAAGATTTTAGTTCTACGTAACCTAGCTCATTCCTTTTCTCTGTACAAAACAAATTGCTTGAAAAGCGATGCACAAACAACATTTATTGAAAATACCAGTCTCTAGATTTAAATTAAATTGCATACAAACTGCATGCACGATCCAATCATATTATCCGTGCTACTTATGCGATTTATATAGGATGTCTCACATATTTGCTTTTAGTTTATTAGCTCTAGATTTGAGATTTTGTGTCAAATGGCTTTTAACATCTTCAAAGTCAGAGCGTATAAAATTACTTTTTATAAACAAAATTCTGTCCCTCCCTCAGCAGCTAAACTGAAAAAAAAATCCTTGATGATACATGCAGAAGACTTTTAATATGCGCTTTTGATTAAAATCACACATACCTCGTCTATCACAATAAAAATGTATTAATACTAGATCAGTTTAATAATAAAGTCTAAGAATTGTTTATAATACCTAAACAAAATATATTATCACGTGACCAATCCAGTAAAATCAAAGAAGCCATATATAACATTTTATCATTAATTATGTGCATGAATCAACAAATTCTTAAATGATTAAATTATTGAACCATTGCAGCCATTTATTCTATAATTTCCATCTCATGTCCACTGCAGATAGCGGCATTTCCGCGGGAAAATAAATTTAACATTAATCCTTCAGACACCCTGTATACGAATGCTGGATAAATGCACAGGCGAATAAAAACCACAATGTTTTCATAAGGATTAAGTTTTAAAATGGAATTGATTTTTCTCATTACGATGTATTGCAAAAAATTGAAACAATATAAAGGGGATTAAGGGGATTGGGAAATGGGTTTACAGATTATATTACCCATTAGGGCAAAACGATACGATTGGGATTATAAATTAGAAGCAAATTAATATTTCGTTAGTCTCTGATTCATTAGAAAAGTATGGAATTAATATACTTAATTATATCTACGGTACAACGTAGTAATTTGTATTTTTTTCCACCAATAATGTGACACGTCTTTCTTGACACTAATTGTCACTAAGCATAGGACGCGAAATGCTATTTTTAACCCCTGACGCAAAAAAGAGAGGGGTGTTATAAGTTCGACAGCACGGTAGCTCAATTGGAAGAGCAGTTGGCCCGGTTAGCCAGGAAGATGCTGGTTCGAGTCCCGCCCATGCGCAATTTTTGGTTTTTTATTTCATCTTTTAAGAATTCAAATATAACACTGTAAGTGTAAAAAACATTCTAAACCATCGAATTTCGTTTAGTTTTGTGTCATAGATAATTTTGTCCCGAGTGTTCTTAGCCATGTTTCATGAAAATCTGTTCAACCGATTTTTGTCTTCGACAAGCTTTTTTATTATGTGTCATAATAATACCTACCTGTAGATATACTTATCGTGATAATAATACAAGACTTGACATTAGGACTTAACTTATACCATTCGGTATAAGTAGCCGCTTTTATATTTTTTACAAAGAGGGCTAAGGGTAAATACCGGTTTGTATCAACCAAATCGCCCAAAGCCACTTATTTAAAGACCGATTACTTACAAACGTTATACCGAGCTTAGTAAATCGGATAAACTTAAAGAGGCTACAGTCCCGAAAGCCTATTTGAATTACTTACGGAAACCATACGTGGTACATTTATTATGTATTAGGTCCAAGAAACTATTATTCTGTTATATCGCTGTATTAGTATCGTGGAAAATAAAACCGTAAAGTCTGTTTTTCTGTATACTATTTTGACATTCCCTATTACCGAAATGATTTATTTAAATACTTTATTGCACAAATCATGGTGTACAAAGGTGGACTTAATGCTAAAAGCATTCTCTGCCAGTCAAACCTTTAGGTCATGCAGAGAGATGGCAATGGGTGCGGCGAAAATAATAAACAGAAAAAAAATGAAATAAATAAATATGGTTGCCTGTAAAGTCGGTTTTACGGGCGAAGATTTTACGTGACAACGAGAGACGCAAGGCATTCGGCGGGCCTCTCTCTCGTTCGGTGACTCATCGTAACGTTACCGAGCGTTACACTTTTTCATAAGTGACTCCCAGCCGCAACCTAATTTAAGACGTTGTCACGTCAAAATCAACAATTAACTAATATTTATAGTAACAAATAAACCTACATAAACTACTGCAAAAGCATATATTCTATAAACATACTTAATGTTAATAATTAATGAATAAATACTTGGCCCGCTGTTGGATTAACAGATGGGTAGATGGTAGTCGTGTGTAATATCGATTTTTTCGATATCGTATCGAAATTATACATCGATATTCGATATCAGATATTGAAACTATATATTTTTGAAACTATATATTGGCGTATCTATGCGTATTTTGTATCATTAAATCTAAAACGATATTTTCTGAATCAGTATACCGTGATATCGTATCATAACGTGATATCATTGTAATGTTTTTCTTCTTAAATCTGTTTGGATTATGAACTTTATCTGTATCGAAAATGCTTTAACTAACAGTCTTATAAGAGATTAAAGTAGTTTACTTAGTTGGTAATTTGTTGGTAATCATAGCCGGCCGGAGCTATGCTTTCAATGACAAAGGTCAGAGAAAGTAACATAAAATTGAAAATCGAAAATGCTTTTTAGCGATGACAAAATAAGATCTATTAAAAATACATTGCATACATTCACAAGAAAGTATTCAAATGGCCATTATTGCCATACGCCTAAAGCTTAGAATCCTACGAATCTCCAATTATTGCCGTTTCACTCGCACACAGACTCTCTCATTCATATCATATCTGTATCGTAGCGCAAGTTAAACCGTATTGCATCGGAATACGGTTTGATATTCCAATATCTATGAATCATGAATATCGAGGCGTATTGTATCACATCGATGCGGCAATATAGTGTTTTGAAAATATATAGTTTTGATGCGGGCGATATCGGATATCACGATATTGATCCAATATATGTTTCAATATCTATATATGATTTGAATCGGCCATGCCTAGTAGATGGCGCTAACGGGACGCAATGACGTATCCTAAGAGACCAAGAATTTCGCGCAATTGGACCGACAGCACGGTAGCTCAATTGAAAGAGCAGTTGGCCCGGTATGCCAGAAAGATGCTGGTTCGAGTCCCGCCCGTGCGCAATTTTTGGTTTCTGATTTCATCTTTAAGAATTCAAGTAGTTAATTTATTTTATTTTATGATATTATTTTGTTACAAAAAATATATATTTTTTTAACATCAAGTGGCAATACTACTTGTATAATTATACCCAAATTAAATGTTACCAATTGATGTGATTTGCATTTTTTAATCTGTTCTATGTTTGATAGGTTCGGTTGATTAATTAGGCACCTATCCTTAATTTATATGGCCTGTATTTGACAGGCCCCACAATACCAAACCGGTCCATATTTTTCTGACAGCTATAAGGATAATCTAATGACAAATAACGTTTGTTTGTTTCAGGTAACGCCCGGGACTGTGGTTAATTGTCCTATTAATAAGTTTTTGCAAGGGCCCCGGAAAAAGGGGTGCGGGTTTAGAATATGGGTGCAATTAGTTATATCTTTTTTGCATCATATTTAACTGAGAAGTCGATGACAAACACAAATACAACATATCGCAATCATCTGTCGGGGTCACTGGCGCCTAACCACTCCAACGAAAATCGCTTGCAGACACAAGTACGACACAAAGCGGGTGTCACTTCAAACAAAAGACGACGCGAGGTGTAAGCGCTTTTGGGTCTTGAAGTGTTTAGGCGGCGGTGACCTTGGTTGTCAGTATCTGATACGTATTCGATTCACTTTGGCCATCCAAGGCTAGTGCCTTCACACTCATTCGAATTTGATTTGCTTATACAGGGTGTCGTTTTAAGGTGTCAAACTTTAAGAGGTGAATGAGACTATCAACACACAACTTAAATCATGGTCGAAAAAATTAAATAAAATTTCAAATGCACCATACAATTAAGTAATTTATCATTACTGTAAGTCAGCTACATTGATGATAATGTATGGAGAATATAAAAAAAAGGATTCTAACTTCGATGAATAAAAGTTGTAGGTATTGATGGTCAACAGGGAACAGGCTTCTTCTGAGTGAGCTCACTTTGTCGTTGTCCCTGTCTATGCCATGTCTGGTATAGCCTAGCTTGAGACAAGAGCGAACCCACCTCATTTTTAAAAAAAAATTGCAACACCTTCCTTGGCACCTGTATTTTGTTCAGGCTTCAAGAAGTTCTTGAACTAAATACGTATCGCATACGAAGTTTTCTTCATGAATACGTTCTCTTACAATTTTGCATTACCTTACGAGAAAATGTGTTTTTCACGAGATTTATGCGCAGTCATTATTACTTGTAGTAAACAGAAATGCTTGCCACCCTGTATACATTTTCCATCCCGTAAAATATGGCAAGAGTATCTGTTAATGGGCCCTTCAGTTGCCGAAAATTTTGCTCTTTGGTACAGATTTTTATCTGAGTGCAGTGTTATTTTCCCCTTTTCTTTTTCACTGTTAGAAGGATTTACACAACACTATTTTTATCCGTGGATTATTAAGCTAAAAGGGAATTTTAAATAGCAGTCCATGATTTAATATTGGTCCATGAACATTCTACCATAGATGATGATGATGCTTGTGTGTACAATTAATAAGGCAGGTTGTCACTTTCTACCCTAGTTTAGGAGCGACGGATTTTTCTCAAATAATATGTTGTTTCTTTCTGAAAACTTTCTGAAGACTAGCTAGAAGCTACTGTCGCATTTATAATTAGCTAGCAGTCCCCTACGACTACGTTTACTCATTTCCTACCTGTCATTGCGTGATTTATTGTAGTTTAGCCTATATACTTCCCCGACAGATGAATTAACACAAAAAAAAATAGGTTAAGTGGTTCCTGCGATTAGCTCGTTCAAACAAACAATAACAAACTCTTCATCTTTATACATATGCATCTATATCTATATTTATATTGTTAACCAAACTCGTATATTTCGTTTTAGTATTACCCATAAAGGTGACAACCAATAGTCGTCTGGTGTAAATCCCTCGCAGACTATAGGTCCCTTTCCCTTCGAGACCGCCGGAGGCTTTTACGCCCCGCTCATTGTAAAGACATCTTTGATTTGTTTTCAGCAACTTTTCGCGGGTAACCTTATTATCGTTTGCTATCTTGAAAAGGAAAAAAGTTTGAATAGAACAAAAATCATTTTTTATTGAAATGTTTTAGTAAATATAGCTCCCTGCCAAAACTGCATCCAATTTCAACGACTCGTTTGGTGCAATGGTTAGCGCTCTTGACTGCTGAATCAGCGGTTGCGGGTTCGAATCCCACAAGGGGCAAATGTTTGTGTGATGCACGAACATTTGTACCTAAGTCATGGATGTTATATGTATTAAGGCTGGTTTTAGTATCACGCGTACCGTCAGTAAGGATCGCTCCGCGCGGACAGATCTATACAAGCTTCAGGGAGTCATCAGTGTCGTCCGTACGGACCCCTCCGTATTACTCTAAAATGCTCCCTGACGCTTGTATAGATCTGTCCCGCGCGGAGTGATCCTTACTGACGGTACGCGTGATACTAAAACCAGCCTTAAGTATTATGGGAGACCCCCCGTCATAATCGTTATCTGGTACTTCGTAACACAAGAAATAAATTTCCTTACTTTGGAAACCAGACGATTGGTGTGTTGTTAGACGCAAAAATTGATCAATAGCTGAAATGCGTTGAAACTAGCTTTGCCTGGATTTGGAGTAGAAACTAAGATACCTTGTACAAACATTTGTTAATCTTATTCTTATATTTATTTATATAAAATAAAGTCGTGTTTGTTACAACACTTATAACTCGAGAACGGCTGAACCGATTTGGCTAAAAGTTGGTGGGGAGGTAGCTTAGAATCAGGAAAAGGATATAGGATACTTTTTATCCCGCTAGACGGGGCCGGGGCTGGGGTAGCACGGGACCGGGGCGAAACAGTGGGAAGGTAGCTTAGTACCGGAGAAGGACATAGGATACTTTTTATCCCGTTCGATGGGGCCGGGGCTAGGGCGGAACGGGGCCGGGGCGAAACTAAGGGTCCGCTAGTAGGATAATATAAATAAATTGATCGAAAACGTATTTAGGTAAACCTTCACATTATTTTGTCATTCTTGTGTTTACGCGACCACCGGCGGCCTACTGATCCCGAAGCGTTTACATTATTCAATTTCCCGTATTTGTTAAGATGAAAACCATCTTATTAAAGTTATTTTTGATAATCGCTCAACTTCAGACCACTCCATCATAATAGTCAAACTATAAACTATCGAACTTCGGGCAAACTTTGAAGTTATGTCGTCACAACATTATGAGATTCTAACTGAACCAAGTATTTGTCGAAATTCTCAAATTCTTCTATTGAAATGCGAAAGGTCTTAGTATTATCACGCTCTTATTCGCCACTCACTTTGGGGTGTTGAGTTTTCGATATAGTATAGAGTTATAGATATAGATATAGTAGTTGAGATGTATTAGTCTCAACTCAACCCTAAGTCGTAAATGTACTTTAAAAAGAACAAAATAAATATTTTATTTTATTTGAAAGTATGTACTTATTCTTTGGTAAATTATTCTCCTTATGTTTATCAATAATGGCTTAATAGTTAGTATTTGAATTTTGAACCAATGGCATCCTAAATTATTAAATAAATTATTGTAAATATAAATTCTGGACACCAATTACATATACTTCTCTGATCCCAATGCAATTGTGTTAAGTAAATTATATCAATTAACCTTTTAGTTTCAATTTTAACAAAGTTAATAAAAGTCATAATGGTGACACTTTTAATAAACTTTTTAACCCTCAAATGCCGCATCCCACTTGCATCGCAAGAAGGCTATTAGTAAAATGCAAAAGCGAATTGCGGAAAGCGAACAGTTAACGGTTAACGATGCTCTTTAAAAACCCACTAACCACAGGGTGTACCGATAGAAAAAAAAGTATTACGATCGAGGAGCGTCGGCAAAAACGAATCGGCTTAATTCTGCATATTAGGGACATTTGTCAGATCGGGTACGTTAGATTTTCTTTTCAACATCCATTTAAGTTAAATTTGGCTTGTTTGTAGATTGGTCAAGTTTAATGCAGTATTGTTTGTATTTTAAATGAAGAATTAATACTCAAAGCATTTTTAACCCTTTCTTTGTAATTTGTCTGTATAAGGATTTAATCCTCTCAACAACTCAAAGTACGAAGTTACGTTCCATAAAAGGAACATTATTAATCTCACATATATTTTTTGATTCTCTCTTACTTTATAAAATTATTCACCAACATTTGACTCAACTATCAAAGATCAACATCTCACAGAAGCCGAAAACTTCAAAACTTCCACAAATCAAATACGCCGTCTCGAATCCGGGAATGGATCCCTCCATTTAGATAATGACCTCGGACGACTTGTTAAATGAAAACTAGGACCATAGACTAAATACACATATGCAGAAGACCCTCTCTTTACAAACTTTGCTTATTTAAATATAAACAGTTTTTACTTAACTGGGACATAAAAAACGCTCTTTTTAAATCAGGGCCTAAATATTGCGCAAGTTAGCACTACCCAATGGATAATCTAGTACAATTTCTTTATTCACATAAAATAATACAGATTCAAAAATATTATAGATAAGCGATAAGCAGACACTGCCAAACTCTTTACGAGTCCTAGGGCCTGTTTCACAATGTTTGAATAAGTACTGGTTAGCGTTATCTATCCAATACTTCATACGGAATGACGTTCCTTATTTAAATTATTTGTTGGTTAGTTTTTAGTTCACGATGGTGAAACCCTTATAACTACTACATACTGTTGGAAGTATTAATGATTGATATCGATGCTATTTTTCTCTAATATACCTGTTAAATAAACCCATTTTATAAGAACAGGAAGTCAACTCTTATAAATTTATTTTAGCAACATTACTTCGGAGTGCCTATTCTATGCCTACATTATCTTTGTCCCAGATTCCCAATGTTAGAAGTCCCCAAGTTTGGGCTCTAATGATTTCCATTAGAAATTTAGAACGACAATGGAATAATTAAATCGAATAACATTGAAACTTTGGTCCTAGAGTAGTAGAGAGTTGTAAAATAAGAAAGTCATGGCTTTGGAAGTTTCCCAGATATTTTTGGGTTCGTGCTTATAGTGATTGTTCGGTAAATAACGCTAATCAGAACATATTTGGATATTGTGAAACGGGCCGTAAATACATTTATTACTTATATATTTATTCGTATGTTGTTTAAATGTTACGAATTAAGTTAAGTGAAAAATAACATGTTTTTTTTGGTTGAAATCTTGTCTTTTTCCTTTCTACAGGCCATTACCCTTAAAAAATAAGATAATGATTGAAAAAAAAATGAAAAAATTTATTTTGTAGAATCCAGTAATGCAGTACATAAGCCCGCAGAACTTTTCATTATTGAAAAAAAGTGAAATATTGCAAAATTATGGTTAACTTTTTAAACTTTAACTTTTAAAACTGTTAACTTTTGGATCTTTTGCTAAATTGTTGTTTGGGAAAATTTCGCCAAAACTAAATTCCGTTCCAATAATAAAGCTGGCTGGTTCCTAGCTCAAAGGATTAGCATAGCTATCCAACGCGGCAACGCAGCCAGTATATAGCCTCCTTGCCACAAGGAAATGGTTTCGTTTTTGAATAGTTTAGTCTTTTATTTTTTTATGTTGCATGTCTTAGTTTTAATTTTTTCCTGTTTTTTGTTATTAAAATATACGGAAGAGCACCTTTTTAAGGACTTAACTCGGAGTTAAGCTAACCTTCTTCACAGTCGCTTAACACGTTCCGGGACAGTGAACGCCTACCGGCGTGAAAACAATAAAACATCTATTGTGTCTGAAATAGTGTCCCGGAACGTGTTAAATAGTCGCAACCCGAAAAAGACAGCATAATCGCGATTCAAACACGCAATTCCACTATCACGCTCGAATAGCCAGAGACAATAGATTCATAATGAGGCATTTAATTACTCGATTGTACACAAAACGGTGGCAATACTCGGTAATGAGTCGATGCGGACGAAAATGCCGCTTTGATGTTGTTTTTCCTCGGAAACATAACTTAATTATTAGTAATCCTGATTAACAGGCGAAAGAAGTTTGTGTTAGTAGTGTGTGCTAGGCAATAGTGACGTCATCACTTGGCTTCTACTAGTCTAAGGGCCAGTTTTTTGATCCGTAGTAATGGTAAAATTAAGTCACCAGCGGTTGAATATTTACGATTGTGTTTTTTGAAGAAAATATATCTTAACAAATGGTCATTAAAAAGCCGTTCTGAAATTTGGTTAAGGTAGTTTTTCTTCGAAACACAATCGTAAACATTCAACCGCTGGTAACGTATCTTTAGCATTACTATCGATTAAAAAACTAGGCCTTAGGTGCGTTATTTCTTCGTTGGCGAATATTGTAGACAATCTTGACATTTTAAAATAAGATAAACATAAAACTCGCAACCTCGATAGGTAATTCATTGTTGAATCTGAAATCTTTACCAAATAGTTGATTAATTTTAGTCACCAATATCATTTTGAAAGTAACGTAACAAACATGATGTATGTATCAACATATCGACATCATAATCAGCCAAAGGACGTCCACTGCTGAACATAGGCCTCTTCTACGCCTTTCCACAGCGACCGATCACTAGCGGTATACATCCAGTATAATCCTGCGATCCTTACAAAGTCGTCTGTCCATCTTGTCGGTGGACGTCCAAGCTGCGTCTTTGGTCAAAGGGTCTTCAAACACGATACTAATACTTCTGTTAATACTTTAATCTTATGGCTGTCCCTAAAACAACATTGACTTCCTGAAATTCCTAAAGAAAGGAAAATTTAAAGAATTAGTGAAACAGGAACTCCACAGTTTTATTGGCGATGATAACCTTAAAATTCAAATTAACCCTGAACAAGCTAAAACCATTTATGCGATCACCCAATCTATTAACTTAATGGTCTTGGTAAGAAGCCAAGTGAAACTTGACGGGAACAAGTATTCAGTCGATGTACTACAAAGGCAGGATAATAAAACAGATTGGGGCTTAAAAAGATAAGTTTTAAGGCTCCGTTGCTCCATTTAATTGCAACTTTACTTTTATAAACTTGACGAAATATGACGAACTATAATGTCGGAATCACGGAGTGAAGAAAGAATAATAAATAAGTGTATAATATTGCGGGCAGGTGAAATGAAAACAGACAAGCTCCACAGCTGACTTTTTCAATATTACAAATTAGGTAAACCGAGTAATAAAATCCACGATTCACGTACCTAGTACAGTTTGTGTGGTAAAGTAAAAAATAAAATAAGGTTCCATTACCATTAATTACCATTCGGAAGGCACGTTAAGCAGTTGGTCCCGGCTAATTTCGGTTGATATTAGTCGTTAAGCCTAGTCAGAGTTAGTGTGGAAAGTGTTCTTTTTTACATTATGTCCTCAATTTTTTTCTACTGTGATCAAGTAATTAACTTATTTAAATAAGATAATCTGACCCATCGACCAAAGGCGCAGCGTAGGACGTCCACCGACAAGATTGACAGACGACCTTGTAAAGATCGCAGGATCACACTGGATGCAGGCCGCTCACAACCGGTCGCTGTGGAAATCCATGGGGGAGGCCTATGTTCAGAAGTGGACGTCCTTTGGCTGATGATGATGATGATGATGAATCTGACCCCACAAGAAAATTACGCAATAAAAAATAGTTCGAAGAGTCCTCCTACTACCTACCATCGCATAGCTTAACCCCAAAAATGCAATTTCCACCAAACTTACCTAATTGGAAACTGAACACTAATGGGTTAGCTCCATCTATCTCCTCTCTCCAAGTTCTCAAGAGGACCCATGAATATTACTGGGATTCCCCGTTCAAATCAAATGAGACGCGTTAAGGGTTAATTCGTTTATTAATTTTCAGGCAGCGTAAGGGCTATGAGATGAGTGTTTAAACGATGGTGAATTTTGAAAGTGCTTGCAATGAAATTTTATATTGCTGTAGGATGTAAATATTATGGCCTAGCGTAGAACTCAAGATGAAATAAATATTAGATATTCACTTTACAGAATTTGCGTTGGAAAGGTCTACTTTGTCGTATTTTTCATTATCTACATTGTATTATAAATAGCCACAATAAAATCTTAATGGTTACGGTAAAAATTCAAACCTAAAATCTTAAAAGTTAAGATTATTTTTCAAAAATTTTCTTGTATTTAAGAAAGTATAACACTAATACTAAGAAAGAATTATCTTACCTTAATCAACTAAATACTAAATAGTTATTAAAACCTTAAGCAGCTATAAAATAAATTAGCATTTGTAGGTATCTGAAATAATATTAAAACGGTCTCAACAGAATTTAACTACGAGTATCTACCTCTGAATAAAAATTATACTCTAATTAGTAAATTCCTTTAAAACTAGCGCTAATTTACTCTCGTTTGAAATTCTCAGAAAGCGGGGTGGAAAATAAAATACTTAGAATGCAGTGATAAAACGCTCTTTTTTACTGTTTTCCTGAGGGTGGGGCCTTAAACATGGCGGTTCAAAATTTGAACGCTCCCAAAGTATCAATAGTCACAGCCTAGCCCTTCCTATTTCATATTGTTTTAAAAATGAATATAGCCATCCCTGTCACTCATACCAGGCCGTATATGCGTGTGACAGTGATGGCTATATTAATTGAATCGGGTTTTGTGTCCAGAGTAAGGCCTCTGGGCCCCTTTAAGGCAAGAGTTAATAGGTTCTTACTAAGCAGCATCACCATAGAACTCATCCACACCTGACTTCAGGTGCGATTGAGGTAAAATATCCGCTCAGCCATAAATAAATAAAAAACTAAAAAGTCAAAATGGAACAGACATAAGTGCCAAATCTCTACCTCTCTGTCCCCGATGAGCTAAAAAAGCTAATTTATCACACGAATAAAAAAATAAATTATGGCACAACTTTATGTGGCAGTGTGGTAATAAAGAAGTGTTTCTATAACTAAAACTTTTGTTATTATGTTTTCCGTTAAACAATTACACGTGTCATTATGTTTTCCGCTATCAAAGAGGACGGACACAAATAATAATATTTTCTTCTTTTTCATGTCTTACAAAAGGAGTGAAAGGTAAAGTAAATAACTATGTTTTTGTTCTTCTAAATTAACCCCGATGTATTGTATTGATATTCTATTATTTTATAGACAATTTCAAAAGGTGTGCTGTGCCAAAGCATATTTTTAAAATAACTGTTATTCGCATTTTTAAAAGTCACAGCTCAATAAATTGAGGGGTCCATATAGTAGCCATATGGTCCACCCTCTACGTCACTGTACAGACTACTGCAGCTGACAATAATGAGTCTTATTGCCTATGAAATAAAGATGTAATCTATTGGGAATACTGTACATAGGGTCATTCTATTTAGTCGTTGATTTATATAGGGTGTCTAGTTAAAAGTAATCGATTTATCAATGTTAAATCGTTAATTTGGTACGGTAAGGGTGGACAAATCAATGGTATGAGTCGGCAGAACGGTTACTTTTAGTAAATACTGTAGCCAGTCCAAATGTATCAATTTCATCGAAATTGTGCCATTTTAACGCCATGGTTTCAAAAAATAATTTACTTTTGAAATGACTTCAATACAAACTTTCTTGCTTACTAGCCAAGAAAGATGTAGTAATAAATCTGCAAGCAATAAAAATTACAGATTTGAGACTCAGCAACAGATCCCGAAAACATAACCATTTTTAATTCCACTCGTTATTTGGAATCGCGTTAACTCGATTCTGTAATCGATTAACGAAACTCGCGGCTTTAAAAATACTTCGCCCGTTCAGTCGATACTATACTATGCGATTGGCAGGGGTGTCAATCATCGGTACGGTTTTTAAATGTTTAGTTTTTAACAGTAACAAAACACACATTTTTTTTTAAAACGCCAGCCACACATGTTACGTAAAAAGTGATTTCTTTAAAAGTTTTCACGTAAGTTTAGAGATAAAAAAAACATCTAGTATATATCACATAGTACACAGCGATTTCACGAAAACTTTTGTATTCTAATCTATTAATCTTATTTTAAGCGACTTGCCTTATTTCCTATAGACCTTAGCTTTACTTTTACTATCGGAACAAAAAGGTAAAGGAGCTTCACCAAGTTTGTACATAATTATCTTGGTGTGATATAATTGCAGCGTGAAAAGGCGTGCAGATAGGGCTACTTCTTATTATTTTTATTAGTAGAGATAGTTGGAATAAGACTGGCAACATAAATACCATAAATATAAGTATATTAATAGAATTAGTGCATAATATTCTCATTTACTTGTACTATCGCATTGGGTGTTATAATATCCTGTAATGATAGATATAAGTTTGGAAAATAAATAAATAAATAAAATAATTGAACTGAACTTGGCAACCCTACGTTGTTTCGGCTCAAAAGGAATGAAATGCAAGGATTGTTTGCCTCCAATCGGATATTAAGGTACGCTCGTTGTTTTCGCTCAAAGACCGGTTCTTTTGCCGATTAAATTATGGACGTGCCAACAACGCTATTGTTACAACTGATTTCCGATTGCTGGATGAAGTTTTTAATGTTTTTGTTGAAGGTAAATTTTCGTACCGTGATTCGGTGATAGTTTTATGAAAGATACGTCAAAATTTCGAGTAATTGTGTGTGGTTTTATGCGCGTAATTTGAAATGGGACAAACCTCCCAGGGGTAGGCCGCTCATACAAGTCGGATGTTCAACGTGTTATTTCTTGTAAGTTTTGTGTTAATTCTTATCAAATTGTTTATGCATGTTTAAGTTACGAGCTATATTTATAAGAAAGCGTGTTTTGAGACTGTTTGGAATGATATTTTTTTTATTAAGGTCACCGGACGCTCAAAAAGTAGGTACGCTTGAAAATTTACCCTTGAGAGGAAAGTTGCTAACTAGCAGTGTTTTTATCAGGAAATAATTTTAAAAAGACTGTGTAAAATTTTATATAACGAATCATTTTTTTAAACGTTCTTCTGTTTGGTACTTATTCAATTTTTTATTATTATCAGAAGACAATTGCCATATCTTAAGTGACTCTATCGCATCTTAGTACGTCAATTATCTCTACCTACAATAAATTAACATCTATTTTCTAGTGGGAAGGGACTAAAGACGAAATAAGTATGTAATTGATTAATTTATTTATTATTGCCTACCTCTTATTTCACAGTTACAATTATAATTACTCATTCCAAGTAACCTTGTAATCCGACGCCCACAACCATGACAACACGAAATAAAACAGCCCGAATGAAACGTCACCCATTTTTTGTAAGCCCTCGCAATCTGCCCCTTTTTAAATTTATTAACAATTTTTTTATCAGCGCTCGACTCGGAGCCTTTTTTAATGGCAGCCTTTTGTAGGAGGCCCAAATCAGCACTGCGCAAACGCGATAACTCGCTGACGTCTAATGAAGCTAGCGAAAGCAAATTCCGTGACTGGCTACTGGAAAGGTTTGCTACCACTGGCGGATATTTTTTTTAAATATTTTTTAGATAAGTCTAAAAAAGTAACGAACATTTCAGCTACTGACTGAATTTAAAAAAATGTTGACGATCCCTGACTAACACAAAATATTGCCTGTTACACATTTTTTTAAAAAAATTTGGTATGTTAAGAACCTACAAAGATACATCATACATCTCAATGTTATCGTGTTGTTAAATACATATAATATCTCTCTTTCTGCTTTATTAGTGGGAAACAAGCCTTTATTGTAGATATTTTTCTCAGAAAACAAGAAAACGGCTTCCTTTCCTGTTAGAAATAAGTGAGAAATTCCAAAGCAGTAAATATTTGTGCCTACATAAAATTGAAAATATTTACGAATAATTTCATATTTTTTTGATAAATTAATAATAGATTTTTTCCTATATCAGTCTATTTAGCTGAGTTACGTTCAAAAACCAGTAAAGTATATTTTGAAGGTGTTTATTTAGATTATTTTACTGATAAAAAAATACTTGTAGATCTTTTTAATGTACTATGTTAAATTTCAGCTTGCTCTTTATAGGGTTCAATTTCGTTCGTTGGCAAAGTTGGGTTTACTTCTTAAAACAAATTAACGCCAATCACACATACATTGTTTCGTTCTTTTAAAACTTAGAAACAATCCTACGAGTGGACATCTTAAATGTTAAAACGGCATCGCCCCCATAGAGCGCAGGTGCGGGTTCAAATCCCGGCCATTAGGTTCCCGACACCTGATTAATGGTAGACGGTACTGACCTGCTTATTATTCCTTTATCATAATATATCGCTTTAGGTAAAATATTAGTAGGACTAAATGTACCTGAATGTACTTAATGGACCTGTATCGTTAAGTTAGCCTGTAAGCATCCCACTGCTGAGCAAAGGCCTTACCTCAAATATGAGGTAGTATGAGCCATACTCCACCACGCGGGCTCAGTGCGTATTGGCGGAGGGGTGTTTGCAAGGCAAGCGACCAACCTTGCTGTCAGACTTTATCAAGCTGCCTATAGGGCCATATGGACCTGTATAAATCAAAAAATATACATCCATCCACTAGCTTTTCTCTTCGCGAGCGTGACAGATGCCTTGGGCGTTTACCCTACCACACGCACCCCTATTGTGATCAGGTGTGTAATACCGCGGGTATGAATATAGTTTGCGTGCGTTTAATCCGACACCTTACCTACAAATTGCAGATGTAAGTTGCAGACAATTTGTAGGGTTACCATTCATTTGGATCTTTTGAATGAATCTGGACAGGGCGTCTACTCCATAAACCCGTATTTACGGGCGAAGGTGTTTAGGCTATGCTATGCAAAATGAAATTTTAATCTACTATGAGAAAAAATATCAAACCCCATTTTGACCCAAAGTATTATCATTACTTGTATACTAATCAGATTAGAATAATGATAATGATAGCCAAAGAAAACACCTTCGCCCGTAAATATGTCCAAAACTACGGACTTAGGGAGAAGACGCCCAGATGCGAACTATTTCCTTTTCGCATCATTTCTTAACATATTTTTTTGAGTGTATCTTATAATTTATTATCTATAACGTTCCGTTCTATTATTACTTACTTATGTTTACCAAAACTGGTTATTACCTCAGTCAAAGGCAATGTCTCAATTAATGTAAGTAATTATGACATTAATGCTTATAGATAATAAGAAGAACTAGACAAACTAGAGTCAAGTATTTTTGGCTATAATAAACACATCTAGATATAAATTTAGAATACCTTTCCACATGCCAAAACATTCTTAATAAATCCAGAAGCCACTCATTTTGTATAATTAGAGCTTTTAAAACCCCAAAAAAAAAACTCGCAAAAAAATATAAAACCATTTTAAAATTCGTCCGGAAGAAATAAAAATTAATGGTCACCTCAACAAAGGCACATGTCTGCTCAGATTTGAGACGGCCGGTTTCGCCTCACCACTAATATGACCTAAATGATGGAATTATATTCCACAACCCACAATTTTTGCTTTACAATACGACCCGGGAGAGTGATTACGTAACTCGTGCAATCGCGATGTGATTGGAATTCAGGACCTAGATGAGTGGAAATCATCAATATCCTTTTCGTCTATTTCAGATGATTTATGGTGTAACGTTAGAAGTACAACTTTTTTCATGGCTAAATGGACTCTTTGAAATAAAATAAAAACACATCTATCCACTAGCTTTTCTTTTTGCCAGCATGACAGATACCTTGGGCGTTTACCCTACCACACGCATCCCTATTGTGATCAGGTGTAATACCGCGGGTATAAACCAACGCGAGAATAATGAGTTAAAAACGATTAGCGAAAAAAGCACAAAAATATATAGCAATGACGAACGACCAAACAGCACCAGGGTTACCAGAATGCAGTGGGGAGTCTAGTGGGATAGGCTTCTCTATCTACAATATTCAGTGGCGATCCTGTTCCATGGCGAGTAAACGCCGCCATCAAATAAGCGTTCCCCTGGTGTTGGGTAGTAATAGTCCCCCTAGCCGAACCGATTTCGACTATCTTGGCCAGTCACAACGACTAACACAGGTGCACTCTCTATTCCGTTCACTCTCATAGCCCGATGGGACAGCATTCACACCTGGCAATCTTGGTCCTGCGCCTGGGTAGTAGCAACATCAGTGCTTGCAGAAGGCTGAAGATATAGTATATCAGGAAAGGCTTCTGATCGGGCATTATGAGGCGGGAAACCCCCTGTTCTTTAACTGCGATATGGAAAGCAAGAAGAAAACCTCCACACTTTCTTCCTTCACCTATTTTCTCCACCGAGCTGATGATGATGATGAACGACATTAAAATGTCATGTGACATAAAGTTTCAACGTTTACCAGGCTTTAATAAGATGGCTAGTACGGTCAAATACTAAAAAAATCTTACTCCGGAGCATTCAAAATGCTGTCATGACGTCACTTACAATAGCGATGCCATAGCTATGCGAGTTACGTAATAATCCTTTAGAACTGGTTCAAAGCAGTTAACAGCGGTCTAAACCAGAATATTCGTGCTTTTGAAACCGCATTAAAAAGTTGTTGTTCGCTTAATTCGCTTTTTCATATGAGTGCCTAATTAAAAGTTCGTGTAGTGAAGAAGAATTAGGTCATTAGTTTTCAGTTTTCTATTTGACCCAATTAAAATGTTTATATACTATTCAGCCAAGTAAGTGCCTACTTGAAGATTATGGTCATTTATACTTATATTTTTATCGTTATGTTCAATTATAATTTAGCCACTCAAAGAAAAGTATTTTATGACGTTTTAAATTTTATCAGAAAACCTAAGGAAAAAATGTCAACGTCAAGAATTTTGACATTACTTCAATACATTTTGTGTCAAAATTAAAAACATCAAATAGCACTCTCTCAGCGGCTAAGCTATAGTACTGAATAAACGTAGGACGTCCACCGACAAGATGGACAGACGACCTTGTAAAGATCGCAGGATCACACTGGATGCAGACCGCTTGTGATCGGTCGATGTGGAAAACTGTGGGGAAGGCCTATGTTCAGCAGTGGACGTCCGTTGGCTGATAATGATGATGATGATGATCCTTTGATTGAATATATTTCAGTTTACAAAGAAACCTTGTCAATCAAATAAACTAAACAACAATAAAATAAAACTTTTTGCAACAAAACAAAGATTTGCAATCGACCCGCTTTTAACCGTCAATGATGTCAAAATAAAAGAATCGGTCTGATTATTTTCGAGATAAAAACTGTCTGATTCGTTAAGCCAATGACATGGTTCATTGAAAATACCTAGAAGGTAAATGAATTTAAAACATTTCAATCAGTACAAAGATTTTTAATTGTTTGTAAGTTAAGTGTATTTAAATAAAGTAAACAAACACTAAATAGAGTCACCTATACTACCCCTTTGGTAGGTAAAAAAGGTAGCTCAAAATGGGAGTCTTTTGAAATTCTATTCTTACTACGATGTTTTATTGATTGATTCACTTTCGATTCACTATTATTTATTTGATTTTTGGACTGCCAACTCTGGGATCGCCTGTACTGTAAAGTTAAGGAGTTATAATTAGGTACAATAGTGAGAAATATCTAATCAAGACCTCTGAATTGTTAAAGTACTTCATTCGGTTGTTGAGAGAGTAATCTTGCATAATTGATGAGGTGACGCAGATAACGTGTTAAAGAAAGGCAAGCAAAATTCAACAGGCTTGCATTTTACCAATGTTTCGGTGCCTCGATGGCCGAGTGGTATAGGCATGTACCCGGATAGCGCAAAACACAGGGTTCGATTTCTTGTCTGACACAGTTATTTTAACTGCAATTTGTGATATTATATTTTTTTTGTATAGTTTTTAAAACACTATAAAAACAAAAATATAACTCTGAATCTATTTTTAATCTGTGGTACTCTACCTATACCAAACGCTTCTAGGCTTTTATATCCAAAATCTACATTAATCAACCCCCATGTTCGTGTGAAACAAAATCAAACAAATCACGCCACATTTACATGACATGGAAATTCAAAAACCAAATAGAACATGTCCGAAAACCCCAAAGGAAGTTATTTAAATTCATACAAAGGAAAGCACGTATGATCTCCCGAAGCACCTTTCATTTGTACCAAAAAATGCTAATTTCATACAAAATTTGCATGCAGCTGTCAAAATTTTACGCACAGTGTGTGAAATCGAGTAATGAGTGTTGGTGTTTGATTGTTAGGGGTTGATAAGTTTGTAAACATATGGGAGAATGTTTTGAACGGACGCGTTAAAAAATGACTAGTATAATAAATTTTCTACAGTCGGCGTGTTTCCAACTGAGTCCTGAGTCAGTGTCATGTCTATTTCGCTTGTGTTTACCGATAAAGCGGCGCGCTGTATATTCCTATCTCTATAAACATTCTAGACTCACGACTCAGTTGCTATCGCCCTGACTAATAAAAGTTTCCCTCTAATTACCTTCAGCATATTCGGGCTTAAAAACTATGAGACTAAAAGACATGGTGAATCAAAGGTTGAAGAGCTTTCGGGTAAATCTTCAGCGCTGACAGCCCGGGTACTCGAATCATCATCATCATCAACTTTATTTAAGGCGAAAAACTAGGCATTGGCTAGCACAAGAAAAGTAACAAAAATATCAATGATTCCTAATTTTCTGAACTGACAACATCTGTCTTTCTAAATCTCTTATTCTCTTGTAGCCTGTTTTACTGGATTGCCATGTTGTATTTCGACACTAAGCAGATAAAAGAGGCGTTATTTAAATTTTATTTTTATAATCTTCATGCAACTACTTAACCGTATGAGAAGTAGACATGACGGGTCTAAACACAAATGAAAATATAACTATATTATGCTACTTACTGCTCGACGTTTCGGCTGTATCGCAACTACCGTGGTCACGAGCCAATGGGTCAGAATACACTCATATTTTTAATCTCGTTTTTAGACCCGTCATGTCTAATTCTCATTGTAATGCAACGCGAAAGTTTAAATCGTATACCCAACCGTATGTTTCCAAACTTATTTCAATAATAAACAACTCGCCCCCGACCCGTTTCGCAGGTGTATCGGATAATGTTGTTTAAAAATATACCGCAACATTAATCACTGAGCAGTTTTATTAAACTTCTGAAGTAAAGTAACAGTATGGAAAGGAAAGTATTTGAAATAGTGCAGTTTGAGAAGTCCGTATCATATTGAAGTTGGAGATAGTTTTGCAAGAAAGCGTTCGCATTCTTTTGTTAAGATTACTTTTATTTCACTTGCAGATCAGTTAGTTTAAGAAAAATATCAGCTTTCAGTTGTTAATGGATAATTATTTTTTTTTTAATTTAAGTATTCTAAAACTTTCACAGGCTTTGTAACAAAATAAGTAATATGCAGGTAATATTAGCAACAAACCAAAAAATAAGTATGTAGATAAAATTATCACTAAAACATTACATTCTTAAACTTGTAAGTCTAAAAATAACCAACGTAAATTATAAAAATTCTGACATAACTCCTAAAAATTAAGATCCCAAAGTATTTTTTTTAAATGCTTTTTTAATCCAATGTCATCTACTTTCCCCCGTAGTTTGAATGTCTCCTTAAATCGATTTGACGAAAATGCAACTTTTATACCAAAAAATGTATCCTCGCGCCTAAATCCGTGAAACTGCGAAAATGACATTATACCCGGGCCACCATGACCAAACAATTTCATGCACTCAAAACTTGTTACACCATAGATTTCAATAATCACTCCAGACCATAGTTCAGCTATGGAAAATTCAACTTTAATGTCGGGAAAGATAGTTTATATTTCTATGTTATTAGTTGATATAACTGTGAGCCGTTTGTTGTGGTAGTAGGTAGTGCAGGTATAATCAGTAAGCCTATTCTTTTAACAATACAACTTTGGACTCCATAATGACGGTCCTTGTTTTGCTAACATTGCAGCTTAAAACCAGGGTTTGTATCCAATAACTATGCAGTTTCCAGTATTATCCATGTATTTGAATTCCACACAGATTCTTTCATCACAATGCTTCAAGATACATAAGTATAATTAAAAATACGCGCTCAAATATATGAGCCTCATAAGTAAGTGTTTTTTAATATTGTTGGTAGCAAACGTCAGAGCTGCCAACTGAACTAGCGTTCAGAATGTGGCCTCTTTACATTCGCCACACAACCCACAGAATATGCGTGGCTGCTTTTTTTAAGCTCGTATTATGCTACTTGCAAAATAAAATGAAAATGTCGATGAGAAGAAGTGATCGGAATGATGGAAAAAATCTACTGACAAGAGCCTTGTTTCTAATTGATTTGATGATTAAGAATGTTTGATTACTAACTTTGTCAAATCAGCTTTTAAAGCAAATACAGGTTTTGCATTACCATAATTTTATTTAGCACGCCAAGACGTACAAGCAGGATGCATTGCAAGAGTTATTCTTTTTGAATTTTTTTCATAGGTATTTTTAAAATATTTTTCTTATTGTTACCGAATAAACATTGATTATTTCTTTCTTTCTTTCCTTTTCTCAGGTCAATCTCGTCGATATGTCATTCAATATGTATTTTATTTGGAGTAGTACCTAAGATAGTTACTGACCTGCAACTTATGAACTCAAATTTCTGACCAAATCCTACAACTTTCTTAATCTGAAGCTACTTCATCCATGTAAGTTATGATAAGACAATTAATAAAGCTCATATTCGCTTGACAAGCCAAGGGCGAGGAATCCGTTAGGGCTTACTACCTGAGTTTTTTACTTCAGCAAGTCTCGTTTTGATTGTAACCATAAAATCAGCCTTCTGACATGCGATCTGAGAAGTAATGATAGTTTAGGTAATGCTGGTGTCAATAAATACACTAATATAGCCAGTGCACTTTTTACTAGTTAATTTATTTTGATTTAATACAAAGTACGAATGACAGAATCGTAGCTAAATTCTTGTTTAAAATTTGCTATAAAAGATTTTTAACATAATTTGCTTAATACTAATATAAGATTTAAATTATCAATAAGTTAAAGCAGCTAACCATTCTTTAAAATTTCAGGTTTATTGGTAGCACAACCTTTTTTTATTGAGGTAAGACACATTGACATTCCATGTCCACGAAAAGGCTTTGAATTATTTCAAGAATTTGTAAACCACCCTAATTCATTCGAAATGTCACTATCAACATTGTTTAATATTTATTTTTATTATGCTGACTATTCTTTTAACGATGCCTGATTTAATCAGACTAGTAACTACATCAATTTTATTTTTTTACATAATAATGTTAAAGTACGCGATAAAAATAATTTGCTCAATAAACACAAAAGTTTATGGGTTTCCTTGGCATTACTCGTATGTACGCAAAAATATAGCTTTTATATATAAATGATGTGCTCTTATCTTGTTTCTTAATCTTTATCTTTCTTTTCCACAAATATGCAGTGAATCCACGTGGTAGAGTTAGATCGTGCAACCGCTTACTTTTTAACCGACTTCAAAAAAGGAGGTCAACATTTGGACATGTAATGTAGGCATGTGAACTTGTTGGAATTCAATAATATTTCAATATGTTAAACTATAAAGTGAATATTTTGCGTAGCAGTGGGACATTTTATCGCTTGTTTCTAAAAATATTAAGAGTGCTTTAATAACGTTTGATTGGCCCTAACAATTACCAAACTAAGAAAACGACCAGTTTTTACCTACGGTAACTCAAAGCTAAGGACCAAGCTTTTTCATTTGACTTATGTCAACCAGGAATCGAACCCACAGCTTCTATTTCACCCATGTCGACATTTGAACAACGCAAAATAAAAATGACGCTATATTTTTTGAACCACAATCTCTAATGGGCAACCTTTTTTAAATACCTGAACCTGAGACCCGATAGTTTCGCCTTTTGCTTACTAAGTAAAGTAAAAAGCATAGAATCTTGATTGAAGCACTCAAACACAGTGAAAACATCCTAAAAATCAAAAGTAAAATTTAACACGTCTGATAGCAGATAAACAAAAAACCGAATGTATTGTATTGGATTATTTATCTGACTTAAAAATTACCTTATATCCTTATAAGCCAAGAATGAAACCTTTTAAAAAGAACCAATATGTTATTATTATACATTATTTAAAAAAAACTGTTCTTTAGAAGCAGGTCGTCTAAAAATCTTACCTACGTTATTTTTCATTAACGTGTGGATAAGTACGTGTATTTGTCAATTTGTTATCGAACTGCTCAGCTTAACCTAGCCTGCAAAGACAAGGCCCGGTATCTGATTTGAAAAGGCAACTTTGAGTTAGAATGATTTTTTGAGTATTGACAAAACGCTTCTACGCTTTTTCTTTCGGCTTGTTTCTTTTTTCGACGTAGGGGGCGGTTTTCACCACAGCCAAAGCATTCGATACTCCTGTTTTGGGGTAATCTTAATTATATTTTACCTGTTTAAAGATCTAAGCGATAAAATACTTCCCATTTTCGGGTCATTTCTTCAAATTACTTTTTATTTCTTGAACTTTTAGATTATGATAACATTCTTGAGTTGATAAAGTCATAGTGATTTCGGAATGTGAAATATTTTAGGTCAATTAGTAATTACGATTAATTGTTGTGGAGACCACATATAAATTTTCACGTTTGCATCAATAAGCATTCACATTTCACATAACTATCTACATATTTATGTAAATATATTTGTAGACTCTATTTTTTTTACATGTTTCGGAAGGGGTTATTCACCAAATGGACAAAAGAAACTGGACCTACGTGTGTCCTGGCACAGATATTGTGATGTAACTTAAAGATATTACCACTTACTATTTCGTGATCTGGACACGCCAAGATGTCTACACGTGTCCACATAGAGAAAATTAATTTTACTTAAATCTGGTGTCCGTCGAATCGTCAGTCCAGATGACGAAATAAAAAGTGATAATATTTTTTAAGTTTCATCAACTGGACATACGTGGGTCCAGTTTCTTGTGTCCAGTTTGTGAATAACCCTTTCGGAGCCACCTACCTTTTACAAAAGTCAGTTAGCAAAACCGAAGGTATTGCGAAACATTCGAGAAATTTGAAAAAAGAACGAATTAAATTGTGTTCTGATTATAGTTTTTTTTTGTAAATAAGTTATGTATTAGCTGCCACGAGTAGAAATAAAGGTCATATTTAAAGTTTTGATATCCACTGTTACAATATGACCTAATATAGGTAACAGATGCAATCGCCAATCTAATAATTTGAGGAAAAATCATATTTTCCGGATTTTTGGTCACTTTGGTCTTTTTACTGAATTTAAGCGGTTGATAGTAATATTCAGCGTCTGTTTTATTTGTATATAGCGGATGTTTTAGTATGTACGACCATTGTTTTTTTACGAGTACGGTAAAACTATGGTGTTTCTAAACAGCATAGTGCGGGAATTATATGAAATACGTACCTACTTTTTGAGTTAAAATAGGCATTTCAGTCTCCAAAAAAACCAAAGCTTTCGTTGAGCGCATACAAAATGGCATGCAAAGCTGGATCCGAACTCTCAAAATAATTGTAAGATTGTTACTTGGCCATCGAACACCGGGCGAGTTTACCTGTTTTTTTATTAGCCGCTAGAAAGGGACGCATGAACGTATTCTCGGCCGTGTGGAGATTCCTACCTATGGAAACGAGACGACCAAGACCGAGGGTGACGGCTCCAACAATGCACAGCCTATCTGGTTATAATACCCGGCAGAGTTATGTAACCCACGCTCGGAGAATGCAAGCGCAGTGAAGTGGGTCTCCGTGAACGGGCACGGTTATACGGACAGTGCGCGCGGACTGGCAACGTGCGCAACGCATTCTTACCAATCCCGAGCAACTTCACACCAATAACGCCAGTTGCCCCCCCGGCCGCACGACGTGTCGGACGTACGCTCGTCGCTCCCGACAAACTATCGTCAAAATAACTGTTAAACAAATTAAAGTGACACAAATCGATAAACAACAACAACATTTACTGTGCTAAAGTGATGACAAGTGATTATACAAAGCAAACACTCCGCGAACGATGACCGAAACTTTGGAAAAAAAAAGTTGGAAATGCAATCGGCCTCACCAAAAAAATATATTGTGCTCGTAATGTAGTGATGTTCCGATGGGATCCCAGTGCGACCGAAATCTTGTAGCTAGTGATGTGTACTGTGATATAAAAAATCGTCAATCAAGTAGATGATTGTCGTTCGTGATAATATTAGTTTATTAGTTACCAAAGATTCCTGATGATCTTGTACATTAGTTTGTGTTTCATATTGGTAGTTTTAGGTGAGTACCGTTGTAATGGCTTACACTATAATAACACGTTATCGTAAGATTTATTGGACCGGCCCGGGTCTCATTTGCATTATGAGTAATTACAGTTATAGGTCTTAGTGCACCGATAAATTGACGAGTGATGCAAGAAATGGGAACGATAAATTATTAGTCAATAAATCTTTATTGGAGATGAGGATAATTAAATTTATGAATGTTAATAACCACCTACTAACACGATACTTATGACCAGTCATTAAATGGAAAAGAGGCTATATTTCGGAACAGTTTTTAATTTAAATCGAGCTGGAGATTATGATCGCGGAGAGATAAAACTGACGCTAGGCGTTCAGAAATGTTTAAAAAACGTTCAAGAATACATCATTGCCGTATAATATGAGAGCTGCAATTAGTCATCGAGAAAAAAAAATGACATAGAAAAACTGTCACCGATCGTGGGGACGTAAAAAAGCTAATTCCTACTCCACCCCTATGATATGGGGACAGTAAAAAGTAGCCCTCACCATAAAATTTGAATTAATCGGTACATTTAAACTGCCGTTTGAAACGGCACAAATGTTTCATCACAGTTATTTCAGTAGCGAAAGCTATTGTAATTAATCCAAGAGATAAGAAAATTTAATAGAGAAGTCTTTTAGTTATTAATGAGAGTAAGCTTGATTGAGGTTTAAATTGAAAAGGCTTATGAAGATGATATTCTTTTAAAAAAATAGCTCAAATATAGATCTCTTCAAGATTCAGAAGACTTAAATTTTATGAGTATGAAGTCGACACGTTATGAAAGCGGAACTCATACATCAAAGTACGGTAGAATTAACCTCGGAAGTTAGTGTGGAAAATGCGTTGAAAATTCTGTGCTCTCCAGAAAACCAACTCGAGAATATGTGAGATCTGAAGTAATATTATATGGAAAGAGCTACGAATCGCTAGGGAGATATCTGTTCGTAAAATATTGCTTTTGGACGAAGTAAATTTCATTAAAGTTCCAGGCACAAATCGAAAAAGCTTTCAAATAAATATCATTTCTAAGAAGATATGTAATTATGAAGCCCTGTATTCCTTAAGGAATTCTTTAAAAACGAACTTGATATTCAGATCTTTAGGATATCATCTCTATTTTCTATAGATAAGAGGCAAACAGCGACGTAAAAAATTACCAAAAAGAACTTCTTCCTTTTTGAAGACTGTTAAAAATAGTGTTGTGTTTGATTGCAAAGATCGTTAAGATAAAAACACAATGCTGGCATCTGAAGAGTCCCAAGTAGATTCATAACGAAATATTTAAGACTATCCAATTCTATCAAAGAAATGCAGATCTGTTTTCTTTATTACCTGCGTCACAAGTCTGAACTAGAAAAATCAAATTTAACTTTACCTGCCTGAAGTTAGAAGTCTTTTAAAACCTACTGCATTTCCTATCATAAACTAACAGAGGGAAATATTTCATAGAAACTTTGTAACATCAAATTTATATGCTCACCATTTTATATTTAACCAAAGCATGTTGAACGAATACACCAAAATCTGTCTGGAAGGACCATTAAACAAAACTAATTTACTATATCGAATCAATTAAGTAAAAATTATACGTTCAGCTGCGAGACTTGTAGTAATTCAATTATAGGGCAAAAAAGGTGTGAGGTTAAAAACATAGCTAATGAATAACACCTTAAGATCACATCAATAAAAAAATAATTGATCCCAAGTGTTAAAATGCCCAGATTTATAATGATACCAAAACACAAACACGAGTTTCACCCTTGCGAACACTTAGCGCCATCTATGGGCGAGTAGCGTAACTAAAGTCGTAAATGTTTTAACACCTTGTTTTATTGTCTTTACTAGACAGATTGATGTCGAATTAGACGAAATAATTCATCGTGGACTCGTAAACATTGAAATACACTAAAAACGTGGTGATTTGTTTATTTTCTTCGTATTACAAAATTGAAATTGCTTGTGCGTGCGTAGTGTTTTGAACGAAACTTTTTTTTGTGTGATCCTAAAACTAAACGAAAGGTAGTTAGGGTCCGTTCAAAAACAGAACAAACTAATTTTGTGTCAAACAAATTGTAGTTTATTTATATCGCTCGTAACGACCAACTGAATTCGAATTTCGAACACGACCCAGGGCGATCGGGTTGCAAGTGGTATTTCTCCTAAATCTAGTTGAATGTGACTGCCCGTTGCGTCAATTAGTACGCAGTTCGATTTAATACGGGTCGTGCATCAGGGCTAGGGCTGACACACGATAAATTAATTATAATTTGTGTCGGTTTTATTATTTGATACCGTTTTTGGGGGCTCGTTTGATTCCATTTCAAGGTCATGTAGTGAAATATGCATTAATAAATGATTCATCGCGAGTTATGATTTGTTTCTGTGTCATCTAAATAGATTTTATTTTTATTTATGTAGAAAAATATACTTACGTCATTTAATAACAAAGACCAAAAATGGTATCAAAAATTAATAAGTGAAAAGTAAAAAAAAAACACTGAAAATGCTTTTATTTGATGTATTTTATTTTTAAGATAATATTTTCTAGAATTAAGCTAGCTAGATTGATGAATTTAAATCCATTCGTGGGGTGTGTGTGATTATTAAAAAGTAATCACGCGTTTCAACCACAAAACTTGTTTGTATCATCCGTCATGTCATAAGCACAGGGCACGTTATAAATTAGTCTAGTTTTGAACATCTGGCAGATTGCCGTTTAAACGCCGCGTCAAAATCTGTTTTAAATAAACTTTGTTTTTGTGCCTGTCCCATTTTATGGAAGGTTACCGATAAGTATTTCATATTGTTTGATTTTAACTGGGTCTCTTGGCATTAAATTCAATTGTTATTATTAATCGATTTTGTAAACAGTGATTTGTCTTACCAAAATTTGAACTTAAAAGAACTAAGCTTGTGCGAGTTTTATATAAAAAAAATAGTATTGTAAAATTTAGCTTCATAAAGAAATATACTGTTTTAAAAGACACTGACAGCAACAGATTGATAGTTGATATTTATTTGTTTGTTGTTAAATCTTAACCGTGAGAACACGACAATGTCAATATCAATGTTATTTATAAAATTATCTAATGGCAAAACCGAAAAATTAACAAAACAGATACAATTACAATACAAACAACACACAAAAACGGTCCCTTACCCTACGCTGTAAAGGTAGGTACATTTTTATAAATTTAGTCTCCAGGTATCCAACATGAAAGTGTTAGCTGGCCTAAAACAATTTTGTACCTTCAACAATTCCCACCACTCCCCTCATAACAGCTAATAACTGGCTATTGTTTACCGAAACTACTCCAATAAAAGTTCCACGCCTACTGTGGCCGCATCCCGAAATTTCCGAAGTTGGAGCGGTTAATCCTGTGGTCCTACTGTGCCAGAAGATAGACGTATTTACGCTATCTCGATGCTGGATACTCTGAATGTTGTTTCATAACATTCTCAACACTTTTAAAACTGGTTTCTTGGATACAAATTATATCTTCAACCATCCTACTTAAAGCTCTTCCAGCTTAAGACGAACGAATAAGATTTAATGTAAATACATTAATACATAAATAAATATGCGCCAGACAACACACTAATTGTGTTAGTTTCAAATTAAGGAATATTATTTATATTAAAACTTTGAATTTACTTCCACTTTAAGATTTCTCTCATAAAATAGGCAAAATAGTACATGAACAATGTTTTCTTTTGTATTTAGTTAGGTATTTATAATAAGAGCCTATATTTTGAAAATCTGCTGTCTGAAAAAAAGAACTTGAACCCCTCTTTTTGCATCATTAAACTACAGGAAAGGCTCTGCTCCATTACTCGTGTTTGAAACTGTCTCTTTGTGTCCCAAATTTAATAAAAAAATGGTTTAAAGGTTTAAGCTAGAAAAGGCAACATAAAGTTGCTATCTAGTGTATAATATTAGTGGGGATATCTCTCAGAGTAGAACCCAGGAACGTGGTTTGACGCGCCCACTTTGAGGATTAGGCTTGTGCTACTTGCCGCGATGGTTTCTGATATGAACGACCATAGTTATGGGAGTTAGCTTATTTATTTTTAGCAGGTTGTTATTGTTGGTCCTTTGTTTACAAGCTTAGCATTCTTGATGTTGACAGAAACAGAAAGGCATGCTTACTTTTTACTCGAATGAATATCATCATCATTATCTATCAGCCAAATGACGTCCACTGCTAGACATTGCCCCACGGTATTCCACAGCGACCGGTTGTGAGCGATCTGCATCCAGAGCGATCTTGCGATATTTACCAGGTTGTATGTCCATCTTATCGGACTATCAGTGGACTTCCATGCATGATCGAATGAATAAGTCAATTGTGAATTAAGCAAACGGAACGAAAGAGTTAATCGACAACCCTGATCAGACCACACATCGAACACATACATACATCGCCTAACACGACATAATTTTAGTGAGCTAATTAATGTATTTCCAACTAAAATCTCGTTTGAAGTAATCAATTAGTCTTTATCGTATGTAGATTCCGTTTATAGATCAAGATTAAAAGATCAGATAAGTGATTTTATTGCTCTAGACGTCGTAAATTATGTTTTTGCATTGAGCTTTCTAAGATATTTTTATTGAGTTAAAGATCTTAATGTACCGATTTTATGAACAGGTGATAATATGATCACCCGTTTGTAAAATCTGTCAAAATAAAAATTATTACCAATATAGGTAACCACGTGGCTTTTTATTTGATTTTATTTACTATATTAAAAACTAGCTAAATACTTTTAACTGATAAATTGAACTAAGATAATAAACGCTAAAATTCTTCGATTTTTTTGGTGTTCAAGAATTAATAAAGCGTAACATTCTTGGAATTTAGTTATTATCATAGAATTAAGGCGTTTTACTTTCAGATAGAGTTACATACTTGAGATTTCTTGCGAAAATGATCGGACGCCATCTTGCGATGAGTAGTGGTATCAAAAACAATTCAAGTATAGTTTTAATCCAAATATAAATTATTGTTGTTACTATAACAAAAAAATTAAATAATATTTTCAAGTAAACCAAAAAACTAAGCAGTCCATCCCAGTCAGGGTAATCATCTTTTAAGTTAATTTATTCTCAATCAATCAACAAAGACGTTCATTAATTAAAATTGAGTAAATGACTGTTATAAATCTGCGCTTATTATACGCTTGTCATTTCAGTATTTAATTAAAAATGTGTCTTGCACAAATTAGACCACACACTTAATTTTTATTTATTAAAAACAGTTATTCAATTTTCTTTTTGCTTAAAAAACGTGTTCAATAATGAGAAAAATATATATGCGGATCACATTTAACTTGTAATATAAATTTCAATTTCCTAAAATGTACTTCTGCCCTAATTAAAGGAACACAATAAATCTGTTATAACGATCTTACTTAAGAAGGATACCGTTATCGTTATTTTAGCAGCTTATCCCAAATGCGAATGAATGTGTAATTTAATTAAAGACTGTTTGAAGATACAAAATATTAATTATCCTACTGATATTGCTCCCAGTTTACAAATCAACATAAACTTTATTTCTTTTCATTTTACTTTTACTTAAATAACATTCTTGCTGAATCTTTCACGTAGTTGTTTACCAATCATTAATGAGCACTTTTCTTCCTAGATGATTTAAAGTATTCATACCATTGTAAATCTCTCACTAGATGGTGTTTGGGAATATAAAGGATATTATTTTTAATTTACGTTGGCAAGAAAACAATAATCCTCTAATATAATCTGTAGTCCTTAAGTCGCCTTCTCTTAAAATGAAAAGAAACTAACGACTACAATACAAACTTTAACATAGTTCGTTGACCTGAATTTTATCCTAAAAGAAGTCACAATGTCACAAAAAAGCAAAAGTGTCACATTTCAATAAAAGGCCTCTTTAACATCGCCCTGACCTCCAGATATTTCCAATCACTCTGGATATTTTAAAGTTATTTTTTAAAGTCTCAAACCGTATCAAACCGAATTAAGGCGACGTGACCGCGGCGCACGACTTCTGTACCGTCAGCAGAAAAAATCATGAAAAGTATAAAAAGGCAACCTCATAAATATGAGACAAAAAAAAAGAATCCTTGTGGATGGCATCACGATTTTTAAGCGTGGAGTGACGTGAACTGGAAATGGATCCTAAAGATACTATTCTTCTATCGAATAGTAATTTTTTTGATAATATAAATATTTTAACAATGAAATAGAATCTTTATATTATATCTGTGGCATAGTATGTGAAGAAACAACCTTGCTTACACGAGCTACGAATTAATATCGGGCCTCCCAAGCAATATAATGATAGATGATATTGTGTATTTGTTAGTATTATTATTTGCTTAGCATCAAAGCGATGGGATCGCGGTTAACGTAGTGGATTAAGCGACATCCTGATATCCTGAGGAACTATTACGTAATATATATGCTAATTAGTATCTACCTCTATATGAACTCTTGCATGTCTCAATGTATATAGACTAAAAGGCTTGAGTTTAATGAGCTGATTGCAATTACCATAGGTGGTAATAAATGTATTTTTAAAGTTATAATTTATATAGTTAATTTAATAGAACTATCCGTATTGGCCAAAACATTAATCATACAGTCCAAATATTTTTATACAGAAAAGAAAGTTGATAGGGTGAAACTAAGTTCGCTGGGACCGCTAATTTCCCATATTTTCAAATTGTCAGAAGAGTATCAGTTAATTTATAAAAGACCGATGATCATATTTTTGATAGCAATTCTGTTAAAACGCTTTCGATAACTTTCATTAATAGATTCGTGGGTCGGTTCAAATGTTTGTTAATGAAACAGATATTAATCTCGGATATGGGATATTCCTCGTTTACGGTTTATGGCCGAAATTATAATTAGGGTCTGGTTAATCATAACCGAAACTACATTTAGATGTTATCGAGGAATTGAAACTGAGATACTTTCAACGGAGATTAGTGTTTATTTAATGGATTTCCTCATAAATAGAGATAAATTCTACATGAATAAGCTATCACTAGTCAGACATAGTACATCGTAAGCCTCATCGTCACCTTCCATCTGGTGACATTGTGGCAAAAGTAGAACAATCTACATTAAAACAAATATGCGCTACCATTAGTTTTTCATGCTTATTCTTTATAAACAGGTTTACTTTGCTACTTAGCCAAATAGTCGCCTATTGTATTAACTGATTTAAGGTTTATCTACCGAGATCATGTTTATGGAACTAGTGTTAACTTGATCAAAATGCTAAGCGAAACCAGTTTTGCAAGTCATGAAGCTAAATGAATGAGTTTATCACAATAAAGGATTGACCTAGAAGCTGTCTAGTCTAGTAATAATTAGGATGACTAAGTTTGCAATGACAGGATTTGTGCATTTATTACGAGCGCTTTTTTTTAATAGAAAGCCTATCTATACGTATTGTCATTCTAACACAGGCAATGTCTTGACTAAAGGGAATTAACCACAACCAATTTATGTTATGGACTTAGCTACAAGAATATTTGTTTTTTTTTTATCTGAATATTTGGTTTTTTTTAAATACTGAAATATAAATATTTGATACATAAAACATGTGACGTAACTTTTTCTGCTCACGGTACAGCAGGCTTTTTATTTTATCCGCTCTATCTCGGGAGCGCTTCAGGGATACAGACGATGCCTACATTTAATCTCGCTGTAGTACCAATAACTACAAACTACGGTTGACATGAGATTCTAACCACCGATAGCATTAAAAAAAAACAATTTCATCAAAGTAAAAAATGTAGTTAAGAATTTTTCTAGCTTTGCTAATATGGTTTTGCAAACAATGGAATAAAAATATCAAATCAAAAAAAAATATATCAAACAATGCTAATAAAATTTTACTCCGAGTTCTGCTATAAATATCTTTATTAATCTCTAAGTTTAATGAAATCGGTGAGTACATAAAACTATTTAATTGCTAAATATTGTTCGCAGAACTGAATTCTCTGTTTTTGTCAGGATATTAATATTTGTTTGAAACTATCTTACAAATTCAATATTTCTGTTAATTAACTTCTTAACATCCTAATATTTATTTCACATAATAATTTAATAATCTTCAACTTGGTTTATAAAAACTGCCCGAGCAAAGCTTTTTTGCGCCTTGACGCGTTGCAACTGCTACCGCCATCTGTTGTCGAGTAGCGAGACTGTACATATGTGAGTAAGCCGCGTGGAAACTACACGGATTCCGCATTTATTTTAACTCAGAACTGTTGGTTTACTATAAACCGCGTGCCTGTGGGATACAAAGGTCCACAACAGTTTTCGCAACGTTTACCATTGAATACACAGATTTGCAAACCGAAATACGCATTAATTTTCTTGGTTATTCCGCGAACTGCATTGCAGTTTTCGTTTCATTGGTTCCGTCATTTTGGAAACGCTTTGTGTCAACGCGTGTTCAATGGTGCATATTTATGTATTTATTACCTGGCCTGATAATTTCAAAGAGCTTTTCTCTAGCCATAATTTATATGAATAACTGTACAGTTAGATACAAATTAAATATTAGCACTTACTTCCTACTTGGGTAGGTATAAAGTTACGTTAATTCTCAATTCATTTTGTGTTAGGTTAAGCTAAAATGTAATAATTATTTAGGTACCTACTTCGTATCCTTTGAGGGACTTATTATAATAACGTTATTATTAATTTAATAAAATTCATACAATATTATGGTTTCAGAACAACAAAAGCTACTAACTTACGTGTTTGGGCCCAAATTAGCAATAAATAATTTATTACCTACCTATCGATTCGTGCCCACAAAGTCTTTAGGGACAAAACTACCAAGGCTACGAAAATATTTATAGAACCAACAATATAAGGGGAAAAAATGACCCAATAACGCACCGTAGGCAAACGAAAAGAAAATAATGTTTTTTACGTTTCTCCTCGGAGAAAACAATTCGCCATTCTCAACGCCATACATCAAAGACATGTCATAACGTTAGACTCTATTTTCCGTCCTTTTATCTTTCAAAGAATTTTTACAATTGAAGGTACGGAAATACTTTACTTATACCACATAAAAATGAAGAACATAATCTCTATTCAAAGGTTATAGTGAACTTCGAAACACAGAATACATTTTTGTTATAATAACTGTAGGAATAAGTAACACTTCCTTCACTAATCAAATCAAATCAAAAATCTTTATTTAATGTTGATTAGATTTAAAATCTATATTTCATTATTTTGTTTAGTGCAAACAACAGAGATACAACCTTAGAATAATTCTCTTCAGTTACTCCGTGAACATGGCGCTTGCAACAGTGCCGAAATATCGGAAGCTCATAAATAATAAGGTACATGGTAGCAATCCCGTATCTAACTATTCTAATGTTAGTGACCATGAAAGTTTAAAACAATATAGAGATACAACCATTACATTTCAATAATATCAATACAACAGTTATAGGGTTTTATAATTTTTGCATCTCAAAGGGGGTTTGCACACAGCTTGCTTATCAGGTTAACAAAGTATCTAGTAAATGTGGTAAATTGAAAATCTCTAAGAAAATAAAATTAATATGAGTTCAAATAAAAAATAAATCAAAATAATTGTACTTCTAAAGAAATTAAATCAATTGCGTTGATTAGGATCAGACATCAATAATTGAATGAAACAATACACATTTAAACCTCTCGTGTGTACAGTTGACCTAATTCCGAAAAAAAAAAACATCCATAGACCAATCACTCAGATTAGCGAGTATTAGTAGCTTTTTAGTATTACACCAGCTATTGTTACCACAACAGTGTTGCCTGTTAAACTCGTAAAATTCCCATAAAAAGAGCGTGTTTTTCCAGAGTTTCTGTGAAACACAAAAACGTTACGCTTCCTCTAAACCCGTGCGCTGTCAAAACAAATCATATGGCAGTTGGCATATGGTTTCTGTTTTCGGTTTTTAGTTGAGTCTTAAGAGCTTTGCAGTAACAGGATTTTAACCATGCCTCGCATAGTGTGTTGAGCTTGTTAATAAAAACCATTCCATTTTTTTATTCGCTATAAATGGAAAGCTACCAAACCAAAGTTCCTAAAGCTAGGATTTTAGGCTTTAGTTAGTTTTATTTTGATGGCTGGATGTGAGGATTATTTGAGCTAGAAATATGAATTTAATAAAACCTATATTGTGTTCGTAGATCTTTAATGCATAGTCAGGCAATCTTTAAAGCACTACCACTACCATTACCACATTGAATTATATTTTTGTACAAAGTATCTACATAATCTTTAAAAATCCATACGTTAAAACCTGATCTTAAAGTAAGTATTTTCGAATTTATTAGTTCATTATTAGTTTGGAAAAACAATCCACACTGAAAACCCACAGATTGATAAATAGAGCATTCCATTACATTAACTTAGTATAAATAGTGTGACATTAAATACGCTTTTCAGTTTGTATCCTGACATCTAAAAGACCGCTCCGCCCTTAAGTGTTAGAAAAAACGCTTCCTTTCATTTCCAAAAATAGTCGAATGTGTTCCAAACTAAGTTATGGCGTGTCACTGTGCCCCTATTTATGACATCTTTTACTTGTGACATTGTTTTGAACATATTTCTGAAATGACTTCCCTGCGACTTCGATGACCGTGAAGTTAGCGGAGCACCCACGACAAACCGATAAATCGCTAAATGGAGAATTTGCCGCTAAATAGTCGCTAATTAGTTGTGGAAAAAAATAATTTGTCGTTTAATTTTTTTTTGGTTTTTTTGGGTGCTCCGCTAACTTCATATGAAGTTAGCGGAGCAGCCTCGCGAAATAGTCTTTGGAAGTTTCTGATCGAGATTCGACTAGGGGGATAATTTGCCGCTAATTAGTCGCTAATTAGTTGTGGAAAAAGAAAATTCGTCGTTGGTTTTTTTATTGGTTTTTTTGGGTGCTCCGCTAACTTCATATAAAGATAGCGGAGCAGCCTCGCGAAATCGTCTTTGGAAGCTTCTGATCGCAATTCGACTAGGGGGATAATTTGCCGCTAATTAGTCGCTAATTAGTTGTGGAAAAAGAAAATTCGTCGTTGGTTTTTTTATTGGTTTTTTTGGGTGCTCCGCTAACTTCATATAAAGATAGCGGAGCAGCCTCGCGAAATCGTCTTTGGAAGCTTCTGATCGCAATTCGACTAGGGGGATAATTTGCCGCTAATTAGTCGCTAATTAGTTGTGGAAAAGGAAAATTCGTCGTTGGATTTTTTTTTGTTTTTTGGGTGAAAACGTCTTTGAAAGTTTCTGATTGAAAATCGACTAGGGGGATAATTTGCCCCTAATTAGTCGCTAATTAGTTGTAGAAAAGGAAAATTAGTCGTTGGATATTTTTTTTTTGTTTTTTGGATGCTTCGCTAACTTCATATGAAGTTAGCGGAGCAGCCCCGTGAAAACGTCTTTGAAAGTGTCTTATCGAAATTCAACTAGGGGGATAATTTGCCGCTAATTAGTCGCTAATTAGTTGTGGAAAAAGAAAATTCGTCGTTGGTTTTTTATTGTTTTTTTTTGGGTGCTCCGCTAACTTCATATAAAGATAGCGGAGCAGCCTCGCGAAATCGTCTTTGGAAGCTTCTGATCGCAATTCGACTAGGGGGATAATTTGCCGCTAATTAGTTGTGGAAAAGGAAAATTCGTCGTTGGATTTTTTATTTGTTTTTTGGGTGAAAACGTCTTTGAAAGTTTCTGATTGAAAATCAACTAGGGGGATAATTTGCCCCTAATTAGTCGCTAATTAGTTGTGGAAAAGGAAAATTCGTCGTTGGATATTTTTTTTGTTTTTTGGATGCTTCGCTAACTTCATATGAAGTTAGCGGAGCAGCCCCGTGAAAACGTCTTTGAAAGTGTCTTATCGAAATTCGACTAGGGGGATAATTTGCCGCTAATTAGTCGCTAATTAGTTGTGGAAAAAGAAAATTCGTCGTTGGATTTTTTTTTGTTTTTTGGGTGAAAGAAAACGCCTTTGAAAGTTTCTGATTTTGAAACCGCCTCGCGAAATCGTCTTTGAAAGTGTCTTATCGAAATTCGACTAGGGGTATAATTTGCCGCTAATTAGTCGCTAATTAGTTGTGGAAAAAGAAAATTCGTCGTTGGTTTTTTTATTGGTTTTTTTGGGTGCTCCGCTAACTTCATATAAAGTTAGCGGAGCAGCCTCGCGAAATCGTCTTTGGAAGTTTCTGATCGCAATTCGACTAGGGGGATAATTTGCCGCTAATTAGTCGCTAATTAGTTGTGGAAAAGGAAAATTCGTCGTTGGATTTTTTTTTGTTTTTGGATGCTCCGCTTACTTCAAATGAAGTTAGCGGAACAGTCTCGTGAAAACGTCTTTGAAAGTGTCTTATCGAAATTCGACTAGGGGGATAATTTGCCGCTAATTAGTCGCTAATTAGTTGTGGAAAAGAGAAATTCGTCGTTGTATTTTTTTTGTTTTTTTTTTTGGAGCAGCCCCGTGAAAACGTCTTTGAAAGTGTCTTATCGAAATTCGACTAGGGGGAAAATTTGCCGCTAATTAGTCGCTAATTAGTTGTGGAAAAAGAAAATTCGTCGTTGGATTTTTTTTTGTTTTTTGGGTGAAAACGTCTTTGAAAATTTCTGATTGAAAATCGACTAGGGGGGATAATTTGCCCCTAATTAGTCGCTAAATAGTTGTGGAAAAGGAAAATTCGTCGTTGGATTTTTTTTTGTTTTTTGGATGCTTCGCTAACTTCATATGAAGTTAGCGGAGCAGCCCCGTGAAAACGTCTTTGAAAGTGTCTTATCGAAATTCGACTAGGGGGATAATTTGCCGCTAATTAGTCGCTAATTAGTTGCGG